>JACVVK020000233.1:655000-995000 GCA_018292915.2 Batillaria attramentaria
GTTATTTTTTTTGTAATATAGAAAAGATAGGGTAACTTGAGAAAGATGAGACCAGTTATGTATAGATCAGATTTTTTTTTTCAAGCGAGCACTGTGATTGCGTGCAAGTTCAACTGAATAATCCGGGAGCCGGGCTAGCCGAATGGTAGAGCGTTGATCTTTCAGCGCTCGGGTCGTGAGTTCGAATCCACGCTGGTGTCAAATATTTGTGCTGGCCTTTTTTCTGGTTGCCCCGACTCTGATATCATCCATACGTGGGGGATAATAATGATAATAATGTATTCTGTGGGCGCTTTACCCATTTCAAGTTCTTGTATTGGCTCAAAGCGCCGCGAGCTGAACCCAACACGCACGCTTACGTGAATCACACGCATTTTCTCACACACTGGACATCAGTGAACACACTACACTCACGTGGTGCGAAGGGTATGCTCAGCTATTTAAGTTTCGGAGTTAAGAATTGCATTCATTTTCAAATTGTGTGGGCTGAACATTTCCAAAGCAGAGCCCCCCCCCCCCCCCCCGCACCACACACACACACACACACACACACACACACACACACACACACACACACACACACATTCCCCCACCCCCTCTTCCCTTTTTCCCAGTCCCCACACCATCACATCCCCTCCCCTCCCCCTCTCTCCTACCAGTTTCCCCGGCGTTTCAACTGAGTCACGCTTTCCGATTTACGCTGGAACGAGCGGCAGCATATCTGCCGATTATGGCTGTTGACGCTGATCTAATGGGATAATGACACGCTTCCAGTCAAGCGGAAAACCAATACTACCACTGTGCAGCGCCGATATGCAAGGGGAACGTTATTACCGAAAATGAGTTCTGCCGGGAACAATTTTCGGATTTGACGGCTGAACAGGAAACGATTTTGAGGCGAGGAAACAGTCCATTTAGCGGCGGAGTTCAGTGACGGCTATACGGTCTGGCTCAAATTCTTATACCGCTTAATAATCGATGTTGAGGAATGCAGGTGTAAATTCAGCTGCTAGTCTGTACGTGGGTGCGTCAATCAAGAGTGAGAATACTGTAGCGTAGGCGGCTGTGATTTTGAGTTTTCGTGAAATTTCTTTCGTCAAATTTTTTAGAGCTACATTTCTTGCACAACGCACTTGTAAAGTATGTTTACCCTGTTATGAAATCGTGTGCTTCTCGAAGCAATTTTTGTGCCTATGCAGCAGACACAAAAATGGAGGTTTTTAGGGCTGACGTAGTGTAGAAACGATGGTATGGTTGCATTACCCCCCCCCCCCCCAAAAAAAAAAAAAAAAAAAAACAACAACAACAAACAAACAAACAAAAAAATGCATGCAATAACAAAAAGTCTTTCAACTTTAAAAATCCGCAGTTTTGCACATATATACATTAAATATTGCTATAAACAACGATATCATTATTTGTGGATAAAGTACGAGGGATTTCAAGAAAAATAATTATGAGCATTCTCATTGCTGATTGACGCACCCTCGTACGCGATCTGAAACTGATCAGTGCAGATGGTTAGGAAATTGCCCAGTCGTGTAGCAAGCAGCGAAATCGAGGTAAACACCGTGAAAAGTTATTCGGGAGGAATACAGTGCAGGGATCTTTCTGTCATTTCCCTGTCTTCAGCTGAGATTGCAGCTCCAATTACGGAGGATAGGATGACCAGCAAGGGAGGAAGTTTTGAATGAGGAAAAATAATCCTTTTGTGACGTGATAGTGTAATTTCTGTTTTGTCGGCAAACATACATTGTATGTGATTGAACGGGGCTCACTTTAAAGTGGCTTTGTCTGTTTGTCTGATTGATCCGTCCGTCCCGTCTGTCTGTCTGTCTCAGTGTCTGTCCAGCAGTCAGTCAGTCAGTCAGTCAGTCAGTCAGTCAGTCAGTCAGTCTGCCTGCCTCTCTCTCTCTCTCTCTCTCTTCACGCACGTACGCACGCACGCACGTCTTGATACATGTAGCCCTAATACATACACTGACGTACACACACACACACACACACACACACACACACACACACACACACACACACACACACACACACACACACACACACACACACGCACACACACGAGTTCTACATTGCGTTCACAATTGGCGATGACAATGATTCAAATCACAAATTCTCCTGTTACACAACCGTTCAACAACCGTCTTAACTTCTCGGCGTACACAACTAATTCTACTGATTATACTGCTCGTATTGCGTCCTCAAGTGGTTGTCAACTGCTTGATAGCGTATCTTTGATAGAGGACACACGCACAACATTATCAGTTCTCCTACGCAAGGGAGAGATACCCTATACCCTATTCAGACCTTCCCTGTGAAACTGCATGTGCGTCCGAAACTGGTAAACGATAAAATTTATCACCAGTAGGCTCTTAATCGACAGATATCTGCCGGAAACGGGAACAAATAATAGGAAAAAAAAAAAAAAAAAGGCTCACATGCGAGGGCCAAGCACGGTAAATGCGTTTGAAGAAACGTTACCAAGTGGCTAACATTCACGTGTCATCCGTATTCCATTCTTGGTCAGTTCAGGGGAAGAGACTTACACACACGGCTTCCAAAGAAGCCTATACAACAGGCTAACTCAGAAATAAAACAAAAATCGCCATGGAAACAGCATTTTTTAGCCAACAAAAGTGGGTTTAAAATGTGGCCGCGGGTTCACTGAACAAAACAAGTCGAGCTGATCTCAAAACGAAGACGTCTTGTCTCTCGTGTTCCCCCCCCCCCCCCCCCATGCTTTCGCACACACCGGTGCAAAAAGGGCATGTAACTGCGCAAGCAGCAGAAGTGGAATTTCGCAGAATGACGAAGGTTCGTGAGCTGGGATACCTACGTCACAGGAACCACGTCCTTGGGCATGTGCAGGACATAAATACGAGGAGACAGTTTTTATAGAAATCCCCATCAATGCGCGGCTTTGGCAAGAAGGGTCTGTTTGTATCCTTGGTGAGGATTGACTGGCCGGTCGGGGGTTAGAGGGATTAGAGAGTTTTTCCATCACACAAAGGTGATATCAAAGACGCAGCAACGTACCCCCTCCCCCCCCCCCAACACATCCAGCACAAATATTTTGGCCCTAGCCGGGATTCAAACTCACGACCCAAGCTTTGAAAGGCCAACGCCGCTGTGCAGGCTCGATTATGCAGACTTCCTCCTTGAGGGAGGGACGGACGGAGGGCGGGAGGGACATCTCCGGGGGTGGGGATGCGGGTTAGAAGGAGAAGCGCGAACAGTTATTTCAGACGACTGTGTGGCACGGAGGGAATGTCACCTTTGGTGCGGGTGCAACTTGATGCATGTCACAACACTGTTCCGTTGACACACGGCGGCCTGACTGGGGCTTTTCCAACTGGGCCACCAGTGTGCAAGCACGCGGTGAGACTAAGCAAATGAAACCATTGCCTTCCATGCTCGTCTCTTGCTTTTTGACCACCATCCGCTCAGTTCCCGCCCACAACACCATGACCACCACTACCACCACCCGTCCCACAAACCTTCCACACAAATACGCACGCGCGCGCGCGCGCGCACACACACACACACACACACACACACACACACACACACACACACACACACACACACACACACACACACACACACATAACGCACGCACGCACACACACACACACACACATATACACGTAATACATGTCAAAACAGTGTGCGTACATTTATCAAAACATTCATGCCTTGGCCTTGCACTGCACAGTGAATGCCATGTGTCGCACACTGCGCTTGCAGTAGATGAAACTTCATTCGTTGAGTCATTTTACCATTGTTACTGAAAAGATAACAACCAACTTCAGCTCATGAGTCATCTTGCCAAGGTGAAAAACATAATACAAGACGGAACAGTGAGTTGGTTTTTTGACAAGATAAAACACTCGAGTAACACACACACACACACACACACACACACACACACACACACACACACACACACACACACACACACACACACACACACACACACATCTTAAAATGACAATCATCATTATTAATGTCTTTGTTTGCGTCACACAGTTCTTTATTATCATATTAGTGAACGTGGAAGTAAAAATTAATTTATTCTGCTTTATTGTACTATGACCCACATATCATACTGCCTACCTACTAGTCTGCCAGTGTTATGGTTTCACATAATAATAATAATAATAAGGAGTATTGTATAGGCGCTTTACCCAATTTCATGAATCGGCTCAAAGCGCTGCAAACTGAATCCAACACGCACGCTCACGTGAATCACACGCATTCTCTGTGAAATAAAGTTTATACATTACAATCACGTGGTGCGAAGGGTCAGCTCAGCTATTTAAATTTCGGAATTTATTATTTGCATTTATTTAGTTTGTGGACTGAACATTTCCAAAGCAGAGGGAGAGGAAGCCGAAGTACCCGGAGAGAACCCCCGACGATCGGCCCGAATGAACGGTGCCACATACGAGAAGGAAAAATTCTTTGCCCCGAGTGGAACTTGAACCCCGGACCTTTCGCATTGGTGACAAGTCTCTTAACCACTAAACCATCGACAGTCCCCGTTTACATCATCGTAAATTAAAACAACAACAACAAACAAACAAACAAACAAACAAACAAACAAACAACAACAACAACACCCGCACACCTCAAATACTGATCCAGAAAGATTACCGGCCTTCATGAATACAAAGTGTGGTTGTCAATGCATCTGTCGGTGGCGACTGGAAACTGTTCACTCCAAGTGAGTTATCAATTAGATGCTTATAAGTGTACTTATACAGTTAACGAAGGAAGAAAGAACGGGCTTTGTGTGAAAATCTTATAGTTTTATGTTTTCTGTTAATTTAGTAGGTCGAAAACCATATACTCCCAAGCCTGACAAGCACGCACCACCACACCACCTCACTGCTGTGCCAACTCAGTTTCTCACAGTCCAAGCGGCGCAACCCGCTCCCGTTCTGGAATTTCTGATGCACTGTAGCTTGTAGCCTCCCTTGCGTTACTTTTCATGGTCTCCTTTAACTGGTGTTGGCTTTCTGGGGAACGCATATTCATATCTTCATGCATGGTAGCTCGCAGTTTGACACAAACGTTGGAAACATAGAAATGCGAAAACGTGTTTCACAGGCATTTGAATATCGTCGATCAATATTCAGTCAGCCAGAAAATCACAGTCGGAAATAGCAGCCGGCGGAGAGAGGACTGAGGAGACGGTCGGAATCAGGGGGCGAGTTTCCGTACTCGGCAAGAGCCGTTATGTTATGAACATGTAAGCAAACAATCCGTTGAGCTTTTGTGGTCGCCTGACGCCGTTCACTCGTCTACCTTCTCGGATTCTGGCAGTTTGTTGCTTCCCTTCCTATTAAAACTGATCGCCTTGATCCCCTCCCCCCCCCCCCCTCTCCCGTACACATCAACAGCACTTTATTCTCTTATTCTTCACACAATACTTTGCAAAAGAGAACACTTCAGTTCGGACATGATCAGGTCACCACGACGCCTCGGCACTGACGCAACGTCCGCTAACAATCAAAGCATACATAACTAAATCAGCATATCAGCAAATTCCCTGTGTATACTCCCTAGAGAGCCAACAATCAAAACAACTACCTTGCATTCAAAGCCAAGATACACACACATACCGGCACACATAATAATAATAATAATGAGTATCGTATCTAGGCGCTTTACCGAATTTCATGAATCGGCTCAAAGCGCCGCGAACTGAACCCAACACGCACGCTCACGTGAATCACACGCATTTTCTCACACACTGGACATAAAACACACTACTTTTGAACTTCTTCCGGATGCCATCCAGTGCCTTCAGAGGTGCATTTCAGATGTTAAGAGTTGGATGTCTGCAAACAAGTTACAGCTAAACGATGACAAGACGGAAGCTTTGATCATAAAGTCTGCTCGAACGTCCAGTCATGGGCCAGTCCCCAAAATACTTACCATTGACAACACTAATGTTGAATTTTCATCCTCTGCTAAAAATCTTGGAGTGATTTTTGATGACACTCTGTCCATGAACCAGCAGGTTGTAAACTCTTGTCGTGTCGCCTACCTAGAACTGCGGCGCATTGCCTCAGTACGCCATTACCTTACCACTGATGCAACTGTCACTCTTGTCTGTGCTTTTGTTCTGTCAAGATTAGACTACTGCAACTCTTTGTATGCTGGATGTCCGAAATATCTGCTAGACAAGCTACAAAAAGTCCAAAACTCTGCGGCAAGGCTTGTGTTTAGAGTGAGGAGATCCGAGCATGTCACACCCCTCCTCAGAGAACTGCACTGGCTTCCTGTCAGAGCAAGAATTCAGTATAAAGTGGCCACTATATGCTATAACTGCATCACTGCCTCCTGTCCTTCATATCTTTCCTCTCTGCTGCAGCTGTACACACCCTCCAGACAACTCAGATCCTCTGCTGACACCCGCATCCTACGCATTCCACAGGTTAAATCGAAAACACTAGGTCAGCGAGCATTGCTCTACCACGGTCCAGTCACTTGGAACAGCCTGCCTGCCCATGTTCGCCATGCAGAGTCAACGCACTCTTTTAAAGTCGCTTTAAAGTCTTATCTCTTCCAGCAATATTATACAGACTAACCTCTTTATCATCACTGCTGTCATCATTGTCATTTTAGGTTGTCGTGTCGGGATGTATCATGGGCTGTGTGTATGTAACGTGTATGTGATGTGTATATCATGTGTAACTGTATGTAATGTGACATATTTCATATGTATGTACTGTATCTCCAGCCTACTATTGTGAGGCGCCCAGAGCTCCAGCAGGAGGTTGGGCGCCAGACAAATCCTCATTATTATTATTATTATTATTATAAACACATTACAATCACGTGGTGCGAAGGGTCAGCTCAGCTATTTAAATTTCGGAATTTAGAATTGCATTTCTTTTTCCAATTTGGTGGGCTGAACATTTCCAAAGCAGAGGAGGAGGAAGCCGGAGTACCCGGAGAGAACCCCCGACGATCGGCCCGAATGAACGGTGCCACATATACGAAAAGGAAAAATTCTTTGCCCCGAGTGGGACACGAACCCTTGACCTCTCGCACTGGTGACAAATCTCTTAACCACTAGACCACCGACCGCCCCATATACATTAGCAAGCCACCCCACCCCCTCCCCCCTCCCCTCCCTCCAACCTCTCCCACACACACACACCTCCCATCCCTCTTGCTAGCTCTCTACATAACGTTACTCCGGTTTAGACGTTAGGCTGCTCTTTTTCACGTCAGTTGGTTTGCACGTTTATTGGCCATGAAATCAAAAGGCTTTTTTTCTCCTCCATTGCACACGCATCCGGGGAAATAACCTGACCTCAGGTCAGTGCACGGAGTTGTGTTTTCTTTGAACAGGGGATGAACAAAAACGGCCACTCTTTTATCGCCAAATACAAAAACAGTCTCGTGCGAAATGCCCCCGAATGTGGTATCGATTGTACATGGAATCACAATTAATTGTACACACACCGTACAGCGGTGGAAAAGGACGACTGAAACTGAAAGGCCCCTCTGCTGATATCTGTACCGGATGACATTCAAATCGCTCCCAGTCGGCTGCTCTGGTGGTGTGTTACTGACGCTCAGTTGATATAGTTCGCCCGGCAGGGGGGGGGGGGGGGGTGCAAATGTATACGAGTCATTTTGCAAGTGGAGCAAATGTACTCCGGATCTCGTACCCTCGCTGCGCGGGACGGGGTGACCGCTTACTTTGTTTCATAACCGTAACTTGTTACAACTGGCATTATACAAACTGAATCTAGCCATCATACGGTGAACATCAGTACATAACACACACACACACACACACACACACACACACACACACACACACACACACACACACACACACACACACACACACACACCGAGACTGTTGTGATTTGTAACCATTCCGTTTTCCTGAACGGACCTTTCGATGACAGCAGCACAAAATGTCGCTGGCGAGAGTTGACAGGTCTGAAGGGCCCGCCCAGCGAAGGTGGAAGAGCTGGGGTACATTTGTCCCACGGCCTCCCCCTCCCCCCCCCCCCCCCCCCCCCCCCCCCCCCCCCCCCCCCCCCCCCCCCCCCCCCCCTCCGCTTGCAAATTATAGGTATACATTTGCCCCCCCCCCCCCCCCCCACACACACACACCGGGTTGACTTATACCAGCTAAGCCGGCCTATACAGGCTACGTACCAGAGATGCATTTTTGGAGGAAACCGCTATATATTCCTCTTACACATAAGGTTGCAGATGACACCCTGGAAATGTTTCAAAATTCACCACCCACCGCCCCCCCCCCCCCCTAAAAAAAAAAAACCAACAAAAAACAACAACAACAACAACAACAACAACAAAAAAACCCAGGCAGCCATAGACTCATGTGTAGAGTAAATTTCAACAAATTACAATATTCCGGGGGTTTTTTTGGGCAATGTTGGCAGCGACCACATACCCCCCCTCATTCCACGGTCGTCTGCTGGCTCGTGTGCCAGCCGCGCATGAATACAAATAGTCCACAAGCTAGCCTCATTTTTCCCTAATTTTACTATTACCTGGCATGAAACTTGTTTATAAAGCCAACAAAAAGCACCAGATTGCCATTTTTATTTTTACTATGCATACAAATTTTAAAAGGGGCAAAGATTTTCTACTATGTTTAGCGTAGTTACTACTTGACCCGGAAGTTAATACTGGCCTGTAACCAAATGACACCGTACCATTTCGATACCAGAGCAGTCCAGCCTCCCACAGGCTGGCATCCAGCTGATACAGGCGGCGAGAAGCCGGGCCGTGCATCTGCTACAGTCATGCGGACACTCGCTGAGGAGAAGAGCTGTGTGCCGTTGTAGTTCTCGTTGACACAGTCAGCACAAGTCAGTATATTGCATGCATAGCTCCACTACGCACCATGAAGGTAGACTGTTTCCGGGCGCACATGCGCACTCACCAAGCGCAACACTAGCTGATCCAAAAGAAGGGCGTCATCTGTGAACCCTGACGTAATGTTAGAATGTGCGTCTTTAAATAATGTAAGGAGTTAGCTTTTGAACAGAAGCTGACCTAACGTGTTTTAGTCCCGCTCCCCCCCCCCCCAAAAAAATAATAATAATAAAAATAAATAAATAAATAAAATAAAGAAAAAAAATAATAATGATAAAAATAAAATAAATAAATAAATAAATAAAATAAAAATAAAATAAATAAAAATAGATAAATAAGTAAATAAATTTTTTTTTTTAAGTGCAAGGTGGGTTTTAACCCCAGTCACTTGGCTAAAGGTCGAGGTCGTATCATTGGCTTGGTTACCGAGTTAGGTGGTTTTGGTAAGGGGGGGGGGGAGGGGGGAGGGGGACCCCAAGATGAAACCGTCTGGATTGATGTTTGGCATTTCAAGCAGGGAAGCGGAATGTACCTCTGGTTCCAAGCCATGCACACGGCATGCGGTCACCTCTTAGCGAGATTTGTTGCCTATTCCACATATCAGTTACGTCCCTTGTGAGACCTCGCGTTTCCCGCCGTCCCACTTCACATCTACCTCCGCCGCAGAGCCCTGGCACAATCGATGCTAATGTGTTTACGAGTAAGGTCGACAGCGCTTTGTTAAACAAACTTTGAAGAAGAACTTAGTGAAGATACAGAATTTTTTTGGAATTTTTTTTATCTGGAATGCACCTAACTCCTGGTGAAAAATTTTCAGACAGAAATGCCAGGTTAATTGCTTTAAGATCTGAAAAAAAAAGCCGTCGAAATCACACAATCCTGCGCCGGGGGAAGGACATGCATCCTACACGTCATCACTTGCTTTTACCCAGAAGCCACTGTCTCCTGGGTGCCATTTTCCGGCCAGGCACCATGTATAATGGATACTCTTCTCTCTATCTCTTCCAGGTTGTAAAACAGTTTTGGTCTCACCATTGAAAGCTTTGAGCACTTTCGTGGTAGAGCGGTTGATTGGGTCGTCGAAAGTGCTCGGGAATCTGAAAAACGCGGCACTGAACAGGCAGAACACGTTTCTTTTGACGTGACCTTTGGGCATTGGCAGTACAGAGGGGTCTGTCAACTGTTTTTGTCGTTACCGGAGCTGGCATGTTGCATTGAACCAGTTTTTGGGGTCTAGTATGTTGGCATCGATTGTGTGTGTCAGCTTCTGACTGAGTAAGAGAGGCTGGGATCTGTATAGCCGAGCTGGTAGTGCGTTAGACTGTCAGTCACTATAGGGTTATGAGTTCGAGTCCTGTCTGGAAGCCCAACCATTGGTTGACCCGTTTTAACTCTTTTCGTGTTGGAAAATGACGATAAAACAACCAACCAACCGGTCACTTCAGACTCCGTAATAACAATAATAATAATAATAATAATAATGTGCATTTTGTGGGCGTTTAACCCAATTTCGTGAACTGGCTCAAAGTGCCGCGAACTGAACCCAACACGCACGCTCACGAGAACCACCCGCATTTTCTCACACACTGGACATAACACATTACAATCGCGGGTTGCGAATGGTCAGCTCAGCATCTTTGGAATTTAGCATAGCTTATCTATGTTCAAATTTTGTGGGCTGAACATTTTCAGAGCAGACAGGAGGGGAGGGGGGAGAGAGCACGCGGAGAGAACCTCCGACGATCGGCCCGAAAGAACGGTGCCAAATACGAGAGAGAAAATTTCTTTGCCCCAAGTGGGAGTCGAACCTGATCTCTGGCATTGATGATGAGGTCTTAAACCACTAGACCACAGACCACCCCATTTCTGAAAAAAAAAAGCGAAGGGACAGGGGAAGGACTATTATGTCAACGATATGTCCCCAGGAAAGATTTTCATTTTCACAGAAAATATCGATACCTAAGTGTGTAGCTGTTTCTGTTTCCATACCATGCAGAAGCACACATAATATGTATCCATGCTGAGGGCTCCACGCCTAAAAGGACAATATTCCATTCTATCCTTTGCTACGTTCATATTAAACAAGCAAAACTGAAAAAAAATCGATTTTGTTCAACAGGATCTGAAACGAAACGAACGAAGCAGGAATTTGTATTCCCCCCCCCCCCCCCCCCCCAAGATTATAATGTCAGCCTTTTTTTTTTTTTTTTTTTTCTTTCCACACCCAGTCTGTGACGAGCAGCTTTGTAATTTTTTCCCCAAGTTTGTAATCTCAGCCATTGTTTTTTTTTTGTTTTTTTTTTTTTTAAATCATCCTCTGTGACAAACAGTTTTACATCACGTTAGCTCCTAGCGACGTGAGGTTAATTTCACTTATGAAATTGTCCTGTCACCAGGCGGTAAAATATCGTCTGCGGCCAGAGGGGCGAGTTCTCTCCCTTGTCTGAGTCTATCCAATCTAAGACCCCATGCGCGACCTTCGTGTCCATGAAACAAGCCAAAGGTCTGACAGTCTGGCCTTCTGGCCACGAGCGAATTTGAGAGAGTGGGGTTTCTGACGTATCTATTGTGTACGCTGTCTAGTGTATGAAAAAGGGTGGGGAGGGAGGGGTGGTGGGGTGGGGGGAGGGGGGAGGAGGGAAGAGAGAGAGATAGGTAGAGAGAGAGAGAGCTCGTCTTTTCCTAACATTAGTGTGTTTTTCACCGGCCCCCTTGGTGTAGCGATTGGACCTGGGTTCGAATCCCAGCCGAGGCAAGCGGCATTTTGCCTACTTAGCTCGGCTCCTACCCAGAGCGTGTGTGTTAGTGTGTTATGGTGTGTGTGTGTGTGTGTGTGTGTGTGTGTGTGTGTGTGTGTGTGTGTGTGTGTGTGTGTGTGTGTGTGTGTGTGTGTGTGTGTGTGTGAAAGAGAGAGAGACAGAGACAGAGACAGTGAGAGAGGGAGAGAGTTTAATTTTAATAAAAGATAATTGGAAACACACACAGACACACACAGACACACACACACACACACACACACACACACACACACACACACACACACACACACACACACACACACACACACACACACACACACACGTACGTGCGTGCAGTGACTCAGAGAGAGAGAGAGAGAGAGAGAGAGGATCATGCATGGAGTCAGCGTGGCTATGGTGTCTGCCCTGTCGCGTGCAAAAATCAGTAGCTAAAAGCTCGCAGAAGTCTGAGAAAGTTTATTTAGGAACGACAGCACACCCGGGTAAAAAAGGCAAGAGCCAGTCCCATCGATTTGTCAGACGTTTGCACGCAAAGAGGATCACACATATTGAGGTTGTGTTTTTCTTTTTCAACTTTTTACCCCATTCCGGAGAGAAGACCTGGCTAAAAGGCAATCTTGCGCCCCAATTCAGTTCCGCGAGGAAGCTGATCACGATACCGTGTATATTAGACGTGCTGTTTGGCCTTCTGTATCACGAAAATACGTCTGAAGTTTTCGTATTGCTTTTTGTTTAAAAGTTTTTAATCCATGAGCAGCTGAGTTGATTAAGGCACGGGGTATTGGGGGGGGGGGGTGTTTGGGAGTTTAACATCCTTTTCCACCACGTACGGATGATATCAAAGACGGGGGCAGCGAGAAAAAGACCTGTACGATATTTAGCCCCGGCCGGAATGATTACGGCACCGTATGTATTAGACTTGTTTGTTTGTTTTTTTTGTTTTTTGTTTTTTTCCTTACCACGGAAATGAACCTAGATTTTTCTTGTACTGTAAGAGGGGTGGGGGGGGGGGGAACCGGGGTGTCCGAATGGTAGAGCGTTGGACTTCTAATGCTCGGTATCCCGGCTGGAGCCAAATATTTGTTCTGGCTTTTTCATCGTTGCCCCGTCTTTGGTATCACCCGTATGTGGTGGAAAAGGACGTTAAACCCCCAAACACCCCCCCACCCCCACCCCCACCCCCACTGTAAAGGGGCGAATGCTACCATTTTTATGCTCAAAGAACGTTCTGGTCTGTTTGCGTGAAATCTGTCATCATACCACTTAGGCAACTGGACAGTAACAGCGTCTGTAATGCTGGCACCGAGCCAACAGAAGCGTACTCGATGACGCGGCGACCACTGACTGAACGATCTTATAGTGTAACAACAGTCGTAAAATTTGAATGTTCTTCCGCTCGCGCAAAATATAAACATTGTATCGCATTAAGAGCTGTATTGGTCATCAAAACAGAATATTTCTAGCGTATAGCCCCACTCACGAGCGAGACTGTTCCAAAACATTAGCTGGCTTAGAAAAGCTGGAATTAGCTCGTTTAGTGTTTTTGTTTCATTTGAAAGAAAGCTTATTACGGCATTGTAATGTGTTGCACTGGCGAATCCTTATCAGAGAGAGCCTGATTTTTGTGGTGATTACAGTTTGCTTTTATGGTTTCAGCTTCAGCCTTTATGGCGAGTTTTTCTCGTTGCTTTCTCTTTTCTTTATTTTCATTCGTGAGCAGGCAGATTACATCACGATTGCAACATCACATAATACTCTGTGTTTTGCTTTTTTTTTTTTTCCCCTTATCATCAAAATGAGCCTTTATTTTTCCTGTTGCTTTTTTGGTTTTATTTCGGATGTTTTCCATTTCAAATTTAATGCGATGAAGCAAGAAAGTATAATTAATCACGTCGATAACAACCACCTGCTCTGGTGCTGTTAGTGACCAGTGTAGTCGTTTCCCGTGGCTGACTACAAGCTGATCATGTGTTGCTATTGTCAGGATGTGGTGTATGGCCGTTGAGGCGGTGTAAGGCAACCCATGCATTCAGACGAACCATCCACGCACGCTCGTGCACACCATGCAGGAAACGAACACGACGAACAACATGCAGGTTACCAGTCAGGAGAACTTGTAGAAGACCCAATGACACTCAAGCACACACACATGCACTCGCTCATCCGTTCGCCACTCTCTCGCACACTCTCACGTCATTCATTGTCATGGTCAGCGTATGATGGTGACCAGTACTCAGGCTTCCTACCCGCCAGCTTTGGAAATGTTCAAAATTTGCAATAAATGCAAATCTGAATTCCGAAACTTAAATAATTGACGTGACAGTTTGCACCACGTATCGTAATGTTTTCGTGTCCAGTGTGTGCGTTAATGCGTGTGACTCACGCGAGCGTGTGTGTTGGGTTCAGTTCGCAGCGCTTTGAGCCAGTTCAAGAAACTCTGTAAAGAAGAAGATGATATGATAAGTGTTTGTCTTGTTGCCTTTATTTTCGAGCAGACAGGCAAACCCTGCAAGCACAACTGTGGCAAAACACAAGTTGTCTTGTGTGACGCTTAGTGACATTTAGAGTTAGCTCTCCTTTCTCGTAATAAATAGTTGACATTTCCGAATATGACGGGAGTGTCTGGCTGTCGGCAAGAGAAAACATTAGTCGGGTTTTATTTTGCACCACAAGGGCTTGTTCTGCCAAACGTCGTATTTTTGCTCCATGCAAGTGAGACTTCTTCTGACTTGTCGCACGCAGGAAGCTGTGTGTGTGTGTGTGTGTGTGTGTGTGTGTGTGTGTGTGTGTGTGTGTGTGTGTGTGTGTGTGTGTGTGTGTGTGTGTGTGTGTGAGAGAGAGAGAGAGAGAGAGAGAGAGATGAGACGTCATATTAATTTTTTGGTGGATGCAAGCAACCGACTTCTGTCTTGCCGACTTGTCACACGCAAGGAAACTCTCTCTCTCTCTCTCTCTCTCTCTCTCTCTCTGTGGAGAGAGAGAGAGAGGTCATATTAATTTTTTGGTGGATGCAAGTAATCGACTTCTTCTGCCTGGTCGACTTGTCACGTTGTCGCACGCAAGGTAACTCTGTGTGTGTGTGTGTGTGTGTGTGTGTGTGTGTGTGTGTGTGTGTGTGTGTGTGTGTGTGTGTGTGTGTGTGTGCGTGCGTGCGCGCGGAGAGAGACAGAGAGAGACTGAGACAGAGAATTAGAGAGGGGGGTCGGGGGAGGGTGGAGGGTGGAGAAATGGATGAGAGAGAGGTCGTGATGAGGACGAAATGATAATGAATCACGCCGAGAAAGACCACCTGAGTCTGAACGTCTGGAAGAGTTTCCTTCGTGTATCACCTGTTTTCAATTTGGATTCTCCTTTCCGTGGCTGACCGGAGCATTGAAGTTTCAACTGTGATTGTGAAGCTCACAAACATTGCCTTTTTTCCGTGTTGAGACTTCTCTGACGTGCTCAAATCGTCCACATACGTGATGAATCCGTGTGTGTGTGTGTGTGTGTGTGTGTGTGTGTGTGTGTGTGTGTGTGTGTGTGTGTGTGTGTGTGTGTGTGTGTGTGCGCGCGCGCGCGCGCGCGCGAACAAACATACGCAAAATGCTTACTGCTGAGATCAAAACAAGGAGGGTGGATGTTTAGGAGTTTAACGTTCTTTTCCACAACGTACGGGTGATATCAAAGACGGGGCAACGAGAAAAAGGCCAGCTCAAATATTTGGCCCCAGCCGGGATTCCAACTCACGACCCGAGCATTGGGAGTCCAACGCTCTACCTTTTGGCTATCCCAGATCCCCGATCAAAACAAGGAAGGTGACGGAACAGTTTGAGCAAAAATCGAAATTAAGGTAGGAAATCTTGTTAGGTTTGAGTTTACCAATAAATTTTGCCTTCCACGATGAAGGTTCCGTTGGGAAAGCCTACCGCCGTGACTGAAAAGATGGCAAGAACTGGTTATTGTGTGTGTATTTGTTTGTCTCGGTCCGGAGCGGCACACGCTGTATCGAAAATGTTGACTCAGGAAGACACAATGTTCTAAAGCAAATCGGGCGTTCGCACACGAAGTAGGATTTGCTGGCGTATGCTGTAATAAACCTGTCGTTATTACGGATGCCCACAAGGTACAGACGATAGCTCGGGTCAGTCTGGAGAAGAGGCATTTTATATTACATTATGCTTGCGTGACTATTCTCCTGCGCGCGAGTGGCTGACGTGTTTTGCAGGGATGGGTGGGGTGGGTGGGTGTTTGGGAGTTTAACGTCCTTTTCCACCACACACGGGTGATATCAAAGAAGAGGCAACGATGAAAAAGCCAGCACAATTATTTGGCCCCAGCCGGGATTCGAACTCAAGACCCGAGCATTGGAAGTCCAACGCTCTACCATTCGGCTATCCCGGCTTCCCGACGTGTTTCGCAGAGCGGGGCTAAGCTGCAGTGATTGGTAGTTTCCGCTCAGTAAGATTCAGACGGCTGTAACCACATTTCAAACCGTACACACTGGCTTTTTGTGGAAACATGACGAAAATGAAACCCACCGTGCGGCGGCAACTGCGCAATGTCTAGATCTAGCGCCTGTCTTCCTGTTTGTGCTCGGCTACGGTGAAAAGACGCTCGCCTGATCAGGGAGGGGTGTCAGCTGGTGGAACAGCGGACTCATTGTCACCGGCACGTGCTAATCTCGCGCGTGCAGTGGTTAATTAACACGCGCCCATGCCAGTGGCGCATCACACAACAGCCTTTATCTGCGTAAGATCATGTGCTCAGTGTCGGGATGATGTTTTGTCAATATCTTTGCACTTCGTTCAGAAGATCCGGAACCCCCCCCCCCCCTCAAAAAAAAAAAGTGCACCATGCACGCAACGTAGAGCATGTTCGTGCAAAACAGCGCAGTTTATCCGTCAGATGCACGAAGGAAAGGATGTGTGTTGACGAGAGGGGAGGGAAAAAAGTGAAACTCACGTGGCATACCAGGGAGAGATTAGGAGAGTCGAAAGGCATACAAAGCGCATTTCATTTGTTTTCAGACAGTCTGGTGGTGGCAGCAGCCGCAAATAACGAGACATTGCTACGTACACAACTGTGGGTGTATTTTATTTTACTTTATTTTGTTTGCAGACTGTCCATTTTTTTCTTTTTTTAACTTTGTTTGATTTAATTGAAACCACTACCCCCCCCCCACCCCCACCCCCCCAAAAAAAACACAAAAACCTCATACACACAAATCCCCCACAAAAACAAACAATCATACAAACAGACAAACAAAAACAAAACAAAAACAAATCAAAAGAAAACAAAAACAAATAGACGAACTTCGCAAGGCGAAAATACAATGCAGTCTTGATCAGACTGTACTCCCCTTTGTGCTGTACACTTTGAGTTCCCGTCTTTCCATTGTTGTCAGCATCTCTACACTGAGTGTGCACTGTTGTCAGCCAGCACTGCTGTAAATTTTGCTGACACGACAGTTTTGTCGATTGTATTCCCCCCCCCCCCCAATCCCTCCTCCCTCTCGCCCATCTCAGCCTGCCCTCCGAGGTCAGATTTGGAGGAATTGCGTGCCGAAGATGTTTTTCCCTGAAATTTACAAGGACGGTAAACCCTAAGAAATGACCATCAAACGGGCGTTAGAGGTACAATTCATTCTCTGTCACTCCCCTATATTGGATGGCTGCATTGCGAGCGAGCTGGTGATGAAATGACTCCGTTCCTCTATTCGTGTCGAGCGGACATCCAGTGACTGTGTGTAGAGCTCGTCTATAGAACATTGTTCCGGCTTGTAGAATGGTCTGGGGTGGAGAGGAATTAGGTCTGTCGATTCTGCAGATAGTCTTTCTGTGAAGTTATGAAGTTCTGGCACGAACCGATTTGGTATAGTTTTGTTGTGAGTCAGGTCCGCTGGCGGAGCTGGCAGGCTCTCTCTATCTCTGTCTCCTTCTGTCTGTCTGTCTGTCTCTTTCTCTTTCAATGCTAGGGGCCGTGAGTTCGATTCCCCAAATATTTGTGCTCGCCGCTTTCTCGTTGCTCCGTCTTTGATATCACTCGTGTTTGGTAAAAAAGCATGAAAACTTCATCGCACCAGAAAAACGCTTTGGGATTTCCGGTTGTTGGTTAGAGAGACTGGGGGTCGTTTCACAACCAGAAAACGACTTGTACTAATTGATACGCTACTAAAATCTAAAGGTATGTCTATGCTCGTATCTCTATGCTGCGAGTACTCGTCGTCGAAACGTTTGAAGCGGCAGGGCACTGGTAAAAATCTCCCCTCCAGCTTGCTTAACCCCCGTGAGTGGACAAACCTAACTAGTGAGCCACCGGCCGCGCTCTTCGGATCTTTTGGGTCCTGCTGACCGCGTCTGGAACGTCCACACAGCAGACGCGTGACCACGCATCTCAAGATCGAAGAGATGGACCAAAGTTGTTCGGGCAGTTAGCTGCTACAAGGCCTCCTCCATTCATCTCCCCCCTCCAAATCCACGCCCCCCCCCCCACCCCGCCATACTCCCACCACCTCATGCAGGAGTTTTCCCGCTTCCTCCCAAAAAGCAGAAAACAGTACGTGTTATAAAGAAAAGAGGAAATGACGGCGATGTCAAGTGCTCCTCAAAACCAACAACGGGAGAGAGTGAGAGAGAGAGAGAGAGAGAGAGAGAGAGAGAGAGAGAGAGAGAGGGGGGAGGGGGGGTCAGATTGTCCTGCGTGTCCAACATTTTTTTCCTGTCCGTTTTTTAATATGCTTGCTGTTGTTTTTCCGCGGTTTCGCGAAAAAACAAAAAAACAAAAAACAGAAAAACCACAACAACAAACACATAAAAACGACGGAAATTTGTCTAGGGGCCGTTACACAATCATTCCTGAATGATACGTGGTACTGCTAAACTGTCCTTTTCTCTCCCCCCCCCCCCCCCCCCCCCCCCCCCCCCCCTTTTTTTTTGGGGGGGGGGGGGGGGCGACGGCGGAACGGCGAAAAAAAAAACCCGGCGGAAATTGGCCTAGAGGCGGCGGAATTCAGCCGAAAACACACACACACACACACACACACACACACACACACACACACACACACACACACACACACACACACACACACACACACAAATAACCACCTCATGCCTGCACTTCGGGCCCCAAAAGATGACTTGCAGGACCGTACTTTTTTCTTCCCGCGTCTTTGAAATCTTCGCCGCAGACACCGGACATCAATATTCAAACCCTCCAAGCAGCTTCTACACCTTTGTCACCGTTCTGTGAGGTTCTGCTGACCACGCCGGAACATCTACAAAGCGTCCGTGTGACTTCGCTTTGCAGGTCAAAGAGATGGATCAAAGTTGCTGGGCAGTCAGCCACCAAACGTCGAGTGGACAGACAGCGGATCGAAGGACCGTGGTTTGTTCTAGGTGGATCTACATTGTATCGTACCCAGTGCTATCGTGAATTGAAAGCACGGGTAACCAGAGACAACAGATTATAGCCCGCTCGTAACGAGAAGGGTTGGTGGGTGGGTTTAACGCCCTTTTCCGCCACGTATGGTTGATATGAAAAACGGGGCAACGGGAAAATGGCCAGCACAAATATTTGGCCCCAGCCGGGAATCAAGATTCAAGATATTTATTCCTGTAGCCCCTTTCGGGGTGTGGAGGATGTGAGAGGTTGGTTAGGTTTCAGATTTTAGAACTGCAATTTCTGAAAAGTTTGTGGGCTGGACATTTACTGAGCAGGCGGGGAGGAAGCCAGAGTACGCGGAGTAAACCCCCGACGATCGGCCCGGTGAATGAACGGTGCCACATACTCCAGCTGAACATTCAGACAAGTGGGACTTCCTCAAGTGGGACTCGAACCCAATCTTCTCGCATTGGTTGCAGGAGTCGTAACCTCTGCTTAGCGTGCACCGCCGAGCGCCCCCCATATCTGTTGGACAGTAATTACCGCTAGCGCGCGTCTCCGGCCAGAGCCTTTTGTTTGATTCATTGTCTCTCGGATCGCCCTCGGAATTGGACGAGGAAAATTACCCCTCACTGATCAGGGCTAACAAGTCAGCCGGTCAGTAGTATTGCTTTCGATTTTGGTCTACGTGCGTACCAGGCCGTGATCCAGGCTGCGATGATTAAGTGACCAGACAGTCTTTGATGGCGGAGCCGTTGGCATGATCCCGTTTCCCACTTGACTTTTGTCCATGACCCGTGGTATGGATTGGATGTTTGGGAATTTAACGTCCTTTGCCATCACATATGGGTGATATCAAAAACGGGACAACGAGGAAACGGCCAGTACAAACATTTGGCCCCAGCCGGGATTCGAACTCACGGCTTGAACATTTGAAGTTCAACGCTCTACCATTAGGCTAGCCGTGCTCCCCCCATGGCCCGTGGTACTGATGATAATGGTGATGATGACGATGAAGAAGAAGACGACTTGACACGGCCCCACCTGAACTGAATGCATAGGGAGAAGTTAGAAAGAAGCACAGGAAACAGTTATTGCATTTTGTCAATGGTGTACTGAAGAGCTGTCGTCAATCTCTTCCGGAAGGCAGTGATGCTTCACTGCCTCCTTCACGGACTGTGGAAGGGAATTCCACAGTTTGGGGCCCGCCAGCGGACATACGCACTGACATAATAAACTTTGTTCGAGACGGACACACCATGTTCAGACAGAGACAATACCACTCAAGGACATGGACAGCTTACAATAATTTGCTTTGCTAGAAGTTTCTGGAGGGTCATGATGATGATGCTATGTGGTGGAAAAGGACGTTAAACCCCCAGACACCCACCCCCACCCACCCCCTCATGATAATGATGATGACGATGATGATCGTCCATCGCGGGCGTTGATGACCACGTCAGCCTATAGAGGTGAGCGGTGGTCTAATAGGTAGCGCGTCGGACTTAACCGTTGCGCTACTGAACGGCCGTCACCAATGTCACGGCGATGAAGCGTGGGCTCGAGCCAAGGTCGAGCTTGTGATATGTGATATCGCTGTTTCCTTGCTACGGGCTGCTCATCGGGGATTTCTCTCCGTGTTATCCGGCTTTCCTCCCCCCAGCAAAATTGAACCGTAGGATAGGTATTGGGTGGCGCTGCACCCCGGCGACGCGCTTCCCCCGGAGAAAGCAGCCCGAAGTTCACGAAAGGGACAGTGAAGCAGTAAAACAAAATAACACAAAACAAAACAACAACAACAACAACAAAACAAAACAAACAAAAAAAACCGGACGCTGTGTGCCCTGAAGTGACTGTCATCGTGCTCGACTGCCTCTACAGTGGACAACATGAGCACTGTGTGTGCTTGTGTGCAACGTTTCGCTTGTGTAGGAGTCATTCACTATACCGCAATCCTCCACACGACCCTTCACAATTGAGTCAGCTGCTGAGCCTTGGGCATAAGTGGAGCGGGAAAAGAGACCAGGCGAGTCGTTGGGGGAAAGTTCAGGCGCGCTGTTTTTGATCGCTCTGTCATCCGCCTGAATCAGGGAGGGGAATCACTTTCCCATGAATGAAAAGCAAGGAGAAAGCCTTTGTCGCGCAGACTGGAGGCTTGGCTTTGTTGTGCAAGTCATTTGGAGAGGCAGAATGAGAGAAATGACGTCTGGAGCTGTGCGAAGGATGAAGATGACGTCCCGTCAGACAAGAGACTTGCCCTCTCTGTGTGGCATACGCACTGACTGCACGAAGCTGAAGAAAATGATTATGTCCTTGAGTTCTCACTGCCGTCGATAAACACTGGAAATATTTTTCTCTCATGGAAAGGTCTACTGTCCCGACATCTCTAGGCTCTCAGCTCGTTTGGAGTTGTTTTGGAACCACATAGACGAATACGGAACTAAGGCTTCACGTGTACCAGACAAGCACTGAGCAAACAGACGCCGAGACGCACAGCGTCTGCCACAAGCTTGTCACACGGCTGCACACATGCGCAGTTACATCCTAGCACAGACTTGCTTTGGGCAAACAGAACCCGGAACGCACAGCGTCTGCCACAGTCTTTTCACACGGCCGATTAGGAGAACTTGTGGGGGCCGTTGAATTCGTCATTTGCACAGCCAACAGTTGCAAACGTCAGTGTATTGCATTTAGAGCTCTACTACCCTAAAGGTGCCTACCCTAAAGGTACTACCCTAAAAGACTATTTCGCGCGTACTTGCGCACTCCTCAAAAGCAGAATGGTCCATAAAGCAAAGGTTGGGAGCCGGGGTGGCCGAATGATAGAGCGTTGGACTTCTAATGCTCGGGTCGTGAGTTCGTATCCCGGCTGGGGCCAAATATTTGTGCTGGCTTTTTCATCGTTGCCCCGTCTTTGATATCACCCGAATGTGGTGGAAAAGGGCGTTAAACCCCCAAACACCCTCACGCCCACCCTAAAGCAAAGGTTTTCTTCTGTGAGGCGAAAGTGTGGAGTGATGGGACTAGTGATCGGCGAGTGAATGAAAAGTTTTTTTGTTTTTTTAAATGCAGAGACCCTGGCAAACAATGGACACGGCTTCCGTGTTAGCCATATAAATAGTGCGTGCAGTTCGCTCTGAAATTGGATGTCCTTCAGTTCCTGGAGCTGTTGATCCAAACTGGGATTTTTTTTTTCGTATTTACCTGAGGAAAATATCAACACTTTGAGATCTTTCATTGCTTATTAGGTAACGGCCCTTGGCAAAACAATAAGGGGGGTGGGGGGGGGAGGAGTGGGTGTTTGGGGGATTAACGTCCTTTTCCACCACATAGGGTGATATCAAAGACGGGGCAACGATGAAAAAGCCAGCACAAATATTTGGCCCCAGCCGGGATCGAACTCACGCCCCGAGCATTAGAAGTCCAACGCTCTACCATTCGACCACCCCTGCTCCCCGAGGGGGGGGGGGGAGGAGATAATAATTATGATAACGAGCTAGAATGGCCGAAAACACGCCACACTTTCTGCACTGCCACAAAATGTGTTTTCCTTTTCTTTCTTTTTTTTTTACTGGGGTAGTTTGCGTCATCGTGGATTAAGAACCTTAGGGGAAAATGTGAGACTTCCTTGCTTTGAACCTGATGTAAAATCCATTTTTATTTCTTGGAATTCAACCCATGAGAGAGAGAGAGAGAGAGACAGAGAGAGACAGAGAGAGGCCAGTGTAATCTTCATCTTTCTCGAAAAGGAAAACGCCTTTGGACAAGAAATCCCTTTAACCTTTCTTCTTCCTGCTCTTCTTCAATTGTCTTAAATGACTGCTTTTTTAGAAAATGTACCCTTCCCTGTATTTTTGTTCCATCAGTGTTCGATTCAAATCTAATGTAATTTGTTTTGTTACATACTATGCTGTGAAATTCGACCAACCGCCCAAAATTTTGTTGTTGTTGTCGTTGGTTTGTTTTGATAGAAGCGTATTTACGCTGTTGCTTGTCTCTGAGTATTTAACAGAACCACATGTATTAAGCGAATCGGAAGGTAAAGTTAACCCTTCAAGCAACTCATAAAGAATACACGAGCTTGCATTTCCCGCTAATTTCCGGGAATTCCCCAAGCGTTCTACTCCACTATCCCCCCCAAGCGCAAGACATTGATCGACCGTCGATGGCTATAGAACTGTTGGATACTGCTTGATTGGGAAGTTTCTCTCTGTAGTTTCAGTTTATGTTCTTTGGATTTACGGTTGGGAAGGCTGCGCTCAACGGGAGTTGGATTCGTTGATAAAGGTGACTGAAGGGCAGAAACCATGGAGGGGTTAGAGGCGTCTGACGCTTGTGATGAAATCTTTTGGATTTGTTTTTGACGATGTCTAGCACTTGATTACGTCCACTTTATAGTCTCACAGAGGCTGGCACAAAGCACCTGAACTTAGTCACTGGTACCAACAGTGTCAGTGTGTGTGTGTGTGTGTGTGTGTGTGTGTGTGTGTGTGTGTGTGTGTGTGTGTGTCTCTCTCTCTCTCTCTCTCTGTGTGTGTGTGTGTGTGTGTGTGTGTGTGTGTGTGTGTGTGTGTGTGTGTGTGTGTTCTCACTATCGGACTCCAAAGAAGCCTATTTGCTCTGGGTAACCTTGAACAAGGATCAAGGTCACAGGTTTTGCGGAAAACCACCCTGCCGTAGGTAAGCCACCTCAAAGGAGGCCGTCTGACCAGGCGACCGGCTACAGGTTGGGCCATGGGGGTTATTGCTTGGCACCAGACACAGAGACAGGCCATTGAACTGTCCGACGTCCAGTGAGGGACAGGAAGTGACCTCTGAATTAAGTCGTGGATATGTGAGGAAGATTGGAAATCGTCTGGGCTTTTCCGCCGCCTCGGCGAGGCATTTGGATCTTCTTCTTTGTTGTTGTTGTTTTTTCACACTCATCGTCCCTTTCGTCACAGCCCTCGTCCTGGTCGTCTTCATCGTCCCTTCATCCGTTCCGTTGATAACCATCGTTATCGTCCTTTACAATGATAAAAATATGTCAGTGTCACAGGCTTCACAACTACCGCAATTTCCTTGCTGTTTCTTGTGCATTTTTTTTATCAACTTTGCAAATCTGTCACAGATTGATTTTCTTTTTTTCTTTTTCTTTTTTTTTTTCTTTTTTTTTTTGAACCGTTAGCAGTTTCCTCAACCTTGATATTAGTTCACGGACAACTGAACGTTTGTTTGGTTGTGTTTTTTTTTGTGTGTGTTTTTTTTTTTTTGACATTATTACCGCGTGCCGTCCCTTTTTTTTTTCTTGTCAGGATGCCCATGTTTGTTTTAATGTATTTTTTCTTGTGTGCCCTTTTCTTTACTCCGCTCTGTAGTCTTTTCACGGATCGCACGTGCAGCCTTGGTAATTCCGCTGGGTGGACGTCGGCTTAGGAAAAACAACCTGCGTTACGTATCGATTCTGTTTCTTTTCATTCATATCCACACCACACCACACCACACCGCCAGCCGCCGTAGCATTCTGACAAAAGGTATCGAGTTCCATCAGACAATGAGCTATGCTTTGGTTTCTTACGCTGCACTTCCTGGGCAAAGGCTCGCGCGCAGTTTCCTCTTGCCGTCCAAGCAGAAAGCGTGTTTGCATCGTTGTGAGCCAATCGCAATGCAGGAAAGACCAGATTCGTGGAAAATCTGTGCTGTGGCGTATGTGACAGGCTTAAATTTGTGCGCTGAAAATGAGTAGGTGTGCTTAGTCGAAGATATTGTAGCAGAGAAAACATTTTTTTTTCTTCGAAAGGCGATACTTTTCTGGAGTGCAGGCGAACTTAACGTAGTGCTTTCAGATCTTGTACAAACGTTTTGTTGTTGTTGTTGTTGTTGTTTAATTGTGGACAACGGTGATGTAGCGATCCGAACAAATACTTAAAGGGGCAATGCTACCATGTTTATGCTCACAGATTGTCCTGTGAGTACCTGAGACACATGGACAGTGACAACGTCTGTAATGCTGGCACTCAGCCAACAGAAGCGTACTCGATGACACGGCGACCACACTGAGCGCTCCACTAGTGTAACCAACAGTCGTAGAATTTGGATGTTGGACCGCTTGCAAAATGCTGTACTGTATTAAAAGCTGTACTGCACACCAGGATAGAGCGTTTCGAGCGTACAGACTCATTCGCGAACGCAACGCAAGTTGGCTTCGCAAAAGACGGAATTACAAGATACAAGATGCAAGATTAGTCCGTTTAATTGTTCAGGCAATCTCATGTTTGGAAGACAAACACCATGCCGCTGCCAATCCAATTGCGGGTACGATATTTTTAGATGACTTTTAATTGAAACGACCTTTTTGATGATGCGAGATCACTTAAAAAAAAGAAAGACCAGAAGATCATTAATGGTTGTGATTTCGAAACTGGCCTCTCACTACACTTAGTTTCCAAGGAATTCACGTTGCTAGTGGGTTAAATGTCTGCACTGCCAACAAAAAGACCGTTACCAAGTGCTAGATCGTTTTTGCGCCTGTACATAGCACACAGTAAATTTTGTCACAGTTGTAGAATTTTCACCGGTGCGGAGACCTGTATAAAACCCGAGCATGATGTGTTTTGTGAATGTAGTGTGCACTTGGTCACTGAGCGAGACACATCCTTACGGAGCCTAGCGGGTGCACGAGAAGACTTAAATTGTAACAGCGACATCTCTTGCTCTGTGTCCAAATACACACTGGAGTGAATTCAGGCTCCGTTCGGCTTTTGTTGGGGTTTCAGAGACGCTGACCTGAACTGAACAGAGTACGCTGAAATGGCCTGTAACTGTGAAAGAATCAGCCGTGCTTTATGCACAGCGTTTGCTACTTTTTGTTGGTACTGTATTACAGACCTTTAAAATAAGTAGACCAGCAAACTTTTCTGCGTCTCAGGGTATTTTCCGTTCACTCTTCCCATAACGATCTGTTTGCACAGGTCTTTGATTCTGTTTGCTCAGTCTTTGAGAAGACTGCTTGAGACAATAGATCCCGTGAGAAATGCGTCTACAGGACTTGGGGATGATCCTCGGATTTATGACTAAAGGCTAACTATGGCCTTCCCTATCTCGTCCCTGCCCTTCCCTTCTCTCCCAGCGCCCTGATTCTGCAGACGTTTGGTTTGGGTCTGTGGGGTGGGTGTTGTTTTTGGCGGAGAGGGCGAGCGCTTGGCGGTGTTTGCCTGAACCACTTCACCGGCCTGTGTGTCGGCCGATGTTGGTATCGTCCGTTCCACGCCGCGGCAGGGCTGTTTGTCGCATCGATAACTCTGGGATTATGCCGACAAGATATATCAGCAAGCTAAGGGACATTGTTTGCATCTCTTCTTTTTTCTTCTCCCTCCAACATCGACCTACTCACCGAGCCATCGTCAAGGAAGAGCAGCAGCTAGCAACCAGACGACGCGTATGACCATCCAGCCAGCAGTCTCCTTCACTGTCTGTCGGTTTTTGTCCCCTAATTGGATTTTAAAAAACGACCCAGTGTGCTTTTCCTCGGGCAAGGTGTGTGTGCGTGAGAGAGAGAGACAGGGAGAGAGAGCGATTGATACATATGCCACAGTGCGCAACTTTCTGAGGATTTCACTGTGCTATTCCGAGAAAGAAAACTGGTGCCTGGGAAAAGAATGGCGTCATACGAGATCCTTGAAAATAGGATTGCCACTTTTCCCCCTTTTTTCCCCCCTGTTTTGTGTCTTTTGAAACCCTGGTGGAAGGTAATCAGCTGTAGGCGAGTGTGGCTTTGAGTCGCCGTGCTGAAGTAATGTGAATTGTGACCGCGAAAACACGAGTGTCTGTTTGTGCATGTGGCTTACCTTCCAGACACGTCAGCTCAGGCTTCTGGGAAATATGGCACGGGGTGTAAATCATCGTGGTTAAGTTTCGCTAGAAAAACTGTTAAATTAGGTTTAAGTTTTACTTTTAGCTAGACCGTCAAATGGTCCAGGAAGCGTAGTAGCTGTTCGCCAACACCTTCCAGAGCTTATTTATTGAGCAGATAAAGCATTGAGTGTACTGCGTTGACACCTGAGGGCAAAACATTAAGTCTTTCAAATACGCCGGGTCTTCAGTTTAGCTAATTAACGTGATTGTGGGTGGTCTCAAACCACACGGACCTCCATTGTAGCATTATACTGTCACCATTATCATCATCAGAAGAATTGCCTCGGCTTCCGAAGCCTCTTTGAAAAGTGGCATTCCAAAATAGCGCGTACAGAGTGAGGAAATCCGATCTCATATGCAGAGTGTGGTCCGGCTTTGTTAAAAATGGAAAGAAGCTCTAACTAACGAACGGTCGGACGAGCTCACCTACTGACTACCTACCTCAATAGCTAATTAAGAAAATAAGAAATGTGTTTAAATGTTCTTCGTTATGAGTCAAGTGACCCGAATGACAATGGCAGTTATACCGTGATGTTTCATTACAGACAGTGATCTATCAGGGTTCGGGGAGCCGGGTTGGTCGAATGGTAGAGCGTTGGACTCCTAATGCTCGGGTCTTGAGTTCGATCCCGGCTGGGGCCAAATATTTGTGCTGGCTTTTTCATCGTTGCCTCGTCTTTGATATCACCCTATGTGGTGGAAAAGGACGTTAAACCCCCAAACACCCACCTACCCTATCAAGGGTTCGTAGCTCTGCTAAGTTCTGATTCTGTCCGGATTTAGAGATGTCGAGAAAATGCTTCTTTCGTTCGTGGTGTTGTCCGAACGACGAAGCCCAGTGTCAACTTTCCGACGTCTCTCCTACTTTTCTCCTTTCTGAAGGCGTGAAATAGCTACAAGCTTTACGTCTTGGAAATAGATAGGAAACGACTTCAAGTTTTTCCCGTTCCGTTTCCATTAGTGATTTCTGTAAAAGGGTAAGCCCTATTCTGAGGGAGTGTCGTTGAAATTACATTTCCCCGGAACCGCTGGACAAAAAGTTTTCAATGCAGTGTCGTATCGTCTGTGGAAGCTAGTTTAGCTGTAACGTGAGCGTGTCGAAGTGGAAGGTCCAGTAGTTTGGCGCTTCATTTGGTCACGTGATCCCGTGAACGAGCTTGAATGAGTCGTGCTTCTGGTGGCGAGCCAGCGCCAAAACGTATCAGTACAAAGCGGTAGATCTACCTTAGGATGAGCAAATGCCATGAGCAACTTGGTGTTTCGAACAGATTCTTTAAACGCCATTATTTTAAGGTTTTGAGGTTCACAGATCGTTCTCCTTGCTGTGGTCTTCTTCATGAAAATGGTGAAAATTAATTTACACAGAACGTAATTCAGGAGCAGTGGCTTTTCCCTGGTCAGTGTGACTTCAGTCCGTTCGATGCTAATTGAACGGAGCCGACTGCGTTTTCGCGACGACAATGTTCGCGACAACACCTTTTGTAAAGAACACACACCGGAAATTGCTTTCTAGTTCCTAATCCCTTTCATTCGGGTTGCACAAAGCTAGCTCATTGCCGTTCGCACGCAAGGAGAAATGAAGTCAGTCGCCGGCTGTCGTTATAGACACAGGTTGCAAGAAAAGTCCTTTGGGTAAGGGAAGTAAGTCTGTGAGCTTCCATCCCTTCCCCCCCCCCCCCGGTTCCCATCACCATCCTCCACCCACCCTTGTAGACCCCCGTACCTACAAATTATCGCACTGGCAATGGTTTTAGAAAACTGAATATTTGAAAGTTGTGGGAAAGAGCTTTGGGGAATTTTTTTTTGGGGGGGGGGCCATTCTTGACTTTCAAAAGTCCAACCCAAAAGAGAACGATCAGGGAGGTACCTCTTGGAACTTCCATTATCACCCCTTCTGTGCCCCTCCCCAACCCCTACCCCCTCCCCTTCTAAAGAGTTAGCACACTGACAATCAGTTGTGGAAAAACACAATGAGAGTTCCCTTGCCCATTCTCGACTTTGAAATTTCCAACCAGAAAGAGACGAGAGAATCCTACGAGAGAGCTGTGCCTGAGAGGCACCCCCCCCCCCCCCCAAAAAAAAAAAAAAAAAAAAAGAAAAGAAAAAAAGTGCAATTGCTAATCTGTTTTCTCGCCAAATCATCTAACATTAATCAGATCTTTTGTCGTATATTTCTGTTTGGCCTTTTCCTCTCTGTTAATTTTTTTGGTATTGTGCACGTACGATTTTGGGCGTTCTTTCAAGACACTAGTTTTTGTCACCGTTTTACTACTGGTCATTGTTAGGTCGGTTTGTGTGTTTTCCTGACCTTTGCCCTTCAGCCAGACAGTATTTTCCGGAAAGGTCGTCGTGGATAAGCCACTGTACAAATGGACATTGATAATTACATCCACCATGGATGGGTGGATGGATGTTTTGGAGTTTAACGTCATTTTCCACCACATATGCGTTATATCAAAGACGGGGCAACGAGAAAAAGGGCAGCACCGACGTTTGGCCCCAGCCGGCCGGGATTCGAACGCACGACCCGAGCATTGAGAGTCCAACGCTCTAACATTCGACCATCGCGGCTCCCCTACTTCCACCATGGTTATTGAAAGGCAGCATCTGATGACAATAGAATGTGCCCTGTTTTCCAGTCTGTTGTCACATTAATTGTCCCATTTTGAATAGTGTGCCGTTTATATGTACTCGTCGGGCATGAGAGGGCTAGGGACAGGAAAGCAGCTAACTTAGTTTGAAAGCCCGTGTTTTTGCTTCCGCTGGATTGGATAGTTTGCTCGGCGTTGGCTGGTGTGTGTGTGTGTGTGTGTGTGTGTGTGTGTGTGTGTGTGTGTGTGTGTGTGTGTGTGTGTCTCTCTCTCTCTCTCTCTCTCTGTGCGCGCGCGCGTTGTTACTCGTTAGTGTGAGGTCCGATTATCGTATCCACTGCGTCATCGGGCCTCCCCCAGACAATCGACCTGTGCTAATGAGCAAAGTTTGAGAGCCGGACTGAGTTGCCGCGAGGTTAACAGCACTAGTCCCCCCCCCCACCCCCCTCGGCTGATAGCGTAGTTATAGGCTGTTCCCTTGTTTACCCACCATTCCCCCCCCCCCTCTTCTTCCACCCTCCCTACAATGTCTCATCGCGTCACAGACATAACCACCAGCAACACCACTACCACAGCCACCACCACCACCACCACTATTATCAACAACGGTTGCCGCCGTCGCACTCGCTACGACGCCGTCGATGCCACAACCGCTGGCCAGTACAGCGCGGTATACACGGCTCACGCAGGACCTCACAGTTCGTGTCGCGAGAAAAGGAAAGTTACGGGAGTCTGCGAACAAGCCTAGACAATGTTGCTGGTGAGGATATGTGACGGCCTTTCGCCTGGACTTCCTCAGTGACATAGTTTATACTAGACCTCAACATTTCTGTCGCGCAAAAGGGAAAAGTTGTGGGAGATTTCGAACAAGCTTGGACGATGTTGTGGCACAATTTGTGAGGAAAAAACGTGACAAACGTACCTACGCCTTGACAATCACTTATTCCATATTTACAGTTTCTGCCACGGAAAGGGAAAAGTTGTGTGAGATTGTGATCTCGGTTGGACAATGTGTGCACATGCAGGGCGTAGGGATCTGCGGCGGCCGTAAGCATTGCCAACGACAGTTATATGATGCTAGACTCTACACTTTCTGTCTGGAAAACGGGAAAGTTGTGGGAGTCCTTGAGTAAGTTCGGACAATGCTGTGATGCGATTCATGAGGAAAGGTGGTGGCCTTAAGCCTTGACAGCCACAATTATATGATACTAGACTCGCAGTTTCTGTCACGAAAAGTTGTTAGAAATTGTGAACAGTCTTGGACATTGTGGTGATACAGTTCATTACATTCTGTGTGGTGTTTAGGCCATGTAATGGTGTTTACTGTCTTCTGGCCTCGCTTCTTTGGACAGTGTGGTGAAACACGACTCACAAGGAAAGGTTACAACCTTCTACACTTTATTTCTCGGGCATGTGGGTTCAGCTATTGTTGTAACGGCCTTGTGGCTCCTCTTCTTGGACAATGCAGTGATGCAACTCACGAGGATATGTGTCGACCTTACGCATTCGACTAACTAACTTAGTATTTCTCAGGCCGTGTAGGTTCAGTTGTGGTTGTTGTTTCTGCCTTGTGGCTTTGCCTTTTAGACAACGTGGCGATACAATTCTCGAGGAAAGGTGACTGCCATAATATTAAATCCTTAGAGCCTGCATTTCATTTCTCTAGTGTTTAGTTTCAGGTGTGATGGTTATTGCAATCTTGTGCTTGGGACTTGCTTCACTCGGTAGTGTACCGTTCCCAGTAATTACGTTGAGGCTGGCGCGAGGACTTTGAAAGTGAGGAAGTTCATGCAAAATATATAACTTTCCTCGCCGAGTAATTGAGCTAGGCGCATGCGTGGTTGTTTTTACACTTTCTGCGTGTCTTCTTGTTGACATATGAAACTTAGCGAAAGAGGGCTATTGAGTGCGGTTGACATTCTGGCGTATTACTGGTGGAAAATTGACTACTGAACGAGAATGGCGTTCAGTAATTTCAAAAACTAGGAGTGTGTGTCTGTTGTTTTTACACTTTCTGCATGTCTCTGTTGACGTGTGAAACTTAAAGAAAGAGGGCTGTAAAGAGTGCTTAAAATTTCGTCTTGGTACTTGCTGAACATTGGATACTGAAAGAGAAAACTGGTCAGTTATTTCAGACGAACGCAAGGATCAAAATCATAGGTTTTTTTTTGTTTTTGTTTTTTGGCATCTCCTGTGTGTCTCTTTTGACGCGTGAAACACAGCGAGAGAGGGCTATTGAGTGTTCGAATTTCCGTCGTGGTACTTGCTGAACCTTCGCTGCTGAAAGAGACGTTCAGGTACAATTACATCAGACCAAAGCAAAAAGCAGAAGCATGGTTGTAAATCTGTTGTTTATACACTTTCTGCGTGTCTTCCGTAGATGTAGCGAGAGTGCGTGAAGTTTTGTTGCGTTAGTGGTTGATCACTGAATACTGAAAGAGAAAGGGGTTGTTTCAGTTTGTAATGTTTTTGTTTTCAGACGAAAGCAAATTGCGAGAAACCTGCTTCAGTCGTTTTTAACACTTTCAACGTGTCAACTTAACGACGCGTGAAACGTAGCGGAAGACGGCCATTGAGTGCGTGAATTTCCGCCGTGTTACTTGCTGAACCTTCGGTATTGAAAGAGGAGACCGTTGAATTATTGAGTTAGTTCTCAGTAAAGGACTGCCCGCCAGCGTGTGTGTGTGTGTGTGTGTGTGTGTGTGTGTGTGTGTGTGTGTGTGTGTGTGTGTGTGTGTGTTATTTGCTTTTTTATTTTAAGCAAAATACCTAAAGGGTCAAAGCACGCTTAGGCAAATTTATTCCCAAATTTTCTGAATCGGTTATTTCAGACAAATTATAGACAAAGACGAGGTAACTTTTGATGTGACGTTTTCTGCACTTACATGAAAAGTGACTTATGCAACCGTTTTTCTATATGCCAGTTTCACATGCTGCAGTTCTACTTTCACGTTGTAAAACCACCTAACTTCTCATCAAATCTATGGAGCTCAGGCCCTTTTTAGCAAATGTCTACAGGTTTAGTTTCAACATAATGATAAAGGTATAGTGATATTTTACTCAGTTTGTATAAATTCCGCATACTGTGGTTCTGGTAAAACCACCTAAGTGCTCACCAAATCCATGGAGCTCAGGCCCTTTTTACCATATGTCTACAAGTTTAGTTTCTACATAATTATAAAGATATAGTGATATTTTACTCAGTTTGTATCAGTTCCGCATACTGTAGTTCTACTTTCGCATTGTAAAATCACCTAAGTGCTCATCAAATCCATGAAGCTTAAGCTCTTTTTACCCCATGTCCACAAGTTTATTTTCTACATAATTATACATAGTGATATCAATTTTAACTACCGAAGCTTGTACTTGTAAAACCACCACCACAACAGCGACAAAAATTACGTGGACCACATAGTTCGGCTTTCTGGTTGTGCGGAAAACCCATTTTATCCACGCGTGTTTGCTGATCAAACAAATTATCAGATTTCCTTCCTACGAAATCGAGCCGCAGAAAACCGTTAAGCACACTGGCCTACATTTTTTTTGTCGAACTGTTTTGTTTTTTTTTTTGTTTTGTTTTTTAAGGGTCCATTCTAATGTCTTTTTACCTCCGTCAACTTGAGCGATGCTGACTGACAGATGTGGAAATGATTGTGACATGGTGGCAGGCTACGCAAGCCGAAATGCCCGAGAATCTTATGCTTCTAAACAAGGTTATAATGCCAACTCGTGGAAGGCGTGCAGTTCCCGGGAGACGTGTTTCCTTTTTCCCGCTTGACTTCTGCGAAGGATCATCGTACCGCAAGGGATGATATGCAGTTATGCACTCAGTGACGCACGCAGTCAATGTTGTTCGGAACGGGAAAAAATTGCTGTTAGGCGCGTGTGTTGACTGAGAGACAGAGACAGTCTAACACCTACAGACACAGCCTAGAATACTTTAATTCGTTCTGCTTGGATTTTCCAAACAGAGTCCAAGTTCACACTTGATACCCTCCTTTCTTTCACTTTCCAAGAGTTTTTGTTATGGTTTAATGTCTTTTCCTACCACGTATGGGTGATATCAAATACGGGACATCAAATACGGGACAACGAGGGAGGGTGGGCGGGTGGGGTGGGTGTTTGGTGGTTTAACGTCCTTTTCCACCACATACGGGTGATATCAAAGACGGGGCAACGATGAAAAAGCCAGCACAAATATTTGGCCCCAGCCGGGATACGAACTCACGACCCGAGCATTAGAAGTCCAACGCTCTACCATTCGGCCACCCGGTACCCCGGCTCCCCAGGGACAATGAGGGAAAAGCCAGCACCAGTATTTGGCCCCAACAGCATTGAAAATCTAACACTCTACCAGCACATTGGAGTCACATGGTACGAAGGGTTAGCTCAGTTATTTACGTTTCGGAATTAAGAATTGCATTTATTTGGGATTTTAATGGGCTGAACATTTCCAAAGCTTGCTATGGAGCTTTCGACAGAAGTCGAGCGGGAGAAGAAACCACGCTTCCTGCCTGATGTCAGTCGTGGCAGTTAGACGGCCGGGAAATGTGAACCGTTGCTGATGGACTGTCTTTTTTAAGCCTAAGAAATGTGTATGTATGCAAAACAACTTTCCAGATCATTCGGAACTCAAACGAGACCTGGCGTGAACGAGACTTTAACGAGAGATAAAGGCAAATGGCTGTGGACGTTAAACGGCGGCACGCAACAGCGGAAGATTGATAAAATGGCAGTGACGGATGTGAAAGGAATTGAGTTTTGTTTAGGTTTGTTCTTTTTGTTGTTTCTGCTGCGCATGATGTAGAAAGCTGTTGATGCGCCTTGTTAAGGAGGAAGCAATGACGGGCGAGCGGATGGAGCTTTGGCCTTTATGGTCGTGAGCTCGATTCCCGACTGAGAGCCAACACTTCTTTTTTTTTACTACTTTATTATCCACCCAATACCTATCCTACATATTTCACAATTTTGCTGGGGAGGAAAGCCGGATAACCCGGAGAGAAACCCCCGATGAGCAGCCCGGTAGCCAGGAAAAAGCGGTATCACATATCACAAGCTCGATCTGGGCTCGAACCCACGCTTCAACGCCATGACATTGGTGACGGCCGTTCAGTAGCGCAGCGGCTAAATCCGACGCGCTACCTATTAGACCACCGCTCACCCCCAGTTGTTACACCAGCCTTGTCGTTAGAATAGGACGTTAATCCCCAACTACACCTATCTTATCAACTATGTAGAAAGTTGTTCATGCGCTTTCAAGGAGAGAGCCGATACAGGAGAGCAGATAGATCGTAGGTCCTTATGGTCGTGAGTTCGATTCTCGCCTGGGACCCCAAACTTCGTCTTTTCCTCGTTGTCCCGTCTGTGGTACCACCTTTCGTGTCGTTAAACGACCAGACACATTCTCTCACACACTGGACATAAACACATTACAATCACGTGGCGCGAAGGGTCAGCTCAGGTATTTAAATTTCGGAATTTAGAATTGCATTTGTTTTTCAAAGTTGGTGGGCTGAACATTTCCAAAGCAGAGGGGGAGGAAGCCGAAGTACCCGGAGAGAACCCCCGACGATCGGCCCGAATAATCGGTGCCACATACGAGAAGGAAAAATTCTTTGCCCCGAGTGGGACGCGAACCCCTGAGCTCTCGCTTTGGTGACAACTCCCTTAACCACTAGACCACCGACCGCCCCAATAATAATAATAATAATAATTTAGCGAGAGAGCCGTTTGTTATCTTTCGATATTTTTGGGAGTCGGATGGCTTAACCGCTTTTCAGCGTCAAACTCGAGGCAAAATTCATACAGGCTTTTTCCAGTACCCCCCGTGACGGTGTGAAGAAGACGCGAAACTGTAAATCCCCCACCTTTCAATATACGTTGTTGAAAAATTACCGTAAAAATTACTTATGTATATTTGAATGTAAGAGTCATTTACTGTTGGTATCTATATTGTTTTAGAGTTTTTATTGGTTCAGCATGTAACGCTGACGTCAACGGAAGGTCTGCCACACACACACACACACACACACACACACACACACACACACACACACACACACACACACACACACACACACACACACACACACACACACACACACACACACATTTCAAATGAAGACAATTTCCATTGAAATTGGTCCGCACGATTAGTGTTTGTAGAACGGAGACATACGTCATTGGGAACAGGAGTTGAATTTGCAATTTCGAACTGAAAATGTACAGGCTCCAATCTCTGTATTTGTTCAGCGCAGCCATACATCATTTCAAACTTTGATTTGTTCAAACTTGAGTCAGCCTGATCTTACGTAGTCTGCACAGGCAATTCTTCTTGAAGAAGCCGTTGGAATACCCTGTCCCGGAAACCTCTACAATGCTCACAGGCAGATAGCGTAAGGAACCGAAAGTGGCGAGCGCTCGCAAGGCGGATTTATCGGAAAATCGCTGACGAAAAAGGCGTCCGATGGTCGCATTTCCATCACATTGAGTGTGAGCTTGTGAGGGGCAGTTGCATCCGTACGCCAGGTGTCAAGTCATTCTGTAGAAGCCGTGTCGTGGGCTTCGACATGTATTGTCAGATGGTGAAAGGGCATTTAAGTGTTTGTTCATGGTGTCAAATCGGCCTGTAGAAGCTATGTTGTGAGTACAACCGTGAGATGGCGAAAGGGCATAAGTGCTTGTCCATGGTGTCAAATCGGCCTGTAGAAGCTATGTCGTGAGTACAGCCGTGAGATGGTGAAAGGGCATAAGTGCTTGTCCAGGGGTGTCAAATCAACCTGTAGAAGCTATGTTGTGAGTACAACCGTGAGATTGTGAAAGGGCATAAGTGTTTGTCCATGGTGTCAAATCAGCCTGTAGAAGCTTTGTCGTCAGTATAACCATCAGTTGGCGAAAGGGCACAAGTGCTTGTCCATGGTGTCAAATCGGCCTGTAGAAGCTATGTCGTGAGTACAGCCGTGCGATGGTGAAAGGGCATAAGTGCTTGTCCAGGGGTGTCAAATCAACCTGTAGAAGCTATGTTGTGAGTACAACCGTGAGATTGTGAAAGGGCATAAGTGTTTGTCCATGGTGTCAAATCAGCCTCTAGAAGCTTTGTCGTCAGTATAACCATCAGATGGCGAAAGGGCACAAGTGCTTGTCCATGGTGTCAAATCGGCCCGTAGAAGCTATGTCGTGAGTACAACCGTCAGCTGCCGGAAGGACATGAATGCTTATCCGTGGCGTTAAATTAACCTGAAGAACTAGAACCTACTTCGTAAGTACTACCGTCAGATGGCAAAAAGGAACCGTGTGCTCATCCATGACGTCAAGTCAGATCGTAGAAGCTACGTCATAAGTACTACCGCCAGATGGTAAAATAGGCATATGTGCTTATCCATGGCGTCAAGTCACTCCGTAGAAGTTCTACCTTGATGTCTTGCCGTCACATGGTAAAATGGTCGTAGTGTTTATCAAAGCTATGGTGTTGAATCATTGTGTAGAAACTATGTCGTGAGTGCAATTGTCCGATACTGAAAGGGCGTATATGCTTATCCATGGCTTCACATAATTCCGCAGAAGCCATGCCTTGATGTCTTGCCGTCACATGATGAAACGGCCTCACAGTGTTTATCAAAAGTCATGGCGTTGAATCGTTACGTAGAAACTATGTCGCGAGTACAATTGTTCAATGGTGAAAGGGCGAATATGCTTATCCATGGCTCCACATCATTTCGTGAAAGCCATGTCGTGAAGTATTGGTGAGAGGGCCTAAGTGCCACACGGTAAATCCGTGGCTTCAAATCAGTCTGCAGACGTTTGGTCGTGAGGCACTACCTTCAAAATTAACGGCAAAAGAGCTGAAGTGTGTATCAAATCCATAGCTTTAAATCACTTTGTAGAAGCTGTGTCATTAGTACCTTCAAACGGTTGCAAGGTGTAAGTGCTTCTCAACTAACTTTTAGCTCAGGTGCCTGTAGCCACCGCGCTCACTGATTAAAACGAGTCCTCCATGGCAACCGCACGCAGCGCACGCTTTTAAAACAAATCCATCTGATCTCTTTGTCAGACAGTACTCTGACAAAGTAACCCACAGGCGTGGGTTGGTTTGTCGGAGTACACGTGTCTCGTTCACGCACTTTGATTGGCTTACATGTCAGTTCCATGAAACTTTACGTCCATTTTACCAAATTGGCGGTAGAGTATGTAGAATGTTCAAATTCAATTCAAATTCAAACGACTTTATTGTGTCCATCAATTTGTTCAGGGGCATGAATAAATAAAACAAAATAAGATAAAAAAGGGGTTAATAATTAAAGGTAGCTTCACTATGTATAACTAATATAAGACGAGCAAACTAAAACTGATAAGAAAGGACACAATGCATAAAATTGATTAACCACTAATTTACCAACTAACTAGTCTGAGGTTATAATACTGGTGGGTAAAAGTAGAAATTACGCTAACTAAATACACTCAAATTCCAATATTATCTACATACCACTTCCACCACCACCCCTCCCCTCCCCCTCTCTCTCCTTCATTACATGTCACACACACACACACACACACACACACACACACACACACACACACACACACACACACACACAAGCGCGCACCACGCACACCCACACACACAAGCAAGCGCGCACGCACACCCTAAACCTTCTCAACTAACGAGTGTCGCTTGTTGCCCAGTGCGCAGCTCACATTTTCGAGGGATCTTTTCTTCGACGTCTAAAGTGATTTTTGTTCCCTGCTGTTCAGGACAAAGTCCTTTTCTTCGACTGAATCCCGGAAATGCTGGCTAGGTTAAACTGATGCAACACTGCGTACAGTGCCTGGATTTGATTCTGTGAATGCAACACAAAGCAGGCGCTTAAAGACGTTTGAGAAGCTTTGGAGCGAGTATTTTCCTCTTCTGGATGAGATTTTCTGTTTTTTAAACGTGAGTGATGTTGCCATGCCGGCTAGCACGTGTGGCTTTCTTAGTGCAGCGACTGGATTTCAACATCTGAACAGAACGGAAGCAGAAAATTACGGTGCTTAGGGTGCCAATTATCGCAGACTCGCTTTCTCCGAGTTCCCTTCATCATCCTCTCAACTTGACAGTGTGTGGGAGGAACTTTGTGCCAAAGCCAAAACCCATTGTGAAGCAGGTTGCGCAACTCTGTAGTGAAAACTCCAGCACAAGTTGTCTTTCCCTGTCATGTCACTCCTTAACAGCCCCTTCACGTGAAACAAATCTCCTCAATCACATATTTTGCTTCAGTTTTTGTCTTCTTGTGAAACAGATTTGTGCAATAGCGGACCTTTTTATTTTTATTATTATTTTATTTTAGTGCACCGTGTGCTCTTGCGTGCTTTGCTTGAAGATGCAATAGAGGAATCAAACATGCTGCAGGGAGAACCGGCTAACACAAAAACGCACTAACTTTCCATTCTAGCAAGGGTATATACTTACAGTTGCAGATTGCCAGTCGCAACACTAGAAAAAAGAAAAACCTTAGCATTCATGGCAACCGACAAGCGTGAGTTCCCAAAAGAAAACGCAAAAAGAAACGGCCATCAGAAAAACCAGCACCGGACCTTACGCGAACTGTGGCCGAACAACGCTTTGAAGAGCCGGTTCGATTCGTCCCGTTTCGTGCCCGATCCTTGCTTTTGATGAGGTGATTACCATACACAGGGGAGTGTGTGCTGTGTCTAAACTATCCCCCCCGGCTCACAATGACTGCTGTGGTAGGCTTTCGAGGAGGGGGCAAGAAAGTGAGGAGGTGTGTTCGCGCACATAAACTGCCACTGTTGTGCTGTTTGTTCGGATTGTTCTGGTGTGGCCTGGCCGTGCTCATGATCTGGCTGTACACGAGGATGGTACTCAGTGAAATGGAGGGAAGGAAAGAAAGAGGTGAATAGTTGTTGTGCTGTGTCATTTTGTTCATTCATTCATTCATTCATTGGCTTCTTTTTCTTTGTTCCTCTTTTTGGCATTATATACAAGACAGGCATTTACATACAATACAGACAAATGGCGTTCATAGATACTCATTACTGACAGTTATACAGTATGCACACGTTACATACACAGACTATTACCACACACACACACACACACACACACACACACACACACACACACACACACACACACACACACTTATATTCATTCACGCATAGATACCCACGCACACATACAGATTTGCTAGCTAACAACCATATCAACAAAATGGCACAAATCATTCATTCATTTCATTTTGTATTTATTTATTTATCCCAAGCCTTCCTTGGTACCATTCCCCTATGAGTTACAAAAAAAAAAAAAACCACCTAACAATCAAGAAAACACAAACCAACCAACCGTATAATGATATATTCATGCTTCTGGATTTTCATCCCCTTGTGGGAGGAAATCGGGAGGGGATGTAGAAACGAATGACGCCGAAAGCAAACTCAAATGGCGAGTAGCTCCCTCTTCTACTACAATAATGGAACGGTCGAATTACCAATAGCAACATTATTAATTTATCTATTTGGAAGGGTTCTGGCAATCTAATCCTTGTGTGAAACCTCTCCTGCCTTTTCTCTCTGAAAGTAATTGCTTGGTTTCTTTTTACAATTCTCACAGCAAATCCCATTTCATTCCTTTTAATGTTTGTCCCTCTGTCTCTGTCTCCTGTCTTGTCTGTGCGAGCTGGCAATTGTTCACTGAAACTTTGCTGGTATTTGTTTTTGTCCGTGATTTGCTCTGCCAGAAGCCCATTAGGACATGTCAGCTATATTTTCTTGTTAAATGTTTCTCCCTAGTATTGTTCCGTGCATGCCTGATATGTTTGTTTGCTTTTTTTTAAATCTCGTGCGTAGGATGCTCTTTTCCTGACTGCTCGGACGATTGTAGACTGCAAAAATTCTTTCCGTATACTTTGTGTCGCATACTCTGTGTGTCTGTCTGTGTCTGCCTGTCTGCCTGCCTGCCTATCCGTCTTTCTGTCTGTCTGTGTGTCGGTTTTCTGTCTATCTGTTTGCCTGTCTCTCATCAGACCTGTTTTTGAGAACAAGCAATATATAATGTAGACAACATCATGAAAATTAGATTCACCCCCTCCCCTCCTCCCCCTACACACACACACACACACACACACACACACACACACACACACACACACACACACACACACACACACGTTTATAATGGCAAACATTATAGGTCAGTTATTAGAAACAATCCGGCTTTTTAAGTTGTTTCTCTATAGAGAAACAACTTTATGAGACGGGGCAGATTTTGCTACGCGCAGCAGCAAGTTTCAGTGATACAAAACAAGACTGTGACGTTTCTCCACACAATACTTACTTTCACGCACACAGTGACGTAACGAAATCTGCGTCATAGACACCTTACGTGCACACTTTGCTGCTGCGTTCTTTTTGGCGGGAATGACGTGTGTGTGTGTGTGTGTGTGGACGGATGTAATGATGACTATCTGCTAAACCACCTCGCCGGATGGCTTTTTACTTTGAGATAAAATGGGCAGTCATATTCTCCAGAGCTATTTTTCACGATTTTTAGCCTGCCGCATTTTGAGAACAGTTATCGCCGATTTGAAAAAATCGGTCATGTCACGAATTTTTTCGAAAAAAATGTTCAAATGGCTTCATTTTCTGAAATTGGGAAGATCATCCAATTATACTGCCTGTTTTCGTAGCACAGCTCTGTAGCTCTGACAGGTTTTGTGTAAGAAAAATATTTCCGAGGTAGGGGTGGTTTGCATATAAGGCCAAATATCTATGAAAAGACTCCTTCAAATTACTCATCATTCCGGTATTTTTGTCACTTGTGACAACTGCACATATGACATGAACTATTGCACTATTATAGCTTTAGTATTAAGAATAACAGAGCTTTTAGATAAACACATTTTTCACGTTTCTGCGAGAAGCGCCAATCCAAAAAGTTCCAACTTTGCAATTTCGTAAGTACTTAAGTCCACGTTTCATCAGCTCTCTAGATCTTCCAGATTTTATGTCAAAATTAATTCAGTCCCGGAAGTCACAAAAGCAACAAGGAAATCACAAGATATGAAGAAGTATCATCTGTCAGACGAGCAGTGTGAGGCTGACGGCAAATGTTTGGTTCACAGACAAAATCTGCAAGTATCGTCACTGCTTCCGACATTTCATCAGCCCTCTAGATCTTCCAGATTTCATGTGAAAAATAATTCAGTCGGAGAAGTCACAAAGCCAATAGGGAAATCACAGGACATAAACAAGCATCCTCAGACGATCTCAGTGCTAGAGGCTGACGCCAAAAGTTTAGTTCACGGAATTGACGTCATCTCTCTCTCTCTGTATGACGACCTGCTTGAGGCTGATGTCAAATGTTTAGTTCACGGAACTGACGTCTCTCTCTCTCTCTCTCTGGGGAGCCAGGGTGGCCGAATGGTAGCGCGTTGGACTTTCAATGCTTGGGCCGAGAGTTCGAATCCAGGCCGCTGGGGCCAAATATTTGTGCTGGCCTTTTTCTCGTTGCCCCGTCTTTGATATCACCCTTATGTGGTGGAAAAGAGCGTTAAACTCCTGAACACCCACCCACCCACTTTCTCCCTCTGCCTCTGCCTCTCTCTCTCCCTTCTTCCCACACCCGGCCCCACCCCCAGTCACGTGGCTAATCGGTCGAGGTCGTAGAGGATCTAGTGTCATCGGTAGAACTTGGAGAGGGGAGAACCGGCAACAATAACAACAAAACAGACAAAATAAAATGAAGTTTGGAGAAACAACTTTGTAGGACGGGGCCGTTCCTCCTTGTTTAACTTGCTGCTATTCGTAAGAGAGAGAGAGAGAGAGAGAGAGAGAGAGAGTTATTCAGTGCTGTCGACAGTTGCGACACAGTTGTGATTTTAGGGGGTTCCGCCGCTGTGGCGTCATCACAGCAACCTGGATTTCAAATAGCCACAACTGTGACTGTGGTTTCCACGACAGATTTTGATTGGCTGTACTACGTCACTCGACGCGCAAACATAGCGGACAGTGCATCTTCAAACGGTTTCTCAACGAGCACGGCTTTGTTCAGTTTTGTAGTTAGTAGACACACAGAGCGCAACGACTGTGATGTGCACATGTGTGTTTCGAGCGCTGTGCCCAGTTAAGAGCAGGCTTAACGCCGCGCAAGCAACAAAGACTAATTCGCGGCGGAGAGAGAGAGAGAGAGGAGGGTGGGTGGGTGGGTGTTTGGGGGTTTAACGTCCTTTTCCACCACATAGGGTGATATCAAAGACGGGGCAACGATGAAAAAGCCAGCACAAATATTTAGCCTCAGCCGGGATCGAACTCACTACCCGAGCATTAGAAGTCCAACGCTCTACCATTCGACCACCCCGGCTCCCCGAGAGAGAGAGAGAGAGGAATCAACCCCGGTAACTACAGACAGACAGACAAGAACACGATACAGACTTTTAACAATCCGCTTCAGTACTGCCGCCACGGACCTCCTTCATCTTCTCTACAGCTCGACAAAATGTCAAACCATCAGGGAACAGGTCGCACGTGCAGCGCACAAGATCTAACGGTGACCGTTTTATTGCCCGCCACCACGACAATCAAAACACGCAGCCGGGAATAGCAACGCTATAGATCCCCTGTCTGTTACCACATCGAATGCCTCTTTCACTGCGGTGGCGCAGGGATTATATATATATATATATATATATATATATATATATATATATATATATATATATATGAATTACGGTCACGTTAGAAAGTACTGGGACAATCCCACAGCATTTAAAGTAGCACTATTCGTGTCTAGCAGGCATTCTATGACGTTGAGAAATCTGGCTCTATTTGTTTTTTATGCCCTCCGTATGACAATAACATTCTCTCTCTCTCTCTCTCTCTCTCTCTCTCTCTCTCTCTCTATATATATATATATATATATATATATATAGAGAGAGAGAGAGAGAGAGAGAGAGAGAGAGAGAGAATGTTATTGTCATACGGAGGGCATAAAAAACAAATAGAGCCAGATTTCTCAACGTCATAGAATGCCTGCTAGACACGAATAGTGCTACTTTAAATGCTGTGGGATTGTCCCAGTACTTTCTAACGTGACCGTAATTCATTGTAAAGAGGATAAACCTGGTTTGTGAGAGCAGTGAATCATGACCAAGTGTCCTTTGTAAGAGCAGCTTCGATTAAACTGTTTAGACAGACTACGGTTTCGGGTGAACAGAAAAGCCTTTAGCGCAGTCTGGTAAAGCTGTTAGCGTGATTTCAAAATATCTCAGGCTTCCAGAAATGCGCAGAGCTGATTCATTCTGTTGATTTCCTTGTTTTTATTCCCTCTGGCGTAAGAGAGAAAGGTCTGTTGATTATTTCGCGTTTCGATCATTTTAATTTATCTAGACCGGTCAGAATCGATTTTTTTTTCGGCTTTGTTATTATGTCTTCTGTCCGGATGGCTAGTGGATTCACATTTGAGAAATCAGACGTTTACAGACACTTGAAACGCACGTCGTAAAGGAGCTTAGCCGGTTAACAAGGTTTTCCGACCAGCTGCGGCCAGTGTGTGTGTGTGTGTGTGTGTGTGTGTGTGTGTGTGTGTGTGTGTGTGTGTGTGTGTGTGTGTGTGTGAGAAAGAGAGAGAGAGAGAGAGAGGGTGGGGTGGGTGTTTGGGGGCTTAACGTCCTTTTCCATCACGTATGGGTGCCACCAATGACGGGGCAACATGAAAAAAGGGTCCTCACAACAAATATTTGGTCCCAACCGGGATTCGAACTCACGACCCGAGCATTGCAAGTCGAACCTTCAGGGAGAATCATTTCTGTGTTCAGTATAAAAGGAGAATGCGGCAACGAGTTTCATTTAAGAATGACAGAAGCCAGTAATGATGATTCCGCAAAAAAAGGAAACAAAAGTGCGGACTTGAGGGATTACCAACTTTACCGCTGACAATTTTTTCCTTATTTCTGATTGACAGCGCTGAAAATGGTTATCACTAAAAAACGCATCGCAGATAAATGACGATTGTCAAAGGAGCGTCTCCTTCATTGACCGTAAGCTGAACCCTTCTGACGCGTCGCTTGATTGGCGAGTCCTCCCCGAGATTCTGTAACCACCATAGTGACTGCCAGCTGATTGTAGCTGGGTCCCTGCAGCTCAAATGGTCAGTTCTGTAGAGTTTTGGCGATAGCGTACGGCTGCGTACGGTATCGCTAGGGACAGTGTGTTTTGCGTACCGTGTCGCCGGCGATGCCGTACAGTAGGTTTCAAATCTCATTTGAGGCGAGTGTAGCCGGGACAGTCGAGCAGTAGAGTGTTAGACTCGGCTCGGGTCGTGAGTTCGAAACCTTTCTTGGAGTTAAACAAAAATTGTGCTGGATTTTTCACTTGTTGCCTCGTCTTTGATATCACCCTTGCCTGAAGGTGCCTGAATACTAGAGCGTTGGACTTGTAATGCTCGGGTCGTGATTTTGTATCCCGGCTGGGGCCAAAAATCTGTGCTGGCTTTTTCATCGTGTTCCCGTCTTTGATATCATCCGTATGCGGTGCAAAAGGACGTTAAACCCCCAATCACTCACCCACCCACCCACCCCTTGCCTGGTGGAAAAGGACGTTAAGCCACCAGACACCCAACTAGGCCAATGATTTGAGGTGAGCACAGGTGGAGCTGGTTTCACTTGCAAAGGGTTATTACCAACATCTTTAGGCAAGCTTTCGAGCTGTAGTCCTACCGCCGTTTCATCGGCACTCAGAGTGTGTGTGTGTGTGTGTGTGTGTGTGTGTGTGTGTGTGTGTGTGTGTGTGTGTGTGTGTGTGTGTGTGTGTGTGAGAGAGAGAGAGAGAGAGAGAGAGAGAGCGCAAAGAGTGTTTCTTAGAAAACAGATAGGCGCTATATCAACTGTATTTATTATTATTATTAAATGTGATGGTCGCAGCATGTGTGTAGTGGGTTGGAGAGGGATGGAGATGGGGGGACGGGAAGGTGGGGCACGCTTAGGTCATGTTTCACGTGTGGCTCTTTGAGAAGTACCTTAAATTACAAGAGATCATTGAGTATGTTTCCTGCGCGACTTTCACATCGGTAGCCACCGTCTTGACCATGAGTACCCCGCACGTCACGTGACTTGCTTGTCTGTCATACATTTCACCAAAGTCTGCGTACAGTGTCGCTCACTGCAATGTGAGGAGCTTGGTCTTTCCCCGGCGACGCAAATAAACTCTACAACAGGGACAGTTTCAACACTATGGTGTCTTGTCTCCATTCTGAGACTGCATGTATACAGTGTCGCTCGTTATGTACAGTGTACGCAGCATGCACTATCGCCAACGACGCCGTTTGGAGCCGTACGGTTTCACAAATACTATACAAAGGGGATTGGGTCTAGTGGTTAAACTGACTTCGAATCCCTGGTGGGCTCGAATCCCTGGTAGGCAGGAATATGGATGGATTTTTCCTTTCCTATTCGAGTCAAAATCACGTGTAGACTTGTTTATGGTGCCTGTCCCGCTCTCGTGTACACACGCAAGCAGAAATATCAAGTGTGCACGCTAAAAATCCCACATCCACCTTTCGAAGAAGAGGCGGCCACGAACCAAAATGAATGGCAGGGTGAAGGTTTGCACATAAAGTAGCGCTTAGCGGCAGCAGGCTTTCATTGCTTTGTCCTTCAGCCCTGCGGCGCCAGGAGCGGCATTTCAGGAGAGATGGATATGTGCGCCGAGGAGAAGTCTACCATACCATTCCATACCATACGACATTTACCATCTCAGCACTATACACTTGACGCGCTGGTTGATTGGGGTGGTCGGTGAGTATAGACACATCTGACCCGCGGTCAACAGACTCCAAGGTAGCCTGGTCCCCCAAGGGTGTAGTTTGCGTCTTCACGCATTAGTTTCCTGGCACCAGAAGCATCAGGTTGCCGGGCTTGCGTTGTGCCCAAGGGGTACAATTTGCTGTTTCCATTTCTCTGATCAAAGATGAGGTGCGGGGCCTTACTTTTGCTCTTGAAAGGCAGCATCTGACTGATTGGGTTGCATTGGGTTGTAGCCCGGCGGCTGTGGGGGATCGGTATGGGATGCTTTGGGGTTCTTGCCTTTGTGTGTGTATGTATGTCGCAAGAAGGGAGGGGAAGTGGTGTGTGTGTGTGTGTGTGTGTGTGTGTGTGTGTGTGTGTGTGTGTGTGTGTGTGTGTGTGTGTGAGAGAGAGAGAGAGAGAGAGAGAGAGAGAGAGATTTCTTAACTAATTTACTGCCTCGATTACGAATCCCCAGTGCACAGGCTTCTTACAATATTGTACTTGACCCGCCAGACGAGAACAGCAACGACTCATGTGTAATTATGTGGGATACGAAAAACAATCGGAACCAACCAAATAGTTGAAAAAACTTGACTATTACTCGAACCGAATCAGCAGAAAACGCAATAGCAAAACCAACAGCAACCAACGAACCAACCAGACAAATCCAAAGAAAGCAATCAGTCACATCAGCAACAAAAACTTCTCGGACATTGAAAACATGAAACTGGCTACGAATAAAAGATAAAACTCAAATGATTGTTTGTATTCTGTTGATTACAGTAACTGATAAGGCGTATGCTCAGTGTTACCCCGCTTGTATCTGGTTGTGTGTACATCAGTACGTATGTGAAATCCCGTGTGTTTAAAGGGTTGGGGTTTTTTGTTTTGTTTTGTTTTGTTTTGTTTTCAAACTGTTCTGAATATCGAATATGATTCTCTCTTTTATTAAATGTTTGATATGTATTTTTAAAGGCCTTTTTTCTTTTTTTGTTCCAGATATGCCTTTCAATCCTGTCTTTTATTATATGTTTCATATGTCGTGTTAAAGGCCTTTTTTTCTTCTTTTGTTCCAGATAAGCCTTTCCAGCCTCCAGAGCCGCCAAAACCTTGTAAGTAGCGCGAAAACTGTTCTGTCTGTCCCTGTCTGTCTGTCTGTCTGCCTGTCTGTCCGTCCGTCTGTCTGTCTCAGTGATTGTCTGTCCATCTGTCAGACGCATCTAAGACGAAATTTCTGGCAAAGTTTTTATAGCTTACACTGGCCATGGATTTCTCTTCCCCCAGTCCAGTTCCTAGAAGAACCCTCCACACACACCTCATCGCTGAGTTGATTGAGTGGATCACTCGATGAGACAGATCACTTCGTGGAAACTGTTCGATCAACTGTTAGATCAGTCATTTTGTTTATAGACATTGATAGACAGTTGTTCGTTATAGTCTTCCTCCATACCTGAGGATGGGGCTAAAGTAAATTAAGTCTTCTTTAAGTTTCTGTTAAAAAAAAGAAGCAATCTTCCACCTACCGGCATCCATCTTTTCCCAACCGCAGCTGTGTAATTCATTGTTTACTACCACCAATGTCCTGCCATTAGGTTTGTACTTTTGTGACCAATTTCCCATCAGTGGTAGCCGCGGATTAGTCTTTTGTTGCTTGCGCGGCGTTAATCCCTAACTAACTAACTCATCAGTGGCTGTGTGCTTTACCCTCCTTGACCCTCCTTCATCTCAAGCCAGCCCACCTCCCGGCCCCTCTCCCCCTCCCCTCCATTTCCAATCAACGTCTGTGTACTTTAATTACCACCAACGTCCTGTCAGTGAGTGTGTACTTTGTCACCATTTTCCCACCAGTAGCAGTGTACTTTTGTCCTCCTCCTCGTCCCCTCTTCATCTCGAGTCACCCCACATCTCCTGCCCCTCCCCCCTCCCCACTTCCTTGCATCCACCACCACCCATCCCCCATTAGCATCTTGTTTTAAGTTTCACCAACGCTAAATCACTAAGTGTGTGCTTTCGTCACCTCAGTTTTTCTCATCAGTAGGAGTGCACTTTTACCCTCCTCGTCCCTCCTCGTTTCAAACTCCCCCCACCCCCAGCCCGCTTCCCCCCCTCCCCCTCCTCCACCGCCACCACAATCACCATCACCACCACCAAAATTCCTTTCCGTCCAAGAACTGTACATCCGCTACGCTATCGAGGATGCAGCAGCTTCCTTGCTCTGCCGACCAAGCCCTCTCATCTGCGTCCCAAAGCGCAACTTATTTCCCGACACGGATCATCCAATTAGCTGCAAAAAGTTGACCGTAAGTCTCATTCATAGACACTACACGGAATCCCTTACCCAGGAGTGTCCCGCTCCCACTCTCAGCACGGGAAGTGTATGTAGCGGATTGAAAAGCGAGTAATGCTACCCCTGTGTTCTAGAATCGATACCCATTGCCAGACTGTTTGCTTTTCCTCCGCGCGTGAACTAGTTCCAGACTTTCCGCACTTTTTTTTTAAAAACGCTATCGCACATAAGAGGGGTGTTTGGGAACAGTTCAGGTTTGGGCGTCGGGTTTTGCGACTGGTTCTCGCTTTCTTTGACAAGAAACATGCGTGCGTGCAAGCCGAGCTTTTTCCGTGGGCATTGCTATAGGTTTTTATTTGTGCGTGTTTGTGTGCGAGTGTAATGCATAGACACGGGGGGTAATCAACATTTTTTTTCCTTCGCTCTGCTGCTTCAAAAGTTTCGACGACGCTTGCTCGCATTTAAAGCCGTTATTTTAAAACATCAGCTTAGAGTGTAGTAATGTATTAGTACAAGTCGGCTTCTTGGCCCACATGCAAAAGTCGTGGTTAGGGAGTTTAGCCCTGGGCTTGAATCTTACTTCGAACTGAACTAGCTGTAGGGTTAAATTTTCTTCTTTTTTTTTTTTTTAAATCAGGAAGCGGGTCCATTCCAGCAAGGTGCCTATCCCGTTATAGAAGGATTTTTGTCTTTCTTTCTTTGCTTCCTTTCTTTGTATTCCATTTTGTTTTGGGTTTCTATTGTCCTAGTCTGGGTTAGGCCCGTAGCCGTGGGTTAAATTAACCTCGAGTTTTGCGTACGGGCCCTGGTTGGTAAACGGCCCCTGTCAATCGTTCTAACCGACAAATGAAAATCCAAAGCGGTTTTGTGTGTGTGTGTGTGTGTGTGTGTTTTTTTTTTTTTTTTTTTTTTTGGGGGGGGGGGGGGTGCTATTGCGTTTTTGAATTTGGAAAAACGCGGTGCTATGGCTTGGGAACCCGCCGATTGACGATACAATGCTTTGGGGCGGCATAGCTCCGTAAAAAGCACGTCCATTTTGTTTCATCCCCGTCATAAGGCGGAGAGGGGTTGAAATATCCCAAACTTTACCTCCGTTTCGCTTACCCGAAGGTGTTCCGTCGTAAACTGTATTTGTAAGTATTGGTGTAAACTAGCTGTCTCAATGTGAAGAAACTGCAAGATGTTTAGTGGTTAAAACACTAAGCTTTGGGAGACATAGTCTTTTCGTCATAAGGGAAACTAACCCTTTCGTCGTAAACTGTAATTTTAAGTATTGGTGTAGCCGAGCTGTCTCTATATGAAGAAGCTGCAAGATATTTAGTGCTTAAAACACTATATTATAAGCTGTGGGAGACACCGAGTCTTTTCGTCATTAGGGAAACTAACCCTTTCCAGCTAAAGTCTGTATATCCGCAGTGAGTTCTGAGGGGAAAAGGGGAGCCGGGGTGGCTGAATGGTAGAGCACTGGACTTCTAATGCTCGGGTCGTGAGTTCGTATCCCGGCTGGGGCCAAATATTTGTGCTGGCTTTTTCATCGTTGCCGCCGTCTTTGATAATACCCGTACGTGGTGTGGAAAAGGACGTTAAACCCCCAAAACACCCAACCACCCTGAGAGAGGAAAACTGCCGCTGACAAAGCTCTAAAAGGCTGTTTGCCAAATGAATAGATGTTACTTTTGGCCACTGCGACCGTTTTCGTGACTTTGCGGCTTCTAATGGTAGAGAACTATGAGTTTCTTTGGCTTCGTGCTTCCGTACCTTTACTACACGCCGATCGACAGAGTCGCTAAAAATAGCCGCCAGTCAGCGCTTTCTAGTTGGTCTTCAGTCCGCAACCAAATAACGTCGTATGCTTAATACGCGATACGCTTCTACGTACATAGAACAGTATAATTATGCGCCAATCAGAGTCACGTTTTGTGCCTGTCAAACGTCTTGTTCCAGATGTGGTTTTCAGGCCTCCAGAACCGCCAAAACCTTGTAAGTAGCGCGAAAACTTTCCTGTCTGTCCCTCTGCCTGTCTTTATGCCTGTCTGTCTCAGTGATTGTCTGTCCATCTGTCAGGGGGAGTCGGGATAGCCGAATGGTAGAGCGTTGGACTTTCAATGCTCGGGTCGTGAGTTCGAATCCCGGCGTGGGCCAGATATTTGTGCTAGCCGTTTTCTCGTTGCCCCGTCTTTGATATCACCCATAGGTGGTGGAAAAGGACGTTAACCCCCCCCCCCCACACACTCACCCACCCATCTGTCAGACCCATCTGAGATGAAATTTCTGTCAAAGTTTTTATAGCGTACACTGGCTGTGGATTTCTTTTTCCCAATCCAGTTCCTAGAAGCACCCTCCACACAGACCTCATCGCTGAGTTGATTGAGTGGATCACTCGATGAGACAGATCACTTCGTGGAAACTGTTCGATCAATTGTTAGATCAGTCATTTTGTTTATAGACAATGATAGATAGTTGTTCTTTATATTGTTCCTCCATTCCTTCGTATGGGGGCCAAATGAAATTACGTCTTCTTTGAGTTTCTGAAAATAAAAGCATTCTTCCGCCTACCGTCATATGTGGTGGAAAAGGTCGTTAAGCTCCCAGACACCCGAAGGTGTTCCGTCGTAAACTGTTATCTTGAAGTGCTGTTGTAACATGTCTCAATGTGAAGCATCTACAGGATGTTGGGTGGAGTGGTTTAAAACACTAATCTTTGGGAGTCGTTTTGTTAAGTATCTTGGTGTCAAAGTAGATCAGACTCTATCCATGGAGAGTCACGTCGGCGCTGTATGCCGTGAAGCTTTTCTAGCCCTCAGACAGATCGCTTCCATTCGTCCACTTCTGTCAGAATCGTCCACTGCCACACTCGTAAATGCTTCAGTCACTTCTAGACTTGACTTCTGCAATTCCGCCTTGGCCGGTCTCCCCGCCGACCAGATCCATCGACTTCAAAGATTGCAGGACATCGCAGCGCGTCTCATTATAAAGAAACGGAAGCGGGATCACATAACACCTTTGTTAAAGGAACTTCACTGGCTGCCGGTTCAGTACCGTATTAAGTACAAGATTGCCACATTAGCCTTCCGTCATTTTAACCAGTCACTTCCCCAGTACCTTTCTGATAAGCTCACCACGTAAGAAACATCCCGCACTCTCCGCTCATCCTCAGAAAAGCTACTTAAGGTCCCCCGGGTCAGCCTCAAAACATTTGGCCAACGTTCTTTCAGTTATAGTGCCCCCCACGTTTGGAACTCTTTGTCATCTTCTCTGAGAAACATCCCTTCCCTCCTACAGTTTAAAGCAAAACTCAAAACACATCTTTTCAAACTAGCTTTTAATCTTTAAGTTTAAACTCCACCGCCTGTATTGATGTGTATAAATGTGTGCGTGTGAATGTTGTGTGTGTGCGTGAGCAAAAAGCGCACTGAGTGCTTTTCGAAGCAGAATTCCGCGCTCCACAAGTGTAATATATTATTAATATAGTATTATTATTCATCAGGGAAACTAACCCTTTCAGCTAAAGTCTATGTTCGTAATGAGAGCAGAGGGGGAAAACTGCCGCTAACAAAGCTCTATAAGGCTGTTTGCCAGATGAATAGACCACTGCGATCATTTTCGTGACTTTACGGCTTCTCATAGTACAGAACTATGAGTGTCGTTGGCCTCATGCTTCCATACCTTTACTACACGCCGATAGACAGAGTCGCTAAAGATAACCACCAATCAGCGCTTTCTAGTTGGTCTTCAGTCCGCAACCAAATAACGTCGTATACGTAATACGGTTCTACGTACGTAGAACAACAAATACACCAACCAGAGTCACCGCAATGGTTTCATATGTTATGTGGTGCCCCAAGTGACTGATTCTTATGCATGGATGAAGCGCAATCGACAAGAAGTTTCCCACAGGGTTGTTGTATGCCTGACAAATGTATTGAGACTTTCTATTGAAGACCAGACAAGACTCATACCGGGGTTCTCCTGTGCTGGTGAACTACTTCATGTGATGTTAGGATGTCAGGATGAAATTGAAAAGAAACCGTTGCCTATGAGCGTAAAACACCAACATAAATAATAATGATAATAATAATAATGGGGATTTTATAGCGCCTACTCTCCAAAGCCGAGGCTCTAGACGCTTTGCAAATATTTTTATATAAAAAGGTTATAACTAAATACATGAATAATAGATAAATATTCACTTAGATATACGAATAAAACACACATAGGCTACATACATAGATACGCACATGCATACATGCATACATATGGTCATACATACAGCCATACATACAAGCACTGACGCCTACATGCATACCAACATCCAATACACACCTACATACACACACACTGCAAAACAACAGGTTGAGCTTTTTAACAGGGCTGAGTGAATTATCTGAAGGCTTATTTGAACAAGCATCCTTTCAGATCCCCTGGAAACGAAGCATGTGTTGTGTGGGTTCCCTTTCACTACCGGACTGTTCTTAACATTCCGACTAGGGTTGTCTTTAAATCCAGATTTTGGACGAGCTGAACTGGGAATCTGACAGGTGGGTAAAAAGAAACCAGGAAATTAGATTCAGTGAAGAAACTGCATTTGACGTTGCAGAATCACGCACGCTGTAAAAACATGTCGAGGGTGATCAGCCGTGAGGTGGACGAAGAAAAAGAAGGAAAGGAAATGATTAAAAAATATAGTTGATGACAGGTGTTCGCCTATAGAGGTTCCGACGTGATGGTTTCTGACAAGGCTCTAGATCACGTGGTGATGGCGTGTGTTTGCGCGTAAAGAAGGCAACACCTGAGAGATTTTTGGGCCGCACCTTATAGAGATTTTGCGTGCGCACAAAATAATAAACCACTTCCCTTTTCCGAAGACGTAGGAGACCCCACATTAATAATACTGTATAGACTGCTGCAGTTCTCCGTCTCTGTCTCTTTCTGTCTCTCTGTCTGTCTTTTTCTCCCTTCCTTCTCCCCTTCTCTCTCTTTCTGTCTTTTTCTATCCACCCCTCCCCCCCCCTCACTCTCTGTCTATCTGTCTGTCTGTCTGTCTCTCTCTCTCTCTCTCGCTCTCTCTCTCTCTCAGTTGATGTATTTCGTTGTGTAGCAAGGACAGATAGAGAGACCTGTGCGTCTGTTATCTCATCCTAGGAAAATAAAGTTTCAGTCAGTCACTCACTCACTCACTCACTCACTCAGTCTCAGCCCGTTTTTTTTTTTATTTTTTGCTATATTTTGTAGTTTTATCTGTTAATTACGCTTTAGTAGTTGTGTCTTATTTTTGCTTTCCTGACACATTTTCCTTTTTTTTTTTTTTCCTGTTCGAGGACAAGTTAGAAGATTCGCAGTTGTTGCTCTTTATCCTAGTTGGATAGGGTCCATTCCTTTCTTCCTGATTTTTGCATGGAGGGCCGACATCAAAAGAGAGTCAAAAGCTTTGGAGACTCGTGCGAGGTACGAAAGTGTTAAGTGTTAATTAATCAGTCCATGAGTCTCTCTCTCTCTCTCTCTCTCTCTCTCTCTCTCTCTCTCTCAAAGCGTGTCTGGATTCTCACAGATAATTTTGAAGCTTTATCGCCCATTGTTCTCGTGGCATAAAGCTTATGTTTATTGTCGTATTGTGTGCACTTGTGTCCGGCTTAACTGGCCACGGTAACGTTTCATTGATTTTCGGCACTGCCTAATGCCCGCAAAATGGGGAACATTACCGCTAATCGGGGCCACAGGGACCAATTTACCTCCCGTGAAAACTACTTCTGCGGGGCACCCACCAGACGGAGCTAGCCGCCGGGGTGTATCGGAACACACAGAGCGTCAGAAAGGGTACAAACATGTACTGTTTGTTTAGGTTACTTAAATCAGACACAACAAAAGCATACAGTTTGCTTTGTAAGACGCGTATTGAAACACTTGTGTCAGAGACAGTAAAAAAAACAAACAACAAACTGTTCATTTTGTAAGATGTGTTTTGGAATTCTTTTGTCAGAGACGGGAAAAAAAGACACACTGTCTGTTTTGTAAGACATGTACACTGGAGTCAGAGACGGCAAAACACACAGTTTGCTTTGTAAGACGTGTATTGAAACACTTGAGTCAGAGACCACAAAAACATGCAAATGTCCATTTTGTAAGATGTGTTTTTGAACTCTTTTGTCGGAGACAGAAAAAAAACTGTTTGTTTTCTAAGACGTGTATTGAAACATGTGAACCAGAGACAGAAAAAAGTAAAAACAAAACAACAACACGTTGTTTGTTCTGTAAAACGTGTATTGAAGCACTTTAGTCAGAGATCACAAAACACCTTATGTTTGTTTTGTAAGATTTGAATTGAAACGTCAATAGGACAGCAAAAACACATACTGTGTATTGAAGACGTGTATTGAAACACACACCACATTTGTTAGACGTGTCTTGAAACACGCCAGTCAGAGACAACACAAACATGTTGTTGTTTTTTTTGGTTGTTTTTTTTTCTTAAAAATCGTGCATTGCAACACACAGCATGTTTGTTTTGTAAGACGTGTATTGAAACACGTCAGTCAGACACAGCAAAAACACACACCGTTTTGTAAGACGTGTACTGAAACACCTGAGTCAGAGGCAACACAAACACAGTCAAACAGTCATGTTTGTTTTGTAAGACGTGTACGTTAGTGAGATCGTTTTGTAAGACACTGAGGTACTGAAACGCACAGCATGTTTGTTTTGTAAGACGTGTATGGAAACACGCCAGTCAGAGACAGCAGCAAAAACACACTGTTTCTTTTGCGAGACGTGTATGTTCGTGAGACCGTTTTGTAAGACAGATTATGGAACAATCGGGTCAGAGACAGCAAAGCCACACTGTTTCGCGTGTCCACGTGTACTGGAAACTTCAGACAAAGACAGCAAGAACACAATTTTCTTTTTCTCTCAGCGCCAATGTGTGCACACGTCACCTGCGAGATAATGGGCCAATTTTAAAACTGCTGAAGTGTAAGATGACATCGTTCTGTCCACAGAAGCTTAAAACACAATGATTGGCGTTTATTTTCTTCTTCTTCTTCTGCTTTTTAAGTTTCATTCTCTTAGCCTATTTTTGTCCAGCGCTTCTGTTTCTGGAAAGTACATGTACTTCTTTTGCTCGTTGAAGAATATCACGCTGGGATTATTTCGTTTAGGAAAGTAATATGCGTGCGTGTGTGTGTGTGTGTGTGTGTGTGTGTGTGTGTGTGTGTGTGTGTGTGTGTGTGTGTGTGGCGTCCATTGACAGTGCTGCAGAGCCAGGCTATTTTTTTTTTAAATCGAGCATATATGAGTAAACCAAGAAATCCTGGACGTCTTCGGGTCAGGGACAAAGCCGAAAAGTCAACCTCAGCACTGAGGTGGCCTGCGGGTTGTCCATTACCCGTACTGTGCACCAGAGAGCACGTGATTGCTCGGCTTTGTCCCAGTACTGTATTTATATTCGTTACCAGTTCCTTCTCGTGACACGACGCACAGAGTCACCTATACAGGCTGAACTACAGTTTCACCGTGAAACAAACTTTCTCTTCCTTAATGAGAAACCAAGAAAAAAAATGATAGAAAGATGTGTCCTCTAGAATTACGCCCTTACAGTCATGTTCACTTGACCTATTGAACAGAGGACTGAAAGCTGATGATGCATCGCTGAAGTTCTGGGCTGTAATTTGCATCGGCTGGCGACGTCTCCCCGAGAATTGCGGCTAGGTTTCAGAACGCAAATTTTTGTTCGATTTTCTCGTTTAATGACATATGTCCATAGTGCGTTCACTGTCTAGAATCGAGCTCCCTCCCTCCTCCCCCCCTCCCCCCCTCCCCCCCCTTCCCCACGGCCGCTTTTTTCCCTCGTATGTCTATACCTCTTTGACTGATTGACATTTCCAGGAAATCATTTGTCAGAAGTAACCTTTGATCTTGACGGTTCTGATTCTTTTGGGGAAACCTGATGGAGACCAGAATAGAATGTCCAGAAAGAACGACTTCCTTGTCTCTGACTCACCTGCCCCCCCCCCCCCCAAAAAAAAAAAAAAAAAAACAACAAAAACCAAACAACAACAACAAAAAAACAACAACAACAAAAACAAACAAACACGTTTCTCCATTTTGGGGCAAGTACGACCAGAAGCAGTAGCTGAACTCTTTGATGATATTTCAATGTCGAGCGTAAATATTACTACACAAAATATGCTTTTGATGAAGTGATGGCTTTTATGTAAAGGAGGATTGAGACGTAGATGATGATAATGACAATGACAAAAATACTTTATTTTACAAGGATGAGAGAGAGAGAGAGAGAGAGAGTTTCCAGGCCCATCCACAGCTTCCCCCTTCCCCTCCCCCTCCCCCCCCCACACACACATCCCCACCGTCCACTCCATCGTAACCTTTCCCAAGGTTCCACAGGGTCGCTGATCACCTTTCTTGTCCACCAGAGCGTGCTCTCCCCTGCTAAGAAAGGACAAAACTCTCCTAATGACGGACACAAGGCATTTCTGTCAGCATTAGTTTTTGCAGGGCTGCGATTCCCTGTAGATTCTCCTCTTTTATGTCGACCCGAGTGAAACCAACAAAGAACCAGACTCAGTCGCCCTATCCCCCCCCCCCCCCCCCCCCATTCAGTCACACTCCTCCCACCTCCATCCCCACACCTCCCCATCCCAGAGAGTTTAGCGGGGTCTGGAGACTTGTGGGTACTCAGACACACAGAGAAGAGAAAATCCGCATTAAGGTCTCTGGTGGCACACTGGGATTGTGATTTGTTTACAGCTTAACTCCATGAAGCGTATGTTACGAGGATTGGAGTTGGACTGGTGGTGTCTCATAAGGATGAATTTCTTTTTTTCTTTTTTTTTTCCGGGGGGGGGGACCTCAGATATTTTCTTTCTTTCAATATCAATGTTCTAAATTCTGTTTAGTGAAGGTTTGTCATCACCGAAAACGTTATACAAGTACCCTGTATGGCATAACATTAACGCCTTTGTCAGAGACAGGTAATTCTGTGCACACACATGAAATTTGAACATTTTTTTTTTTTTTTTTTATTCTTTTTTTTTTTTACATGTGTACATAGGGTTCATGCAGCTACGCATTCGACCACTGGCAAAATCCAACATGTATATATATATATATATATCAAGACAAATTGGACGAGATGAACTCTATATATATATAAGAAAGTAGAGGGGGGGGGGGATTGGTACACATGCATCTATTTATCTATAGATACACACATTAGTACACATACAAAAGCTTGACATCACACATACATAGGAACATACACACATACATACGTGTATACATACAGACATAAGGCCGTTAGAGCAAGCATGTAAGAAGGATCAGTTACAGAAAAATGAAAAATTGCAACTATCAGATTCAAATTTATGTTACAAGTGGTTGGTAGGGTATCCATTTCTGGTTAAATTCTGATAGTTTTGATAACCGAGAAGCCGCTTTTTTCTCTACGTTGTATCTTGTTCTTAATACAGGAATAAACATGTCGAGACAGGGTAATGTGTTTTGCAGTTTACACTTATAAATAAAAAATTTTGCTAATAGTAGGACCAGATCAATAACTGAATCTGTTACAATATTTCTAGAAACACCAAAGAGCACCAACTCTTCACTAAGAGAAAACCTCAGTGAATGAGGACACAAAGAATGGATCCAGGTTAAAAAGAATTCCCAAAATCGTCTTACCTCAGTACAACTCCAGAAAAGATGTTCTATTGTTTGTTCACCCTGCTTGCAAAAATTACATACTGATGAATCCGATATTTTACATATCCAAAGAAAACGCTCTGTTGGGACTAGGCGATGTAACAATCTCAATTGGAACCAGCGTAGCTGCGTGTCTTTTGTTGAGGAGTAGCATCTGTTGAAAATACTGGTCCAATCAAGACCAGGATATTTGTTATTCCATTTTTGAATTGCTGTTGGAATAGCATATGATGCTTTGAACACTGTTTGTACCATTTTGTTGCCTTTATCAATATATTTCCATGTCATGCTACTCGCTGCCTTGTTCGACAAATTAATACCAAGCTTACACTGGTAGTTCCTTATTGCCTGTACGATTCCTGCATACATCAGGAAATTTGCTCTAGTCACAGCTGGGTAGCGTCTCTCAAAATCAGCATGAGACAAAAAACTGCCCGCTTCATCCAGTAAGTCTTTAACCTGGACTACACCAGCATCAAGCCATTCCTTAACAAACACAATTGTCTTATCTCTAACAATATTCACATTGTAATGGACATATTCACTTGAAAAATCAACACAAGTCCTAGGGATGGATTTCAGAGTAAGTTTTTTGTAGTGCCTAAAGACATCTCTCCAAAATGGATTGTGAATCCTCTGCATCAGAACATTTGCGTATTCTCCTCCAAGCCGTCTAATATTAGACAGTGGGGGGTAAAGGCTATACAAGAATCTACCCAAATATGTATCATCGTGGATTCTTCGCAGCCAACTTATTTTCATTGACGCCACATAAGAGTATATATCGCACATCTTAAGCCCCCCTTCATCATAGGATTTACAAACTACTGCTTTCTTAATTTTATTATGTTTTCCATCCCAGAGGAACTGAAAAAATTCACCTTCCAACTGTTTTAAGAAAGTATCTGGTGGGTCGGGTATATTGATAAACAAGTACGTAAGTTTTGACAAGGCTAGGTTTTTGATAACAGTAATCTTACCAAATGGTGTAAGATGCCGTTTTTTCCATCTTCCCAGAATCTTTTTTATATCAAGTAATTTTCCTTCGTAGTTTAAGTTAACGATCTGGTCAATATCAACAGAGAATACTATGCCCAGTGCTTTGAAAATGCCTGGATCCCACTGAAAGTTTCTATCCCTCAAGAACCTAACCCCACATTTACGGGTACTTCCTATCCATACAATATTTGTTTTTTCATTATTGATCACCAGTCCTGACATTTCAGCAAATTTATCAAGGGTATGTATAGTTTCATTAAATGATGTTTCTCTGCCATCTAGGAATATTGTTGTATCGTCTGCAAATAAGTTAAGTAGGACTTCATTTTCACGAATTTTAATACCTTTAATGTCATTGTTCTTTCTAAGCATCAGTGACAGTACTTCGGCTGCAATCAGGTATAAATATGGCGAGACGGGGTCCCCTTGTCTACAGCCTCTGTGTAAGCCAAACCATCTGGAATATTGTCCATTAAGATATACACATGAATTTGCATTTTTATATAAAGTTCTAAACCAACGGACCATTGTAGGGGTAAATTGAAAGAAATTAAGGCATTTTTCAATAAAACTCCACGAAATACTGTCAAACGCTTTCTGAAAATCCACTGTAATAATTAATCCAGGTATCTGCTCTTTTTCTGTGTACATCATAACATCATACAATGTTCTAATACATTCACCAATATATCTGCCTTTCAAGAAGCCCTTTTGACAATCATTAATGATATTCGGTAAAACAGACTGTAATCGTTTGGCAATACATGCAGAGATAATTTTATAGGAAACATTCAACAGTGAAATAGGTCTCCAATTTTTTATGAACTGTTTAGGTTTTCCATCTTTGGGTATACAAGTTATAACACCTTGCTTCTGTGTTACTGACAGTTCTTCTTTTTCAAAACCTTCATTCACAGACCGGATGAGAAACATCCCAATATCAACAAAGAAAAATTTGTAAAACTCAGTGGTAAAGCCATCTGGACCTGGGCTCTTATTATTCGTCATCTTCTTTAACACATCTACTGCCTCATGGTATGTTATTCGGCCCTCCATCTTCTCATTCTCTTCAGCTGAAACAACAGGCACATCCGGCAACAGTACTTTGAGGTCGATATCCACAATGTCACGGTGACTGTAAAGCTTTTTGTAGAATCCTTGAACCTCACTTAGTATTTCACTTTGACTGGAGACAATTTCACCATTTTCCCTATCAACAAAGTGCATGGCTTTATTAACATAGTTACGGTTTTCCAAGTTACAAAAGTATCTACTGGTCCTTTCTCCCTCTAAAAGCCAGGTCGCCCTTGATCTCACTGCAACTCCTTCCATCTTTTTACTTCTAAGTTCTTTGAGTTCATTTTTAATCTCTTCGAGTTGCTTCACTGAACTCTCACTAACACTCTGTCCAATCTACTAATTTTCCTCGCTAACTCCTCCTCCCTCTCAAAATCCTTCTTTTTTTTAAATGAAGAATATGATATAGTTTTACCTCGTATTTCTAGTAACAACATTTCGAAGAACAACTGATCTGAAATCTGGAACTGGAGGGACTCAGGAGAAACGTCACTAATATTTTCATGGTTGTACACCGGCAGTGCGTATTGTTTCTTGACCTTTAAAATAGTACTTTTAATTTCCTGTACATACAGTTTGTCTTTTAATAATGAGTTATTAAATTTCCAAAAGGGACGATCTCTTTTAAACTGTTCATTTCTCAGTGACAGAATGACAGGAGAATGATCTGACCTATAGCTTGAGGCAATGGAGGACCCAGCAACATCAGGTATTAGATCATGTGAAATAAGGAAGTAGTCTAACCTTCCTTGTTTAATGGAATTGAATTTACGCCACGTATAAGATCTTTGTAAAGGATGCATATCTCTCCAAATATCAATCAGGTCATAGTCAACCATAAAGTCCATAATCCTTTTTCTAGTTCTAGGTCGATTTACAACACTTTGATAATTACGGGCATCAACCTTTGGGTTTAGATACAATTCCAATCTCCACATGCTATCACTACATCATTTCCAACATCTTGAACAATACTACTGATATTATCGACAAACTGAGGATTATCACCAGAGCTAGGGCCATATACATTGACTAGAGTCACACGTTTCTTCAGTATTTCAACATCCATAACAATAAAGCATCCATTTTCATCTCGAGTAACATGATGCACCTTGTATTCAAAGTTATTGTTGAATAAAATTGCAACTCCATTCTTATTTGTCTCCTTACCTGACAACCAAACATTATAACCCCATGATGCACGCACAAAGTCTTCAGACTCTAATTTTAAGTGTGTCTCTTGAAGTAAATAAATATTACATTTCATTCTACGGAGGAAGTCAAAAACATCTCTTCTCTTTTTGCTATCTTGTATACCATTGACATTTAATGAAACCAATTGAAAACTGTCATTCCCCGCCATTATGGAACCATAGTACAAGGAAGTAAGATTAGCAAATGGCTGTACCCAAACCAAGGGGTCGTGACCCCTGAATCAATACAGTGATCAAACAGAAAAGCTATTTCTGAACATGCATGTACTCTGGCCACGAAATAAAACACAAGGACAACTACTACACACTGATAATTTAACAATGAACAAACAAACAGCAACAAAAAACAAAAAAGAGTAGTCATTTATGCGAGACACTGCTCAAATGACATACCTTCGTCAAAAATGGGTCAACAGCCAAGGCCACCTCAGGTCACATCGACCACGCGTGGGGCAGTCGCTTCAGTTTCACTCTGGTATCCAATAAGGTACATCAAAAACACAACTGGCCAGCAAACATGGACCGCACTGTGGTAAAACAGCCATTCGGTATCCATTTCCAGCAAACACTTTGAAAAGTCCCAAGTAGTGACACCTGTACATGTGTGGGCAAATGCACTAGGCTGACACAAAAGTCGGACGAACTGACATTGACCTTACGGCAAGTCACGTGATAAAAACATTTATCACGTGATACCACATCGCTACAAATGTGGGACAAAGGGTCGGAACTGGCACGAGATTGGCTTCACTGAGCGTTTGAAAACACCAAATGAAGAAAAGACGCACAGGGACTGGGTCCATCTATGTGTTCCCGTGTTACCGGCACCGTGCTGACATTGACCTTGTAGCATGATTCAAGTAATGCATCCCTAATATCACTAAAAGGTCAAGGGGTCAGCTCTCCATAACTCAGTAGACTTGCCCCCCCCCCCCCCCAAAAAAAAAAAAAAAAATCAACTGCTGAGCTGAACAGCAGAACAAGTATTGCTGGCACAAATGAAAAGATGGAAAAATAATTTAGACCATCAAAACTTGAGTGAACAGATAATATTACAATTCAACATTCGCCACTACGGGCTGTGTTGTGCCAGCTGCCGGACTCAGTTGACTGACTTCAGTTTTACATGGTATAAGCATTGTCACAAAGTATGTTGGGACCATTCGGATTACATTGGCTACCGTGTCTAACACTAGCACGTTAAACCAAGAGCAAACAGAAACTATACAAACAACGACCAAAACACCAAGTAGAAACAAGCTAAATCGCACTGAAACTACAGCCGCAGTACTATATTATAAGGTAAAAGTACCTGAAGGATAAATCCAACATTATATCATGAGTGGACCCGGGTGAGGGGTGCTGAGGGGGGAGGGAGGGGGGTGTAGGGGCTATGCGAGCTTTCCACAACAAAATGATGGAGTAGCAAAAATGGAAGAATGGAAAAATGGCCCGGAAAAAGGCAGAAATAACAACTTGCTTATTCTTACATAGTGGAGTGTACTTGCAAGACACTTACCTCAATGTGTGCAAAAAAGCACTTTAACACCCGATTACAGATGTGTATCATGAGTGTCAATGAACAGGTCCTCCGACTCCGCAGAATCGTGACGGTTGCTAGGACTGTGTCGCACGGTGTTTCCGTGGGTTCCCCGACGGCTGGCGCTTGTTGATACTCCTCGTGGGCCGGATGGCAGTTCCTGCAAGTCTGCCAGTGACTCAATGTCATACACTTTATTATTACAGTTCTTGATGAAAATTTTCCCATTCTTTGACCATGCACGCTCTACACCCGGTTGGTCCCTGCAGGCCATGAGAAGGGAGAATCTAGCAGCTGTAAGGTCCTCTGCTATGACTACACCCGTACCTTTCAGTTTTTTCCGATTTTGGAACACAGCATGAAGCGAGCGCCTGGAGACGAACCGTGCGATGATGGGCCTTGGCTTTGAGTGGTGCCGATCGTCCCTGTCCTGACCACGGCGGCTGACTCTATGTGCAACCTCCAAGTCTTCAGTCTTGATGGTTTTCAGTCCCAGCTTGTTTTTGAGGATGTCTATGACTTTAGCCTCACAGCGCGTGTTAGTTTCTTGTTGTTCCTCTTCGACCCCAAAGATTCGGATGTTGTTCCTCCTGGTGTACTGCTCCAGCGCTTCACTCTTCTTTCGTGCAACGGCTGACTCATATTTTGCCTCTTCGCACTTTTCTTTCAGTTCATCCACCTCCTTTCTGAAACCAGCAATCTCACGTTTTAACATATCGTTCTCCCTCTGCAGTTCGAACACAACGCTCTTCACTTCGTCTACCTCTCTCTTGATCGAGTCAATTTTATCAATCACCACCATCAGCTGCTTCCATAGGTCGGCATTGGAAATTTCTCTGTCTCTGGCAGGAATCGGTTGTTCGGTATTCCCATCACCAGTTCCTCCTTTTGCTGCACCAGTATCCGCCATATCGTCAAACCTGTTCACAGCTGGGAAATGTTCACGTATGGACACCAGGCCACTGGTTTCACCACTGCTCTTTGTATTTGAAAGCCTGCTTCTGTTTCTTAGCAGGTTTCTTTTCCCCAGTCTTGCACGGGGTCGTAGTATTTTCTTCTGCGCCGGTGGTTGAGTGCTCCAGGCTTGAATTTCCCGAGGTGTCCTGCGTTTTTTTACGCTTGGCTGACTCTCGCCGCTTGTTGACCATGTCGATAGAGGCTGTCTCTCATGGCGTTGTCGACTGACCGTAATGATTTTTTTCAAGCTTTACTCCTGAACCATTCGGCCGATTTACACCATTTTTGACTAGGGCATTGTCAGCACTCTAGCGCATCACATGGTGCTAGCAATGTCTCTGGTCGATCGCTAATTAAACAGCAATTAGCTGTTTCTAGACAGAGACGTTACTAAGTGCGTGTGAGCACTCCACATTTTTATCAAGAAATTGATCTATCGGGCATCTGTTTTGGTTCGTGTTTTTTTTTTTCTGAGAAATTGCACCTTAAACTGAGAGCAAAATTGGGTTCAGGAGCCTCGTCAGATTTTTGGGTGCTCAGACACATAGAGAAGAGAAAATCCTCTTTTAGGTCTCTAGTGGCAAACTGCAGTCGTGTTTTCACTGGCTTAGATGCTCCAGAAACAGCATGTCGTGGCATCGTTTACAAAGATGCAAAGTAGCAAAACGCTTCTCTAGAGTTGTCCTTTATTTATTAGAGTTGTCTCCTACTTGTGATGGGAGCCGGGATGGCCGAATGGTAGTGCGTTGGACTTCTAATGCTCGGGTCGTGAGTTCGCATCCCGGTTGGGGCGAAATATTTGTGCTGGCTTTTTCATCGTTGCCCCGTCTTTGATATCACCCCTATGTGGCGGAAAAGGACGTTAAACCCCCCAAACACCCATCCCACCCTCCTACGTGTGTTTGTTTTTGTCCTGAAAAAAGTGACGGTACACCAAAAACAGGGTTATATCCCAGCCTGGTACGTCTGTCAGTCCTGCTAATCCTGTTAGTTTGGCATTATTATGAGAGCTAGGGGGTAACCAGTCCTGAGAACTGAAAGATAGACTTCTCCCTCTTCCATTTTCGCCTACTCTTGATATATGTGACAGATGTATTTGCGTAGGAAGCATCCATGTCTTTCTTTAGGGGCATTTCGTATTTATTGACTGCTTTTCAAGGTCGAAAGCTGTAATAATTATTTTTTTTATTTCTTTTGTGCGAGAACTGAGACTGGCATCGATCGATCATTCCGTTTTAGGAAGACCCGCAAAAATGTGGATGTTGAAAGTTCTTTCACATCATCAGGAAGCAGGGCCTGCAGTAATCTAATTGTGTGAGCGAAATGTTTCCCCCATTTTCACTTGAAGCGCCCCGTCTTCAGGGAGAACAAGAGAAAACAAAACTTCACTGGAGAGGCTTTTAAACAGAGTAAATGGGCAAAAACAGAGAGCAAAAGGAAACTGAGAAAGAGAACTGGGCTAGAGGGAAGAAGAAATTTCTCGTTTTTAATTCTCTACCTCTCTTCGTTATTATTCCTTTCTGTTTAAAGTTCCATCTTCAGAAAGGGCGGTCGGTGGTCTAGTGGTTAAGACTTCGCCACCAATGCGAGGTCAGGTTCGAGTGCCACTTGGAGAAAAGAGTGTCTCCTTCTCAAAATAATGCAATTCTGAATTCCGAAACTTAAATTGCTGAGCTGACCCTTCGCACCACGTCGTAATGTCTTGATGTCCAGTGTGGCAGAGTATGCGTGTGATTCACGTGAGCGTGCGAGTTGGGTGAAGTTTGCGGCGCTTTCAAGAAATTGCGTATTCAGGAACACCTACGGTCATAATCATACTTATAAGTTTTAATGGTGTCGAGCATTGCACCACGTGTATACATGGAAAACTGCGTGAACGGCATCTCACAGGCTGGCACTGAGCCAACACAGGGCTAAATTCAAGCCAAAAAGCGAGGCGTCTGCCACAGTGTTGCGGTCACTCATTGACTTTATGACCTTCGGGGCGTTTTAGTTCTGGTTCGTTCAGCCAGCAGTGGTCAGTGTACTGCAGTGCATTCAGAGCTGTACTTATCAGTCTCGAGCGCTCAAGCGCACTTACAAGCGCAAACCAGAATTTCCTTCTGTGGAGCTTATTAAAGCAATCGAATTCACGATGGCTTTGACTGAACTGTTACTGTCACAGAAAAAAAAAATCAAACTTACACATGCCACGTATCCGTTTAAAACGTAGGCTCTCCTGTCTTTTTAGTTGTACATGTCTCTTGTTGAAGATCGAGTAAGAAGGGTGGGTTTTTGGGAGTTTAACGTCCTTTTTCCACCACGTATGGGTGATATCAAAGAAGGGTCAACGAGAAAAAGTGCAGTACAAATGTTTGGCCCCAGCCGAGATGCGAACTCACAACCCGAGCATTGAGAGCCCACCGCTCTACCATTCGGCTATCCCGGCTCCCCTCGAAGAGTAAGAAGCCGTGTGAACTACTACATGATAATTCTGCGTTAGGAGATACGAAAAGTGTTTCGGTTTGGGTAAGCCAATTTTAATATCTTTTGACGGCAGCCGTTTGCAGAAGTGATCAACAAGGGACGGAACTCCTGTTTCAGTCTCATTCTGATGAAGACATTGTGAACTTTTTCCTCACATGCTGGGAACTGGCCGTTTTCAGGGTTTTGCTTGGTCACCGATTGTATTTACGATGCCTGACGAGTGACAGTTCTTCTATTTGCAAAGGAAATTTTCTGCCGGGAATGTCACAGTGGTGAATCAAGAGCAGAAGAGAAAAAGCATTCTGACAGTTTTCCAATTCTGTTATCAGTGTGTGGTCCCCTTCCTGTGTTTCTGTGGCGGAAGGAAAACCGCACTAGTTTTTTCTATCTGCCGATGATTGGCAAGGGCAGGTTTGCAAATTAAATATCGTTGCCTGATTTCCCCATCACTATGCAACTTGGGAGGAATGCACAATCATGTTGCCTTTCTGCTCCTGGTATTGCTTTTTGAGGGCTGTTGGCAATGCACGCACTTTCAGGCCCAATTTTACAATTTTTTTTAAGGCTTACAGATGGTTCTGATGGGCATATGCTGCGAACTGATACATGTTGCGCCTAGGAGATGATAAGCTGACATATTCGCTGTATAATTATGCGCTTAGTATTTATGTTTGTTTTACCTAGTTGTAAGTGCTATTTGTTTTCTATGCTTTTTTGTAGTCGGGAGTTCGAGAAATTAGCATGAAGGTGCAGCGTCTCCTGCATGCCCTAGGTTTATACTGCCCCGTAGACCAGTTTGCATCATCTGTCCAGCGTTACAGTTTGTTTGTGTTTTTAAGTAGTGCGGGCACACTCAGCCGCAAATTAATCTTTGTTGCTTGCGCGGCTTTAAAAACCCACCCAACCCCCTCACAGATCGTTCTGAGGAGCTGGGGTGAACGCGTGGTAGAGCGTTGGACTTCCAATGCTCGGGTTGGGAGTTCGAATCCCGGCTCGGGCAAATATTTGTGCTGGCGTTTTCATCGTTGCCTCGTCTTTGATGTCACCCGTATGTTGTGAAAAAGGACGTTAAACTCCCAGATCGTTCTGAGCTGTTTTGATTGTGCCTTTCGCATCGACTTGTTCTCTCTTGCTTAGAGGGAAAGGAAGTGACACACTTTACTATATGACTGTTGTTAACTCTTTCCGCACAAGGTAGCTTCGGTCTCCGAGACTCGTCTGGCAAATGTTCTGCGCAGTGTACCAGTCTGGGCTCTGTTCGCCATGCTGAGTTAGCGGACTATTTTAAAACCGCTTTGAAATCCTGTTTGTTTGTTTTTTCTGGCTGCATTACATAGACTGACCATCACTGCCACCATCATTATGTCATGTTAGGATGCATCCTGACTGTTTGTATGTAACGTGTACGTGACGTGTATTTAATGTGTATGCAATGATTGTGTATGTATGTAATGTCACTATGCTATTGTAAGGCGCCAAGAGCTCCAGCACGAGGTTGGGCGCCAGAAAAATATTTATTATTATTATCATTATTATTATTATAAATTCAAGAGTCACATACTTCGTAAAAATTAAATCAGTCAAAGTAGACTGCAAAGTGTTCGTGGTTTCTTCTTGATCTCTACCTCAGTCCTTTCTTTCCCCTGTCACACACCGGAGACGCTGACTTGAAGCTTAACTCGCGCGAAGTGAAGTGTAGCAGCCACTGTTCCCTTGATCTTCAGCTAACACCGTTTTACACCGGGGCCAGACTTCAAAGAGGCCCAGGCCCTGCACGTAGCAGTACCGTGCCAGACGACAGTTACTTGGCGCGGGAAGCATGAATTTTTAATGACTGTCCCCCCCAGATACTTCTCTTGGTCTTTCCGCGCTTGTCAGGTCTCGGCCAAAGCACCAGAAATACGCGTCTGAATTCGTCCGAGAGAAATATGTGTCAGCGCGTCTGAAATTGTCTGGGAACGCGAAAACTGGCTTTCTATTGGCTTCCAGCTTGCGCCTTTATTGCACGTACGTCAAGTGTTATTGTCCTTTTCTTTTTTTTTCAAGGACGTCTGAGAGTGTTGGGAAGATGAAGGTTGTAAAGTGTGCTCTTTGGGGTAAAAAAAAAAACCCAACCCTTCATTGTCTGGTGATCTTTACCGGCGTGACGCTCCGGGAAAGGTTTTCATTTTTTCTGGGACACACGCACACACACACACACACAAACACACACACACACACACACACACACACACACACACACACACACAGTAAGTCAATCTCAGACAAGCCCCCCCACCCCCCCCCAAAAAAAAAAAAAAAAAAAAAAAAAAAAAAAAAAAAAACACGCATAAAAACTCAGAAGTTGTTTAAAAACACACAACGAAAGGAAAACATGACAACAACAGCCCCCCCCCCCACACACACACACAAAAAAACCCCAACAACAACAACAATAAAACAAATTTCCAACAACCCGCGCGAGCGGTCGAACATTCAAATTCTACGACTGTTGTTACACTTTCTCGCGCGCTCAGTGTGGTCGCCGCATCATCGAGTCCACTTCTGTTGGCTCAGTGCCAGCATTACAGACGCTGTCACTGTCCAGGTGTCTAAATCGAGCGATGATAGATACCACGAAACCAGCACAAAAATGGTAACATTGGCCCATTTAAACTAAATGGTAGTGACGATGATAAACCCTAATTTTAAAACAACAAAAAATGTATGATCATTGAGCTTTGAGCGGTCGCTTGGGCTTTGTTAAAGTGTCCTTTACATATTCATGAAACCCTCTGGGTTCTGTCGGGGAGCCGGGGTGGTCGAATGGTAGAGCGTTGGACTTCTAATGCTCGGGTCGTGAGTTCGATCCCGGCTGGGGCCAAATATTTGTGCTGGCTTTTTCATCGTTTCCCTGTCTTTGATATCACCCGTATGTGGTGGAAAAGGACGTTAAACCCCCAAACACCCACCCACCCACCCTGGGTTCTGTCTTTACACCCACGAGTATTTCCCACCATGTTTTTAATTTCCGCCAGTTATGCACAGCTACCTTTGTTTTCTCCAAGAGTGTTCCTAACCTTATTACTAAACTGTCACCTTCAATCGAAACTGCACAATAAAGGCTTCGTGAGAATGAATGAAAATGAATTAAGAAAGGAAAAAGATTATGGCCATTGGCAGCAGACAAAATTTAAAAGTCCCGATATGTTTGTCAGGCATACAACAACGCTGTTGAAAACTTTTCGCCGAATTCTCTTACAGATTGACATTTAAGGTTATGAATGGGTTGTTTATCAGATACAAGGCTGACTTATTTGATTGTTTATAAGAGAGAAGACCCGCTTCTTAGTCGTGAGTTTCTTATGTGTCGATTGTTCACCATTGCCACAACCGTATCCTCTGTCTTAATTCTTTTCTTCTGGGGAGCCGGGGTGGCCGGATGGTAGAGCGTTGGACTTGTAATGCTCGGGTCGTGAGTTCGTATCCCGGCTGGGGCCAAATATTTGTGCTGGCTTTTTCATCGTTGCCCCGTCTTTGATACCACCCGTATGTGGTGGAAAAGGACGTTAAACCCCCAAACACCAACCCACCCCATCCTATTACTTTTCTTCTCCGTATTCCTCGGGGAACCTCAACCGGGATAGCCGAATGGTAGACTGTTGGACTAGCAATGCTCGGGTCGTATTCGAAACCCGGTTCGGGCCAATTATTTGTTCTGGCCTTTCTCATTGCCCCGTCTTTGATATCACCCTTGCGTGCTGGAAAAGGACGTTAAACTCCCAAACACCCAAACACCCTTATCAGTTTTTTCCCCTTCTTCTTCTTTTTAACAGCATCACTCTTGAGCATGGGCGGGAGGGGAACAGACTTTGAGCATACGTTATTGTTCAGCGGGACACATGATGCATGCAAAAGCCGTTAAAATGTGTCTCCTGATAATGATCGCCACTTAATGCACCCCTGGCATTGATTTTTCTCCCTCTGTGTTAGCTTAGCTGGCGACCGGACACCTCATTTACACATGAATACTTCTGACAGCATCGACGTGCATGCAGACGGAGAGAATAACAGAACAAGAGCACGGATTGACTGAGCGCATATAGGCACTGATACATCAGGTCTTGATGTATGCATGCTAATGAGTACGTGTTTGTGGGGTTTTATCAAATATTTCGGCGAGTCAGCGAGTCCGAACGCTGCAGAATAAACACTAGCACGTTGACCCGCCTCCAGCTGATGGAGCATGATTGTAAGCTATTGCTCAGATGCGTTGGCACCGCGGCTGTTTGGTTCACTTGAGCTGGGGGAGCCGGGATAGCCAATGCTCGGGTCGTGAGTTCGAATCCTGGCTGGGGCTAAATAGTTGTGCTGGCCTTTTTCTCGCTGTCTCGTGTTTAATATCACCTTACGTGGTGGAAAAGACACGTCAAGACAGGTCAGATTAAACCAAGCGACCAACCAATTAAAACAAGTCAAATTGAACCAAGCGAGCAACTAATCAAAACAGGTCAAATTGAACCAAATGACCAACCAGTCAAAACAGGTCAAATTGAACCAAGTGACTAACCAATCAAAACAGGTCAAATTGAACCAAGTGACCAACCAATCAAAAGAGGTCAAAGCGAATCAAGAAACCAACCAATCAAAACACGTCAGATTGAACCGAAACAAGCAGTTAGCCAATCGAAACATGTCAAATTAAACCGAAGCAACCAACCAACCAACCAATCAATCAAGCAACCCATTAATAGACGTCAAATTGAACCGAACCAGCCAGCCAATCAAAAGACGTCAGATTGAACTGAATGACCAACAGGGAGTATACCGGAGTTAACTATATTGTATCGTAGATGACCCGCGACCCAGACATGTCCCTCACCATTAGCCACAACACCTCGGGTCACTCGAGATGACGCGCGCTGCAGTCGCCCTTCTTTCTTCCTCCCTCCCAAGGTAGGTTACTCCATCAATCAGCTTTCCGCCCATAGGGGGCGCCACTGGTGTGTTGTGCATTGAGTCTGTTTCTGCCCCAAAACGCTGCAATTGGCAGCTGTCTAAGTGATCGGGTGGGGGGAGAATCAGTGTGATTAAAAATCGATCTATCAGCTGTCGGGTTTGAAAACCGGTTTGATTTATCCACTTGGCCCTAAGGCGCCGCGTATTGATTTGCATGAGAGCTGAATAGCGGAGAATATCAGGAGAGTTAGGTGGGATGGGGTGGGGGGATGTAGATTTTGTAAGTTTGCCTGGGGTCAGTTTAGTTGGTTCAGATTTCTGTTTCAAAGGATACGGTTAAAGGGGGTTGGGACTGGATAAGAAAAAAGGAAATAGAGAAGAAAGAAAACAAACAAAACACATTACATAGTTTTGTAGCGGGCCTGCATGCAACTGATGTAAAAAAAAAAGGGGGGGGGGGTGAAGATGAGGGGGAAAGGTGAGGGGGGGGGGTGTAAGTTTTCCGGGCCGGAGGGGGGGGGGGGGAGCGGTAGTGGAATGGCAGTTAAGTTGGTTTATGTCGGAGTCAGGTTTCGCCGATTCTGTTTTATGCGCGCAGATGAAATTGCCTCCAATATTTGACCTCGATTTTATCTACAATCCCTTGCGCCTGAACAGTTTGTGGTAGCTTACGGAAATAGTTTATGTGCTTTGGTTATTATCTGATTGAATTTCTGAACGCTGCGTTTGTCAGGGTGCTCTGACCGACTTGGGGTCAGGATGGTGAACGAGGTCGTTCTTTGAGCTCACTCTGCTGGTCGAAGTTTAATGCGGTTTCTGCGGAAAACGTGTGGGTAAGGGAGGTAAGTTTTGGAACGTCAAACCGCACCGTAGATTACAGTTTATACTCGTGAAAAAAATGAAGCAATTGGCGCGCTAAACTGTACCTCAAGGCCCAGTTTTTGAGATTTTTGTGTGCTTACACATCCTTCTTAGTTGTCTTGGTGTGATGTCTAGTATCATACCACTTAGACACCGGGTCTGCACAAGGTGGGTGGGTGGGTGTTTGGGAGTTTAACGCCCTTTTCCACCACGCATGGGTGATATCAAAGACGGGGCAACGAGAAAAAGGCCAGCACAAATATTTGGCCACAGCTTGGATTCGAACTCACGACCCGAGCACTCAAAGTCCAACGCTCTACCATTCGCCTATCCCCGCTCCCCGGGCGTGCACAGTGACAGCATCTCAAATGCTGGCACTGAGCCAAGAGACGAGTACATTCTGTTAACATTCTTGAGTGAGAGGTTTGTCGGTAAGACCAACCGGTCAGTCGTAGAATTCGAATACTCGACCGCTGTCACAAAGTGTAAATAGCAGTGTATCGCACTCAGAGCTCTACGAATCATTAAGATATGGTATTTTGAGCGTACGGGAGCACTCGCAAGCGAAACTGTTTTAAAACATAAGCTGCCTTCTTTAAGGCCGGAGCGTTGGACTTTCAATGCTCGGGTCGTGAGTTCGAATCCCGGCTGGGGCCAAATGTTTGTGCTGGCTTTTTTTTTTTTTTGTTGCCCCGTCTTTGATATCATGCATATACGTGGTGGAAAAGGACGTTAAACTCCTAAACACCCACCAACCCACCCTTTCTGAGGCCTAGTAAACATGAAAATACTGCAAACAAACTATTAATGTGGAAAGGGCGGAGTGCATGAACGTGAATGTAGACAGCATCATTTGTACTTTGTGGATCTTTGTCCATGACGAAAAACAATTTTGCGTTTTACAGATAAAAATGAGAGAGAGAGAGAGAGAAGATGATGATGATGATGATGATGATGATGATGAAACGTTTTTTTATTCAGGATAGAGCATTACTGCCTGTCTTACAAGCTCTCCTGCTATTCTACGTTAAAGGGTAAAGAGACAACATCAAAACAAGAGGGCAAAAGGGGGGAAAAGAGGGGAAAAAAGACAAACAAAAGTATTAACTATCTAAAGTAAATGAAGAAGAGAAAAGTACACATGATAAACAAATCAAAACATACGTGGCATGTGTCGATGATATTGGTTGTATGCCAAGTAGAAACTTCAAAGTCGTCACTAACATTCGAAAACATGCATGTTACACATTTCTATCTACGTGTTCAGATGAGCGTGTGGTGTAGAATTTGTTTGAATTTAGTGAATTTGGATATGTTTTGTATACTCAGTGGTAAAGAGTTCCATATGGATGCCCCTGAAAAAGACATCAACATTTGTAGATATCAACCCTTGGACGAGGCACTGGGAGCAGAGAGAGAGAGAGAGAGTAAGAGAGAGAGAGAGAGAGAGAGAGAATCTTCTAATGCCTTCAACTGAACACAATAACACCGACAGACTAAAAACAAAATTAAAACTCGCCGTTCTGCGTCTTCAACTGAATGCCAAACACATTAGCACAATGCCCCGCAGCTACAATTAACTGACTGAATGGCTTCCATCTTCCGTCGAATAACAAGCAAAGAACAACCTTCTCAGGTATCCTGCTGGAGATGATAAAAGAAGGGGATGCTAATTATAATGCGCTTTGAAACTACGATACAAGACAATGACAGGGATGGGCTGCCCATCAGAAGAGGAAAATGAGAAATGTGTAACGCTCGTACTTTTTTGGGTTGTTGTTGTTGCTAAAGTAGCTTCATGGCGAGGGAAATAATCGAGATGCTACTCTCTCTCTCTCTCTTTCTCTCCCCCCCCCTTTTTTTGTTTTGTTTTATATCTATGTACCTTTTGAGTGTCGTCCCTGCGTGCGTATGTAGACAAAGTAAGTGTGTGTGTGTGTGTGTGTGTGTGTGTGTGTGTGTGTGTGTGTGTGTGTGTGTGTGTGTGTGTTCTAGTTATTTTTTTGTTTTAGATAGTGTTGCTCTCGCGTTTTATGTTGTTCTGCTTTATCATGTCCTTGTAGATCTTTAGCAAAGAAAGGTTTGTAATTTGGGCCTGCGCGCCTATAACCTCTTTGCTTGGTTAATGAAGTCAAGTCTCTCTCTCTCTCTCTCTCTCTCTCTCTCTCACACACACACACACACACACACACACACACACACACACACACACACACACGCACACACACACCCCTGTCCTTTGTCAGATGACACGAACGGCAGAAACAACTATCACCATAGCCATGCCCCGAAGGGGAAAAGAGACGAGGTTGCAAATTCAGACGGCCGCAGTTTCGTATTTAGATGGCCGCAGTTTCGTATTTGAACAGGAGGCAATGGGTGGGTTCCTTCGGGGACGCTAGACATCCTCATTGCATTCTGGAACTTCTCCAGCAACTGGTCTTACTTCCTCCATACCCCCCCCCCCCTCCACCATCCCCCTTCTTCTTGCTGGTGCAATGAGACTGATTGTGTTTGCCGACGAATGCCGACTCCTGGTGGACGAAAAGCTGGCATTTGCTTAGGGCCAAGGTATCTGTGTCAATGTCGGAGGTCCTGTGTCGCCGCGCATGCTCGCCCATTTCTGTCTGAGCTGACTGGCCTTGTTGGAGGTCCAGATACACCGAGGATAAACAAGCTGAATAATTGGATTAATCGCTTGCCCTAGCTTTAGCCAATTTTTCGCTGCTGGGTTTGTCTGGCAGAAAAAAGGGGGTAAGCAGGGCTGGGGTGTTAGGGGAAAATGGAGGACAGATTGATGGTATGGAGTAGGACGCGGACACAAACGATCTTACACGCATCATAGAAACGACTGAGAGTGGTGCGCACACACACACACACACACACACACACACACACACACACACACACACACACACACACACAGAGGGGGGGGGGGTAGTTTGCAACGGAAGATATTGACAAGAAAACTTGCTAGTTTCCAACCGGCCATATTACGAATTTTCAAGCAAAACATGGTAGAATCGCATCATTTTTTAGTGGTGGTGGTGTGTGTGGTGGGGGGGGGGAGAGGCGGACTAACGAACAGACAGAGAGACAGAGATTGACTAACTAACTCACTTTATTTTACAAAGAAAGAGGCTACAGGCAAACGAACCCAAATTTACAAACCTGTCCTAGAGAGAGAATGTGAGAGAGGCGGACTAACGAACAGACAGACAGACAGAGATTGACTAACTATCTCACTTTATTTTACAAAGAAAGAGGCGACAGGCAAACGAACCAAAATTCACAAACCTGTCCTAGAGAGATGGACTCGACTCGAAAGAGAGACTGAGAGAGAGAGAGAGAGAGAGAGGCGGACTAACGAACACACAGACAGACAAAGATTGGCTAACTAACTCACTTTATTTTACAAAGAAAGCGGCTACAAGGCAACCGATTCAAAATTCACAAACCTGTCCTGAGAGAGAGAGAGAGAGAGAGATTTTCCCCGACTGGCGGAAATCGTCTCTCTTTCCCGGATGTCCATCTACGGGCCAATTTCACGGTTAGCGAGTTACGGTTTTCACGTGCAAGTCACCAGCTAATGCATATCAGGGGGAATGAATCGGGTGATAGACATTGGTTTGTGCTGGCATTAACATTTATTTTACTGGTTCATTAACTGTTTACCGATTTCCCCCCCACAAGAAATGCACTTTATGGAGCGTTGGCGCGCATGCATGTGTATTAATACGAGTGTACAGTATTGTATGATGAGTATATGACCAGCCCAGTATACAGTATACGTAATATGTCTCTCTCTCTCTCTCTCTCTCTCTCTCACACACACACACACACACACACACACACACACACACACACACACACACACATACTTGGCTTGATCCTGAAAACACACTTTCCTCTTTTTTTTCACACGTTCATTTTTGTATATTTGTTTCCTTTCTCGTCGTTGTCTTTTGTGTTCGCTTTTCGTCCATCATAAATCATATACGTAAGTTATAGATATTTAGTTTTGTCGTTTATGCAGCAATAGGTGCATATGGTGTTTCCAAAATACCAAAGAGCCATAAGACGCCTTCTGCCGTAGGTTGTTCAAAATAAGAGAGAAACGACGTTTCATACCGGATCGCGAGTTGCAGAATCTGTTGTACGACCCCACTCCTGTCAATCAGAAGGGCCGAGCCCGCAGAATTCAGCCAATCGCGTCCCGCGGCATGATGAGCACAACACATGGCAAGGTCTGGCAAACTTTTGGCAGACACTACAACGAGGGAAGCACAATGTCACAGTAGTTTGATATGACTGAAACGTGGAAAGAAAGCAGTAAGCCCATTGACGTCATATGAGGAAAATTACAATTACGTCAATCGGTTTCATCTGAAAATCACCCCTTTGGCCATAAATGACGTCATGTACGTACTGTGTTGTTGGGGTTTTTTTGCCAATACATGGCAGAGTAAAGGGGGCGGGGCTTCGGGCTCGGGGCTTTCCGAGTGGAGTCGTTAGTTGTAAAAGCTTTATCGTTCTAAAGCCGGCTCTTAACTGGGCACTGCGGAGCGCCGCAGTTGTGATTTGGGGGGGGGGGGGGGGGGGTGTTCCGCCGCTGTGGCGTCATCACAGCAACCTGGATTTCAAATAGCCACAACTGTGACTGTGGTTTACACAACAGATTCTGATTGGCTGTACTACGTCACTCGGCGCGCAAACATGGCGGACAGTGCATCTTCAATCGGTTTGTCACCGAGCACCGCTGTGTTCAGTTTTGTAGTTAGTAGCCACACCGAGCGCAACGACTGTGATGTGCACATGTGTGTTTCGCGCGCTGTGCTCAGTTAAGTGCAGGTTTTAGCGGTGAATTAGCCACATCTAACTACGTATCAAAACCGGTAAGCCAGTGCACCAACAGATTTATTAACCAAATGGATCCTCCTGTTTTGAATAAACCGATTCCGCAATATGTCCACCGAGTTCACTAGACCTGACCAAAATCTGAATCAGAGGAGATAGAATTTCACATGGCTCTGCGCTGGTATAATTCAGGGCACTCAGAAGGGGCAATGCTCCAAATGGAAGGTATCCGTACCCTCCTGATTGACTCGATGGAGGCCCTGGGCTTTTAAAATGTCCCCCGAAATCGCTGCAATATTGAGTTTTATCGCTTCAACGAACCGCCGCCGTCGTGGTCCCTGACACGGTTTACATGTGAGTGGCAGTGGTTGAAAATAGGCCTCTCGGCTCTCTAAGTCAGCGTGAGAGGCCGGGCTGTGAGATATATCCGACGCAGACGGACTTCCATTAGGAAGGTTACTTCCAAGCCACTGACATATGCACGTGCCGAAGAATGTTAACACTCCCAGTGCCACTGCCGTATCGCATCACGACATGGAGATGGAGCTGGTGTCGAGCTGGTGCGAATCTAGTTCGTGTCCACAATGACAGGTTGAAGCGTTCAGTTTGTGTTAGCCATCATTTGTCTTGACCTGCTGGGGGCTGCACTGCGGGGTCAGTCAGAGTGACGTCCCCTTGAATTGACCCTATTATCTAAGTGTTTAGGTGTCACAGTTACAGAGTTTCAGCGTCCCTGAAACCCCAGAGGCCAATGGGAGCCTGATTTCACAGCTCATTTTGCGTTTTGACTTTGAGCGATCTCAGTGGCCTGTCTTCTCGTGTAGCCGGCACACAACACCCGTTAGACGATGTAGCGATGTGTCTCGCTCACTGACCAAAAGCACCATGAAGTCACCGCAAACTCACGCTCTGGTTTTATACGGGTCTCCGAAGTGCTAAAAACTCCGCAACTGTGACAGCTGCATCATGCACAGTCGCGGCAGTCGCAGTTTACAAAAAAAAAAAAAAAACCCACAAAAAACCAGCAACTGTTCGTGGCTTTTTGCTGAGATTGCAGACCTTTAAAATAGAGAATATCTCGAGCGTACAGGCGCACTCACAAATGAAACTATTCCAAAACGTGAGCTGGCTTTTTGAGGTCTGGTAAACATAGAAACAGCGCGTTTAAACCCACGAACTCTGGCAGTTCGTGAACAGGGTCCATTTCGCTTTCATGGTGCACGTGGTCATAGCATCCGGAGGGCAAGTCCAGAATGAATAGCCACGAAACTTTCAGCTCTTTTTTTTTCCTTCGTTTACATGCAGCCGGTCATGGAATTTCTTCACCACTTGTCCAATTTTCCCCCGTATTCAAGTCGTCCGAAGGGCATGACCTGACATTGGGGAGTTTAAAGTTTAATCTCTTGAGGACATGCATGCAATCGAGCTTGTATTCAGGCGAGGTCCTCTGGCTCTAGTAGAGGAGTTAGACAAAGAACATGTTCGTGTTTGGACAGCTTATAACAGACCTGTGTGTGTGTGTGTGTGTGTGTGTGTGTGTGTGTGTGTGTGTGTGTGTGTGTGTAGAGATGTAGTGTAGTGAGAGAGAGAGAGAGAGAGAGGGTGAGTGGGTGTGGAGTGAGAGATAGAGATGGGTGGGGAGGGGGGGGGGCCGTAGTGAGGGAAGGGGGGGGGGGATTAAGGCCGTGTTCGTGTTAGGTATTGTGTGTATATTCCTTTTCACATGAAGCATCGATTCCTAATATAAAAGGCATTTTTTTCTCGTAGATATTGGAAGAAAATTCTTGGCTTTGCTGACTTCCTGTAAAATTTACAGAAACTAGTTTGCCGGCTGATTCGTTTCACAAAAACAAAACCTGCGGACGAGAGAGAGAGAGAGAGAGAGAGAGAGAGAGAGAGTACAGCGTGTTTAAAAACAAAAATCAAATAAAAAGCTAATGTTTGCATACTTTAGAAATTATCTCGTTCACGTCTGAATCAACCGAGACAAAAACTCCGATCTCTCATGACAGAAGGTTACCCGAAACCTATTCATCAGAAACCTAAAAAAGACCGAGTTTTCATTCCAGGAACAGGACTCATTGAACATGTTTTCAAAAGAAATGTTTTCCGTCTTTTCTTGGACACTGGCGTCGCGCAGTTTCTCCGCATACTGCTCCCAGGGATGTGCACTTTGAATTGATTCCAGATTTTTTCCCTTTCCTGCTCATAAATCTTCTAGGCTGGCAGCAGGGATGATCTCAAAGGAAATATTAGCCCAGGGAAGGATTCATTGAGCGAGGCAGATAAAGATTTCTCGGCGAGAACTTCGCGCCGAAAAGTCAGGCAGTGAGATTTGCAGGGTCCTTGCACTTCGGAAATTTTGTGTGCCTTCTGGGAGTGTCTCGGGGTGAGGGAGCCAGTGCCCTTGTATATAAAGCCGCATTTTTAAAGCCCCACTCCCCGAAAGTTCCAGGGCCCGTATGTAGAACTCGAGGTTAGTTTAACCCACGGCTACGGGCCTAACCCAGACTAGGACAAAAGAAATCCCAAAACAAAATTAAATAAAAAAGGAAGCGAAGAAAGAAAGACAAAAATCCTTTTATTACGGCTTAGACACCATGGTGGAATGGACCCGCTTCCTGATTTAAGACAAAAAAACCCAGAAAATTCAATCCTAGAGCTAGTTTAGTTCGAGGTTAGACTCTAACCCGGGGCTAAACTCCCTAACCCCGACTTTTACATGCGGGCCCAGCTCACAAATCGTTGTGAGCTGTTTTGTTGATGTGTGGACGCTCATTATTTGGTCTAAAGCTTATATGGGGCAGTCGGTGGTCCAGTGGTTAAGACGCTGCCACCAATGCGAGAGGTCAGGTTCGAGTCCCACTTGGGGCAAAGAAATTTTCTGTCTGGCATGTGGTGCCGTTCATTCGGGCCGCCGATCGTCGGGGGGTTTGCTCCGGGCACTCCGGCTTCCTTCCCCTCTGCTTTGGTTATTTTCATACCACACAGTTCAAAATAAATGCAAAGTAACGGCCTGACACAGGCTAGCACTGAGCAGACAGAAGCCGAAACGCACAGTGTGTGCCACGGTCTTGTCATACGGCTGACCTGGAGAGCTTCGTGCTCTCCAAGTTCTCGTTCGCACGGCCACTGAGCAAAAGCCGGTGGATTACATTGAGAGCTCTGTTAATTTTACGCGTTTTTTTTTTTTTTTTTTTTTTTTCTTTCTGGAAAACGACTGTGGAACAACAACAAAAAATCCGATCACAACAGCACACGTACGGCTGTGTGTCACTGTGGTGGTCGTATTCTTTTTGACCCACCCACCACCCCCTACCTTTACACCCTCTCCCTTCCCCCTTCCGAGCTCAAAATTCACCCCCCAAAAATCCAACGCAAACCTGAGGTGGCCTGCGCACCATTGAGCACGTGGCTTTTCTCCGGGCTGAGTCCAGAACTGCATCGAACATCGAACACAGGGATTGAAAGCAGAGGAATAGTCGTAATGGATGCATGGCTTTCCGGGAAATAAAGCAGAATCGTAAATATCCCACTGCTTCATCCCCGACTGATGGAAATGGACGGGCGGAGACTGATGCATATCTCTGTGCATATCTCGGGTCCACGTCATTCAGACGGAGGAAGGCATGCGCGGAAGGAAAAATGCATGGAAATAAATGGAAATGAGTTAGTTACTCCGGACGAAGTGGTGCGTACAGGCAAACATTAGTCTGCTGTTTTATGCCTGATCGGAATGAACGCAAAGCGCACTGGCCGTGGATTGAAGGTGGATGAGAAATTGCCTCGACAGTGCAGCACGGAGAATCTGCAGAGTCCAGGGCCCGTATGTATAAGTCGAGGTTAATTTAACCCACGGCTACGGGCCTAACCCAGACTAGGACAAACGAAACCCCAAAATAAAATTAAATATAAAAAAAAAAAGGAAGCGAAGAAAGAAAGACAAAAATCTTTCTATAACGGCATAGACACCTTGCTGGAATTGGCCCGCTTCTTGATTTAAAACAAAAAACAACAAAAACTTTAACCCTAGAGCTAGTTTAGTTGGAGGTTAGACTCTAGCCCAGGGCTAAAAGCCCTAACCTCGACTATTACATACGGGCCCAGTTCTGTTCTTTTTTGTTTGTTTGTTTGTTTGTTTGTTTGTTTGTTTTTTTCTTTAGGTAAAGTCTGTTCGTGATGAGTTCTGAGGGGAAAACACTGCCGCTCCCAAAACTCTAAGCTGTTTGCCAAATGAATTTAGTGTTCCTTTCGCGACGGGAGAGACGGGGTGGCCGATCGTTAGAGCCATTGAACTTCTAATGCACGGGTCGTGAGTTCGTATCCCGGCTGGGGCCAGATATTTGTTCTGGCTTTTTCATCGTTGCCCCGTCTTTGATATCACCCGTATGTGGTGAAAAAAGGTTGTACCCCCAACCCCCCCCTCCCCCCCCTCCTATTGCGACCGTTTTTGTGACTTTGGGCGTCTGATACTGATACATGTAGTAGAGAAATTTGACTTTCTTCGTTCTAACGCTTTCATACCTGTACGTCGCTAAATATAACTACTAATCAGCGCTGTCTACTTGGAAGAATCAGAGCAAAGACATGTAGCCGTATGTTATGCGAGGAACACGAAAAAAAACGTCGCGTTCGGTCGTGTTCGATGTTTAATCGGGTGGGTGGGTGTTTAGGGGTTTAACGTCCTTTTCCACCACATACGGGTGATATCAAAGACGGGGCAACGATGAAAAAGCCTGCACAAATATCTGGCCCCAGCCGGGATACGAACTCACGACCCGAGCATTAGAAGTCCAACGCTCTACCATTCAGCCACCCCGGCTCCCCATGTTTGTTCAGACTAAAACGCCTCCCGTGGGTGATGCTAAACTCTACCAAAACAGTTCCCAACGATCTTGGGCAAGTAATCTTGGAAGATGGTTCTATAATGGCTTTCTCTTCGGTGGGAAAAAGCTGCTTAAATCTTGGTCCTAGCTCAATATTGGCCAAATACTGCCCAACACAGAAACAAGGCAGAAGCAAAAGAAAGGGGAAAATGGATGAAAAATATTCCTGTTACTTTTATTTTTAAATTCTCAGTTTGCAAATGCGATTATAGCGTCAGCAAAAAAATTAAAAAAAAATAAAAATGTCATTCTTTCTCCGTAAAATAAGCTTTCAACGGCCATTTTCCCCCTTCCTCTCCACACGCGAATACGCTCATCGAAGCCGATGATAGACTTCCCGGCTTTTCTCCCCTCCTCTCCAGAAGGAGGCCGCGTCTTCACAACGAGGCTAAGAGAGCTTGTTTGCCGGCAAGAGACCGGTCCAGCAAATCGCCATGATTAAAGGGAGAGCCGGTCGCTTGATTGGGGTCTCGGCTCACTCATACGGCAATGACAGCCTGATACTTACCGAAAATCGCACAGAAAACGTTTCTCTTTCCCAACTCCTCCAAGCACCGTCCGGCGGCCGGGAAGGGGAGAGAACTAGCCAAACAAGGGGGAGATAAGACGCCCGGATTGTGTCCGAGCTGAAATCAATGCATTTGCTCAATCAAATTGCGTGTCGGCGGTACCGTGGGGGGCTTGCGGGAAAGATCCAAGCCCAATTTCTGCGGGATAGGCGTCAAATACGTCCGAAAAAGGGTTCCTGAGCTCCCCCCGTGAATAAATTCCCAGCTTCCTTCTAATTGGTGCCACCGACGTTGAAACCTTTCCGCGTCGTGTGTGCTTACACTCGCAGTGTATTTTCGGGACTCCCGTGTGATTCGCCCGTCATTGCCACTGTGGTAGTAATTGGTGTATGATTCTTCGTACTTGATGGCAGATTTTGCTTGAACTCGAAACGTACGTGAAATTCAAGATAAATATTATCAGAGCGTGCAGCCTGACTGAACCTCGAAGAGAGAGAGAGAGAGAGAGAGAGAGAGAGAGAACGAAGGTACGAACGAATCTTTATTTTACGACGGTTAAAAAAAGGTGTTCATGTGTTAGTCATCAGACCAATTTTCAACCTTGCCGTTGCTAATACTACACAAGAAATATAAAGCAAACTTTGAAATGACCACAAAAAATGAAACACACACACACACACACACACACACACACACACACACACACACACACACACACACACACACACACAGCTCGCCAACAATGAACAACGATTGCGCTAGATTAGTAATCTGAAACTGCATAAAAATTGTAAAAATGAATGAAGAAACAAAAACAGGTCAAGGAAAGCTGGAACTACACAAGAAATTGCTAAATTTTGAAGAGGGAGAGAGAGAGAGAGAGGGGGGGGGGAGAGAAAGAGAGAGACTGGAAACATGAAACAACCGGATGGCGCCAAACGAAAAAGAGCTGAAACTGCCTTAAAAATTGTTATAGTAAATGAAGAAATAACTAAAAAAAAGTTTCTTTTGGATCGAAGGAAAACGATTTCAACCGAAAGCTCTTTAGAGCGACTTTCTCTGAAGAGCAGAAAAGCGCGCGTGTGTGTTTTATTTTGTGAAAATCCTTCCCGTAAAAGGGCGGGTCGGACTGGCTGTTGGCAGGCCACGGGTTAATTAACTCTAATGGTGCCAAGTAAATCACGCAGGAACCTGTTACGCGGTCCAGGCTAGCCCGAGCATAGAAAATTGGAAGTTTAGTAAAATGTAATTTTGAATTACACATTATACTACCACACGAGCACCCCCCCCCCCCCCCCCCTGGCCCCCCCCCCCCCCCACCATACACACACACACACACACACACACACACACACACACACACACACACACACACACACACACACACACACACACACACACACACACACATGGCCGAATCTGGGTCCCATTACAGAAGGAAGGGACTCGTTCGTCTTCTGGGTCTGATGCACGGAAGGAGACTAGGAAGCAAGTCCGAGACTACTGAAAGACTAGTACAAGAATAAGCGGCGACTAGTGGGCAATTGTGACTATAATTTAGGGACAAAACGCTAATGAACATTATGCGTATTGAGCCTGAACCTGGAGCTTAATAATAATAATAATAATACATAGTAATTGTAAAGCGCAGGCTTTCACAGAACTGGTCTCATGCACGAACACACACTGACACTGACACAGACACACACACAGACACACAGACACACACACACAGACACACACACACACACACACACACACACACACACACACACACACACACACACACACACACACACACACACACACACACTTTCATATACATCTTACCACTGCAAATATACAGACTGAATATACTTGCAGAACAGAAGAATTGGTGTGTTAAAGGCCAAAGGCCTGACGGAAAAAGCAAGTCTTCTGGTTGGATTTGAACTGAGACCGTGTGGGCAGATTGCGTAGTTCGTTCGCAGAGAGTTCCAGACATGCGGGGCTAGGAAAGCTTTTCAACAGTTTTTCCTTAGTTTTGTCTCTTTTCGTGCATTCGTAAACCCCAGATATTCAATTCAATTCAATTCAATTCAATATAACTTTATTGTCTGTCGATGGCAGAAAATTTTCTTCTGGCTCACACGCACACACACATCCACACACACACACACACACACACACACACACACACACACACACACACACACACACACACACACACACACACACACACATTAATTTATCTAGACATATAAATCCATACATATTAAACACAGATCCTAAAGATTCTCGTTAGTGCTCGTGCACTGTGAAAACCTGTCCATGGAGTAAACTGTAAGGGAACACGCACGACAGTTTAAAGGAAAACATTTCAAAGAGACGAAGAAAATGGAAAATTGAGATTGACTGGGAAGCTGTCGAGAAAGCGGAAGGACCATAGAAAAATAACAGCACAAGGTAATAAGAGGGAAAACAAAAGAAAGAGTGAAGAGAGAGAGGTTGAAGCGGACTGATGAAAGAGACTCAAAGGAAGGAGAAAGCTTTAAATCAAGGGTAGTTTAATCAAAGAACCTTTGCATGAGAGAGAGAGAGAGAGAGAGAGAGAGAGAGAGAGAGATTATTTCAACGCGGTTACGATGCAGGTTTTGGTCAGACCAGTTTTCAACTCTGCCGTTGCTAATACTACACAATTATAAACTATGAATTGAACACAAAAATGTGAGAGGAGAGAGAGAGAGAGAGATGATGATGATGATGATGAAACGTTGTTTTTTTATTCAGGATAGAGCATTTAGGCATTGCTGCCTGTCTTACAAGCTGTCCTGCTATTCTACGTAAAAGGGTTAAAACGAGAGAGAGAGAGAGAGATGATGATGATGATGATGATGATGATGATGATGAAACGGGTTTTTTTTTATTCAGGATAGAGCATTTAGGCATTGCTGCCTGTCTTACAAGCTGTCCTGCTATTGTACGTGAAAGGGTTAAAAGAGAGAGAGAGAGAGAGAGAGAGAGAGAGAGAGAGAGAGAGACAGAGAATCTTTATTTTACAACGGTATAAAAGATACTGGTCGTCAGACCAATTTTCAACCTTGCCTTCGCCACCACCCAAGAAACTTTGAGATGGAAAACTGGGGGGGGGGAGAGGGAGAGAGAGAGAGAGAGAGCTGAATAAGGCAACAAGGCTCGAGATAATTGCAGCAGTAAAGACCTGAGCTTTTCGAAGGAAATGTCCCATGCAATGCAATTTGATTGATCATAATTACGTTTTGTGAGAGAGTGGCGATGGTTGTGATTTTATGTGCTGTGATGTGAAGAGTGTGTGTGTGTGTGTGTGTGTGTGTGTGTGTGTGTGTGTGTGTGTGTGTGTGTGTGTGTGTGTGTGTGTGTGTGTATTGGAATAAGTACAGTCCAGAAGGAGAGAGAAGAACCGATGAATTGCGTTTTCGTGTTGTTTGTTGTTGTCGTTGTTGTTGTTGGTGGTGGTGGTGGTGGTGGTGCTGTTTTGCTTTTTGGATTTTTTTTTTTTTTTTCGTTTCCAGGGAGTTTAGCGAACGGGACAAAATGATTATAATAGCTAGTAAGATGGATGGTCAGCAATTTATTACCTCTATTACCTCTATTAGCAGGTCATTGTATAAACATGTACCACACTTGGTAAAGCTAAGTGTTATTGTGCGCATGTGCAAAAAATCTCTATTCCGGTCGTCTGCTAAGACGAACATCCACAATGTTGTCGCTGATTAAAGGATTTTTGTCTCGACATGACGCAAAAAGTGATTGTTAAAACGCGTTTAAACTTGCAGTTTCTCGGTCGAAGTCGATAAACACTTGTAGTGTATTTCCTGTAGTCGGGGCACCTCATTGTCAAAACTCTACAATAGTCAGTTTTACCCACTTCGTGAGAAGACAAAAAAACTCGGGACATGACAAGCCCCAAAGCTTCAACGAAACGTATTTCGTTGGTGCTTCTAAATGTCACTACAGTGAGTGAAACAGAGATCGTTTCGTTTCCTTTCGCACTTTAAACAGACTATCGATTAACCAATCCCCTATGGTATTTACGGGGAGATAAGCCAAGACGTAACCTACACCTTTAATAGCACGCCTATCGAATGGCTCTCTCTCTTTTTAGCCACGCTTTAAATGACTCACAATTCCGCACGCGAGGCCCACAAGGGACCAGCGGGTACCCGGGAATTTTTTTTTTAACTTCTTCTTGTTTGGCTTCTTCAGCATCTGTCAGGAATGATGAAGGGGCGAGGAGACTGACTAAGGAGGCACGGGGTGTCCGTTTTGTTTGGCGAAGAGCTGGAAAATCGCATCAAACGATCTAAGACCGGAACGATTGACACCCTCCCCTATCGTGAGAAGATGGAAAGGGTGAGGTGGGAGGAAGGGTGAAGGGGTAAGGAAGATGGGGGGGATGAGGGTCCGATGAGGTCGAAATGAGGACCGGGACACGTACTCAAACTGTACGGGGTGGCATTGGGTGTATCCTCTTTTCTTTGTAACACTGGTTTCGTTGTTGTCGTTTGTGTTGTGTTGGTGGTGATGGTGGTGTGTTGGCAAGTGAAAGTTGCATTAATGCGTCTGCACGAAAGATGGTTACGCTACCCCCCCCCCCCCCAAAGAAATGATTCCAGATATTGAGGTACCATATTCTGCATTCTGTATTCTCTGGTCCCCCGTTGAGATCGAAGCTTGAGAGACCATCCAAGACGATTAAATAGGAGAAGAGTGCCACTTTACAGAAAGGTCATTGAAATCTGAACATGGAATCTGCCTGTGACATTAATTTTCTTGTGATAAAAAAAAATTGGTCTTGAGGCATACTTTGATATCCAAACCTACGCCATTCCATAACAGCTTTTACAATCATTTTCATTCTTAGAGGGCTTGATAGCATCTTTGACTGATCATGCTTGCCTTTCAGCAGTGTCCGTATTTACATAGAACTGCGAACATTTTGATTTGGGTCAATCTTTCTGGTACTTCTGATGCGGTACTGTTGACTTTTACACCCAGACATACACCATTCTAATCAAGACACCATTTTACCGAAAGGACTCGATGGCAGAAGTGTCTTCATTGCTCTCATAACTTTCTTTCTGATAAGAACGATATGTGTGTTCTTTAGTCAACTTTTGACCAGTGCGATTCTGTTGACTTTCAGATCCAGACAGACACCATTTACCGACATGACTTTATTTGCGCTTTCAAATGCGATGGCAATATTTCCGCTGCTCTCCACCTCATACTTGTCTTTGTAACAGTACTTCTCTGACCTGTTCACTGGTGCGACACCGTCGACTTTCACATCCAGACATACGTCATGCCAAGACAACTTTCACCCACAGGACTTTATTTGCCTTGTCGAAGGCGATTGGCTGCATAATTTCAACACTCTCGTACTTTTGTATGAATGAATACGACCGAGATCTGTCAATTTTTTTATCGTTGCAATACTGCTGGCTTTCGCATCCAGACGTGCATCAGTCACAATTACAGACATCTTTTACCATTAAGACTTCATTTGCGTTCTCGAAGGCGATGACAGCATTTTACTAATAGTCACTACTCCCGTACGTATTATTTTGATAAGTACGATCTCTGTGCACATTTGTGTTGGGCATGTGCTGCGAACTGGTTTATTGCGCCTAGGGGATGATAAATTGCAATATTTGCTGCATATGACCTTAGTAGTTATGTTGTTTTTTTTTAACCTAGTTGTAATTGTTATTTGTTTTCTACGCTTTTTTTCTGTAATCGGGAGTTCGAGAAATTAGCATGAAGGTGCAGCGTCTCCTGCATGTCCTAGGCTTATACTGTCCCGTAGACCAGTTTGCATCATTTGTCCAACGTTACATCTTTGTTTATTTTTCACGTAGTGCAGGCACACTAGCCGCGAATTAGTCTTTGGTGCTTGCGCGGCGTTAAGCCCTAAAAACTCACTCACTCACTCACTCACTCACCCGTATGCACATTGTAAACGTGTGACCGGTGTGGCACTACTGGCTTTCACGTCAAGGCATACGTCGTGCACAGACACCTTTTATCAACAGAACTTTATTTGAGATCTCAGAGAGGCTACGACTGCATTTTTCACTACCCCCAGAGATCTAGATACTTGTCTTCCTTACAGTACAATTCGTGTGTATGCATCTGTAAACTCGCGATCGGTGCCACACTATTGACTTTTACGTCAAGACATACGTCACGCTCAGACACCTTTTACCAACACCACCTTATTTGCGTTCTCAGAGAGGCGATGATAGGACACTCCCCAGTCACGTCTACTCCATCACAGAAGTGCGTAATAACATATGTTTTCCGGGTAACCATGGTTACCAGAACGGTAAATCACAGCGCGGACTCGGGCCGACTAGCAGACGTTTAGAGGAAGAAGGGTGATTACAGTGTCTGACTCGCGTCAAAGCTCGGAAGGATGCCAGATTTATAATGGTTTTCCCACGCCTGTAGGGGTGGAATCTCTCCCAGAGATTAGAAAGCTACGGTTGATTTATGATCTACAAGCCCAGATATGTGCAGTGTCCGCAAATCTAAGTGCATTGGGATGAAATGGGCCTGTGATGGCCTGAATTTTATTTCATTTTATTTTATTTTTGGTAAATGGACATTTTGGATGTTTTTCTTTGATCAATAGCTAGGAGCACTCTGCAGATCATAAGGCAGAAAACAGAAGTTTTCCCGAAAGGTCTGTGATGACAAGTCAAAACACCAAAAACACTATTAGATGACAACAAACTAGACACCTCAATTTGTCATATTGGTGGACCCAAAGGGGCCTTTGCTACCATTTTTTGCTTGTTCTGTGTTTTATCTATCATCACACCACTTAGACCACCACCTGGCACGGTATTCATGGAAAGCGTTTAGCTAGGATAGTCGCGTTTAAATCTAAACGGGTGTATAGACCTAAATGCGTTTATCCTAGTTATACGTGCTTCATGAATACCAGGGCCCGTATGCACGTCGGTCCGTTTAGTGGACTAACCGCGTTTATCCCCTATACGGGCAGACAGGCGGGAAAAATCGGTATGCACGTCAATCCGGTTAGCCTGTCCTATACGGATTTTCGCGTTTAAAGTTATCGCACCTCTGGGGGTCCGATAGCGGGCCTAAACGCGTGTAAATATGGAGGCACTTTTGTTTTTCCAAGCACGACAGCGGCTTCTACGAAGAAACCGAATATTCCGGGACCGTACTAATCCCTTCGACACGTACGACGACAGAGAAGAATGTGTGTGTGTGTGTGTGTGTGTGTGTGTGTGTGTGTGTGCGTGCCGGCGTGTGTGCGTGCGTGTGTCAGTGCGTGCATGTGTGTGTGTGTGTGGGGTGTGTGTGTGTGTGTGTGTGTGTGTGTGTCAGTGTGTGTGTGCGTGCGTGCGTGCGTGTGTGCGTGCGTGCGTGTGTGCGTGCGTGTGTCAGTGCGTGCATGCGCGTGTGTCAGTGCGTGCATGCGCGCGCGCGCGCGTGTGTGTGTGTGTGTGTGTGTGTGTGTGTGTGTGTGTGTGTGTGTGTGTGTGTGATATTTAGACAGAAAATGTGAGTATAAATTAATTATTGATTTCATCATTTCGGCTGTTATCAGGTGATCTCATTATTCTGTGACGCGGACCTCGTCTTCATCAACTGTGTGGCCAAGTGGCCAGGGAGCGTGCACAATGCGAGGGTGTTGCGTTATGGTGGCACTGTGGCTGCTGAAAACGGTCATATGTTCTACTTGCAGCTCTTCAAGTAGTATTCTAACTTGCTCAGCACTGAAGTTACCTATTCTGGCCCTTTTTCCGACTTTCTCCGTCATGCTGCAAATTTCAGAAACTTCCACGTGTAGTTGGATTAAACCGAAAGCACACAGCGGAGCGGGTTTTCCCAGTAATCTATAAATATCTCACCTTTAACGTGGCGTTTAGCTATACGTTTCCGTTTAGCGCGTCGTGCATACCAAATCCGGTTAGGGTTTATATGCGGTTAGGGCCCGTATAGCTAACCGCGTTTAAGCTCTAAACGCGTTTAAGCTAACCGGTTCTGACGTGCATACCAGTCCAGGCCTGGACAGTGACAGCGTTTCTGATGCTCGCACTGATCCAACAGAAGCGTACTCAATGGCGCAGTGACCACACTGAGCGAAGTACTGCACAAAGACTGCATTAACTCTTCGCCTACCATGACTGTGATCATCATCATTCTTGTTGTGAAGAAGCAAAAACACTGAGCAAAAAAAAAAAAAAGCAAATAATTCTTTGTCGAAGTTTCATAATTACGTTTGATATGAAGCATAATGGTGTTCGCTAAAAAAATTAAAAAACAAGTTTATGAATTGATAAACAGCTATCATTACAATGTCGTAATCAGATCAGAAACTGAAAACAGGAGTTCCGTCGTTTGGTCATCACTTTGGGCTGCCGAAAGCCGATTTGGAATTTGGCTTACTCAAACCGATACATTTTCGTATCTCCAAACGAAGGAAACTTCACTTTAAAAAAACAAACAAACAGACAAACAAAACAACAAACACGACAACAACAGCAACAAACACTTCATGCAGTCACTTTAAATAGTATGGTACTCTCATCTTTCCTAACACGCTGGCAGTAATTTCGTTCTGACAACTGCAGTCATGACGTTTCAGTTCAGCTACCAACACGAATATGTTGGAACAATTCAGTACGATCATTATGTCTGTTTATGCTTTGGTGACCCTTGTCCATTATCTGTTTTATCTGGAGGTCTGCATGATGGTTGTCAATGTGATTCTTCGTTTCGTCCAAATGGGCCAAAGGAATAAACTGTCTTGAATCTTGAACGGACGCTGAATGTTATTTTGTCGAGTAGACACAAGAGGGATTTCTACGTATTCCGTATTCTGAATACTGTTTTATCTTATTGTATGCATCAGACGGTATTGCCCCTGCATCTCCATTCAGCACCCCCATCGTCCATGGAAATTTTGGGACAGGGCATAACTTGGGGCGACTTTTTCTTCATACCAAGATCCAGCAAGCACCTAACGTTATCCGGTATCCTTTTGTGTGTAGTCGCTGAGAGATAACGACCATGGCGGTGACCACAACAATGGTTTATTCAATGTAGACTGCTCTCGATTTACCATTCTCGTGGGGGAGAAGCGACGTAGAGACAGGCACGAGAAAGGAGAGAAGGTATATTTGTATGGAGATGAGGGACCTGGACTCGCTTCTCTTGCATAATCATGGCGGACTATCTGATGGTCACTTGGGTACTTGTTTGCTCTGACCACTCGATGTGGGCCGAAAACTGGAGCCGAGCTGAGCTGTTGGTGTGTCAGTTTGACAAATAATGATGCTGGAGGGGAGGTAGGAAATTTGGTTGTTGCTGTTGTTGTTGTTGTTGGGAGGGTGGTGATGATTGTGGTAGCTTTGGAAATGTTCAGCCCACAAAAATTGAAAATAATTGCTATTCTACATTCCGAAACGTAAATAGCTGAGTTGACCCTTCGCACCACGTGATTGTAAAGTGTTCATTCCAGTGTATGAGAGAATGTGTGTGATTCACGTGAGCGTGTGTATTTGGATCAGTTCGCGGCGCTTTGAGCCATTCAAGAAATTGGGCAGAGCGGTGAATCAATACTCAGTTATTATTATCATTATTATTATTAGGTGGAAAGGGACGTTAAACCCCCAAACATCCAGCCTATTATTATTAGCTTAGCAGACGCAGGAAGAGACGCAGTAGCGACAGGACAGGAGTGCATAATGTAGGTTGTGTTGCTTGGACACCTTTGCACTCGAGTTAGGAATACGTCGGTCTTACATTTCTAGATTATCTGAAAGTTTTAAAAAACCGGTTGTGTTTTAAACCTTTCGGTAAAAATCAGATAGGTGTGATATAATTATGTTTTTGTTTTTTTTACTCAGGGACGAATCAGGTATCCACAATTCATGATGCAGCTGACGAGCCCGAAACCGATCACATTCCAGTTATTGACTTATCCCTAAAAATCTTTCTCAGCCCTGAGATACTAATATCCGTGCTGTGCACCAAGAGCGCGCGATTTCTCGGCTTTAGTTCTAGACTGCTTCTGGCAGAACATTCAGTTTTTCCAACGCCCCGAACACCAATTTAATCCAATTTTCTTTTATTGAAATATGATTATACAAAATGCCCTTGGGGGGGGGGGGGGCAGACATGCACTTAGAATTTTAATCTATTTATTTCATACTGTAAGTTAAAATATTCAACAGGACGGGTTTTTTCACCCTTAAAATTCAGTCGACCTAAACCGGCAGAATTGTGTCCTGAGGCTGAACGCCAAGTTATGCTTTCAATGTCATTTCGCGGCGGGTCATCGTATAGGTGCATCAGAACTTGAAAGCTATTCGTGGCTTTCATGTGGAAAGTGCGAACGACGTAAGCTTCAATTTAACGAGACTGTTTCGGGTTCCTTTCTTTTTTTTTTTCTTTTTACGTGTTTTTGGGGCTGTAACATCAGCTTCACTTAGTCGTGCGTGAAAGTAGGTCGACAACATAGAGTAGAGCGGAGAGGTAATTTAACAGACACCTACGCTACTGGCACATTACCAGAATGAGGTCTAACGTCAAATGGTAAAAAGGTTTAAGTGCTTATCAAATCTGAGGCGCGTATGGCCTTTCCCAAAGTGACGGCAGAGGTCCACACACTAATGAAAACGCGGTCCCCGGAGTAGCAGAACCTATTGTCTGCCTGACCAAGCTTCCAGTGTCCAGTGGTCCCTGTGGGGGAACTTGTCCTGAAAGTGTTGTATAGTTGCCACCACGTCCCGTCTCTCATCACTGCCGCCATTTAGGTCTTCTCTGGCAAACGGTCTGGACCTCCCAAGGAGACGACTAGCAAGAGAGCTAAGACATCACAGACGTGGCTTTGTGTTTTTCTCGAACACATTTTTAGGCGTACAGATCTTACATAAGATGACTGGCTGTACGCTGCAAACAGGACAGTCATTTTCACGACCAAAATAGCATAAAGAAATAAAATCAACATTAGGCAATATCCACTAGGCCGAACATGCTCACACGATTATAGAAAGAAAAACACAGCTACATTCTTCAACCACAAACTCTGCGGTTTTTCTCCAGCCTGTTTTTAAGAGCCGAGTAGATTTAGTCTGTATCTCTCGGAGGAATAATTAAAGAAAAGAATCACCTCCCTTCCCAAAAAAAACAGTCCAGACCTGCATCCGTCCAATTTTCTGTACAATCACGACAAGGTCTGCCAGTGCTCGCCGCCATTTTTGGAGTCCTGAGGGGACTGGTGCTGACACCAAGTGGCGACCGGCGACCTCCCCAATTGACACTCCGCCTATCCGAGTGGCGCCTGTAGGGGAACGCCAGCCAATCCAATTCCCTGTTTGGCGGATTAATACAACACTTTTGGGTGCCCGCGGTGACGCGCCGAGTGCTTGGGATGGCCTGGGCTGCCGGCGTTTGTTCCGTGTGGTGGTCGATGCAGCGGTGCGACTGTGTAGGCAGAGACGGGTGGGTGTTTGGGTGTTTAACGTCCTTTTCCACTACATACGGGTGATATCAAAGACGGGGAAACGATGAAAACGGCCAGCACAAATATTTGGCCTCAGCCGAGATTCGAACTCACGACCCGAGCATTAGAAGTCCAGCGCTCTACCATTCGGCCATCCCGGCTCCCTGTGTAGCCAGAGGCATCTCTCTTCAAAATACAAGGACAATAATACCAAGCATCTAGAAGGTTGTTACTGCTAATACCGCACATAAATCTTAAAAACAAGCCATGGCGCAGGTAGACAAATGTATTTGAAAACACGGTGAAAGAAACTTGTTCTTGTCGTGTGTTTACGTCCAGAGTTTGTGTCTTGTGCATCCACTGTCAGATTCTCGTGCGTCTGCGTTCAGGTCAAAGTCTTGTGAGTCCAGTGTGAGGTCAGTGTCTTGTACGTCCTCATCCTTATCGCTTAGTGTTCGTCCAAGACCCGGTCAAGCATTCACATTCAGGTCAAGGTCTTGTACGTCCACATTTAGGTCAAGGTCTTGTATGTCTACATTCAGGTCAAAGTCTTGTACATCCACATGTAGGTCCTGGTCTTGTATTATGTGGTGGAAAAGGACGTTAAACTCCCAAACACCCACCCAACACCCACCCTGGTCTTGTACATCCACATTTGGGTCGAGGTCTTGTGCGTCTACACTTAGGTCAAGGTCTTGTACATCCACTTGTAGGTCTTGTGCGTCCCCATTCAAGTAATAGTCTTGTGCGTCCACGTTTAGATCAAGGTCTTGTGCGTCCGCGCTCAAATCAATTTCTTGCGCACCCACGTTGAGGTCAGTATCTTGTGCGTCTACGTCATCTGGGAGCTTCAATAACAGGCTGCAACAGCCACTCAGCGGAAAACCAAACAAAAAGTGTTTCCTTTCGAGAAGAGGTTATGGGTTTTCTTTACTGCGCTTCATCAGATTTCACAGGCACATGAGCAATCTTGCCGAAAGTCAGTTGACGTTGTTCTCTGCTAGCTGGTTTTTTTTTTTTTTTTTTCCTTTTGCATCTACTCTAATGTCTTTCCGTAAACCTTTTACATTCTTCCCTCTTCACGTCTGTAATAGTATGCCAACACAGGAGGCACCGATAGCTGTGCACTGAGCAGCAAAAACCGCTGGCAGTGCAAAAATCAGAGAAGCAGAACTTGATAAGCGAAGTCGAACACATCCGGTTTTTGGCTTTCACTGTAGCAATGGCAATGGCTCCATGCATTATTAATGCGAACTCTGATGTGGCACTGGAGACTATAGGGAGAGTATGTCGCACCTTTCGCTGACAGATGAAACGTCAGCGTTGAAACGGAATCTGCCAGAGTACGTCTGTGCCGTCGTTTTGTCTGAGTGGTATGTAATCTGTCTTGAGCTCTTGTATGAAAACCATGCTGCAAGCTCCTCTATCTCGGATCTTCGGAATAGAGTTACCCACAAAATGCGATTTTCAGTCGTAAAAGGGAATACTCATCTCGTCTTGTGACGTAAATGGTAATTGCTTTTGTGTCCCGGATCTGTGTGATCCTGTATTATCAGCAGGCGCCAATCCTGAATGCTTCCATGATCCATTTCATCCAGTGACGTCATCGTTTATCATCCAGATCCACGCAATCCAATCTCAGTTGTCAGTGCATCCATCAGTAATGTTTCACGTTTCACCTCTCTGGAGCCGAAAAGGCGAGGGGATGGATGATGTGTACTGTTTACAGCCGATGGATTTAGAAGATAAGGGTTTGTATGCATTGAAAGCTATCTATCACCGTCCGACTGCAAGGCAGACAGATGGTGGTTACGACAGGAAGTAGAAATTTTGGAAGGACCGAAAGTGGGCAGTGAGCAATAGACGAATTCACCCGGGTTCTGTCTCTCTTTCTTTCTCTGTCTGTCTGTCTGGCTGTCTGTCTCGCTCTCTCTCTTTTAATGGCAAGCAAGGGTCATTATACCAGCTTCTATTGAACTTAGAAATAAAGCATTTTCTCTCTCTCTCTCTCTCTCTCTCTCTCTCTCTCTCTCTCTCTCTCTCTCTCTCTCATACAGGGGAGCCGGGATGGCCGAATGGTAGAGCGTTGGACTTCTAATGTTCGGGTCGTGAGTTCGTATCCCGGCTGGGGCCAAATATTTGTGCTTGCTTTTCCATCGTTGCCCCGTCTTTGATATCACCCACCCACCCTCTCTCTCTTATACAGTTTATTTTAAACGCCGCGATTCCGGCTGTCATGATAAATAGGCCTTTCAGTCCTATACATTGAGGCAGACTTCATTTACAATGCTGTTTAGTCTGCAAAAGTGCATCATTAAAAGCAAGCAGACAAGCTGGTAAGTACAGTCACGGATGAACGCTTCGCCACAGGAGAGGTTTTGCATTGACCTTAATGAGTTTCTGTAAGAGAGATTCCATGACAGAGATTCCGAGAGAGAGAGAGAGAGAGAGAGAGAGAGTTTCTAGCTCTTCACACTTTCACAGTTTCACACTATACGGTTTGAAGCTGCTGTTTGATTGGATTTCAGATATTACTAGTGCTGGTGACACGAGGACACTTTTTCCTGTCTGGTTTTTATGCATGCGGATTTTGACGTCTGGACTTTGAGCTTGAGTCTTGCTGACAGCCAGATTAGTCTGGTTAGTGTCTGACCCAAATACATAATGCATAAAAATATATTTTAGTTTGCGTCCATTCCTGTTTCTGTCTTTCTATGATAATATTCATTAGTTCTCTTGGGGGGGGGGAGGAGGGAGGAGGGGGAGGGGGGTGGATGGTTTGTTAGTTGCTTGCTTGCGTGACTGATTGTCTGAGAACAACCATGGCATGAATGCGTCTGAACGGAGAATACTCATACCTCGCCTGCATTCAAGAGGATTTGGCTGAGTGGTTAAGGCTATCACCTACAGATCCCGAAGCATATGGTTTGAACCAACCAGATTGGACCTGAACATTTGTTCTGCCTTTTTCCTTGTTGGCCCGGCTGTGGTATGGATCACTCTTATGTTAGGGACAAGGATGTCAAAGCCACGGACGACCACCTTGTCGACGAGAGAGAGAGAGACAGAGAGAGAGAGAATCAAGAAAACTTTATTTTTCAACGGTAGAGGTAGTTAACGTGAAACATTCAATTTTCATACCTGCCGTTGCTATTTCTGGTAATATCTATCTAAACAGAAAAATACACACACACATGTAATACAACAGGAGAAAAGCAAAATAGCAATAAAACCGTATTAAATGAAACTACACACTAATAAGAAAGGAACATTTAAAAAGCGTGATGAACATACCATTTATGTCAATAGTTTACATGTATGAATGGGCGAGAATAAACTGTGGGAAGATTAAATATCGTGTGACATATTAAGATATTTAAAATAAAGCTGTTTGAAATTTTTGACAGAGCATGCGTGTTTAACATGGGCTGGAAGACTGTTCCATAATGCCGCTCCAGAAAATGAAAGAAAGAAAAGAGATTCCATGAGAGAGATTCCATGAGAGAGAGAGAGACAGACAGACAGACAGACAGACAGACAGAGAAAGAGACAGAGACAGAAACAGGCAGACAGACAGAGACGGGCACTAGTCTGCTCTTCACTGCCTCTTTCGGTCCTTCCAGAATTTCTGCTTCCTGTCGTATCCACCGTCTGTCTTAATAATAATAATAATGAGCATTGTATAGGCGCTTTACCCAATTTCATAAATCGGATCAAAGCGCCGCGAACTGAACCCAACACGCACGCTCACGTGAATCACACGCATTCTCTCACACACTGGACATAAACACATTACAATCACCTGGTGCGAAGGGTCAGCTTAGCTATTTAAATTCGGAATTTAGAATTGCATTTGTTTTTCAAATTTGGTGGGCTGAACATTTCCAAAGCAGAGGGGGAGGAAGCCGGAGTACCCGGAGAGAACCCCCGACGATCGGCCCGAATGAACGGTGCCACATACGAGAAGGAAAGATTCTTTGCCCCGAGTGGGACTCGAACCCCTGACCTCTCGCATTGGTGACAAGTCTCTTAACCACTAGACCACCGACCGCCCCTTGCAGTCGGAAACGTGACTGATAGCTTTCAGTGCATATAAGCCTTGGTGCACATAAGCTATATTCTGTACGTTATGGTCGCCCTTTTCGGATGTTTACCCGGAGATCTTGGCTATTCTGGATCTCCAGTCACGACGATGTATTGCCGAAGAGACGCGATCCTCATTTTCTAGAAACGCACATCGCTGAAGGGAGGTTTAACCTTTTTCTACACGCAGCCAAATATCCGGTATCCCCTCGGCCGCCCATTTCCCGCCTGTATTTTAAGGACGCTTTACTTTCCTGTAAACGGATTGGTGAGTTTCATGCTTAGGAAGTAGAACGGGAAGACCGGTAATAGAACTAGTTCCAGTGGCATTGTACCCTGGAAGCGGCGAATGCGAACCTTGCGTGTTTTTTGGCAGCTTCAGAGGGAACCTAGGGCTTGACGCGAAGTGAGCAGGTCTGGATGGATTAATGGGTTCTTTTCATTTTGTGGGATTGAAGAACGAGTGGTTTGTCTCTGACCCTGCCGTTAGCAGAACCGGAAAGGAAGTGCGCAGAGGGCAACCATTGTGTCAGCTGCGGCAACTCTGTACCATCGGGTTTCACTACGATTACCCTCTGTAACGACCCGAAACAAGCTAACCGAGACCTGAGCCGACACAACTAATCACTAGGAAGGCAATAAACAAACGCGCTCGATAACAAGGAAAGTGGACAGTTCTGAACAAATCTGTGGTCAACGTGCTATTTCACAGTGTGCACAGAAGCGGTGAGTTCTGTCGCATTCACCAGCACAGTACATTTTCAGCCTGTTTGAGAGAGCATTGTCTGCATGAGTTGTCTCCCTTGCCGCAACAAGCATTTTTTATGGCAGAGCACAAAGTGCCGCCCCCCCCCCCCCTTCCCCGAAAAAAAAAACCACACAAGAAACCCACAAAAAACAAACAAACTAACAAAAACAAAAAGAAACAAATAGCAAACAACAACAACAACAACAACAAATAGCAAACAAAATCGGAACACTCAAGTGACACAGTGATGTAGGAACGGACAGTCAGTACATCTAAAAACCAGCTAACCAACGACAGTGACAAAACTTTGGTCTTCAACGGTTGAAGATTTTGACAAGTATGCCAGTTCACAGCCATGCAGCCCTTACTGAACTACTATGTACCCAAAAGAGAGACAGAGCTCGTCTCCTTCCCCTCAGTCCCCCATTTCCCACCGACACTGACTGCCCTGGCTGACTCCTCAAAAGCGCCCTCTCCCCCAGAAAAAAAGATGGTTTACATCATCCGCTGGGAGCCTCGTCTGATGGCCTCCCCCACTTTACCTTGATACCTAGGGTCTGCTCTAAGTCTGCGCGCGGCCTTTAAATGTCAATATTTCTTCACGGAAGGAGCTTAGAAATGGAGGCAACTTGACGAGTCATCCCCATCCCCCTGCTTAGTGCTGGCAGCCAGACCGAATCGCGGGGATTTTTTTTTTTTTTTTTTGGGGGGGGGGGGTGGAAACATCTCTTGGTGACGGGGAGCTTTGTCCGGTATTTAAGCGGGCTTATGCCATCTTGTCTGAGCCAGCTTATGTGTTGGAGCAGCTTCGCTCGTGAGTGCGTCTGTACGCCCGAAATACTCTACCGTAATGATCAGTTCAGCGCTACATGTTAATTACCAGCCGTTCTGTATCGGGATACTCCATTTTGGGGAGTTACACATCGCATAGCAACCGCACGTGCGACACGTAGTCACACCTAGACTGGCAGACTGAAAGTGTGGGTGTTTTAGGAGTTTAACGTCCTTTTCCACCACGTACGGGTGATATCAAAGAAGGGGCAGCGAGAAAAAGGCCAGCACAAATATTTGGCCCCAGCCGGAATTCGAACTCACGACCCGAGGATTGAAAGTTCAACACTGTACCATTCGACTATCCCGGCTCCCCTGGCAAACTGAAAGACAAACAAAAAGGAACAGCACCAAGCTATGAGATGCGGTGAAACTCGGGGTAAGAAAGACCAACCATTTCTCAAGCCTAATTCTAAGAGCACGGTCACGTTGGCCACTCAGTTTGCGCGTTTAAACGCGTTATTTCCATGTTTACTAAACCAGCTTATGTTCTGCAACACTTTTGCATGTGAGTGCGCCTGTACGCTCGAAATACTTGATGATTAGTACAGCTCTTAATGCGGTACTGTGTTGTTTACACTTTGCGCGAGCGGTCGAACATTCAAATTCTACGACTGTTGCTACAACACTCTCGCATAGTGTATTAGCCGCGTCACTGAGTGAGTACGCTTCTGTTTGCTCAGTGCCAACATTTGAGATGCTGTCACCGTGCTAGTGTTTAAGTTGTATGATGCTAAACACCACGAAACCAGCTCAGAACGATCTGTGAACATAAAAACCATAAAGAGTTGGCCATGAGCCGGTGCCAGTTGATTCCACTTTATAAACAAATTCATGCACAGGGGTGGTTGGGTGTTTGGGGGTTTAACGTCCTTTTCCACCACATACGGGTGATATCAAAGACGGGGCAACGATGAAAAAGCCAGCACAAATATTTGGCCCCAGCCGGGATACGAACTCACGACCCGAGCATCAGAAGTCCAACGCTCTACCATTCGGCCACCCCAGCTCCCCACAAATTCATTGACAGCCCACGGCATCCTGTACACTGCACTGACGCTCTTCAATTCACGTAATGCAAAGAATCTACTCAGCTACTCACAACTCAGCTGTTTTCGTGTGTGTGAATGTCCTACTGCAGACAGGGGAACCGGGGTGGCCGAACGGTAGAGCGTTGGGCTTTCAGTGCTCGGGTCGTGAGTTTGAATTCCGCCCGGCTGGGGCCAGATATTTGTGCTGGCCTTTTTCATCGTTGTCCCGTCTTCGATACCACCCTTACGAGGTGGAAAAGGACGTTACACACCCACCCACCCATTCACCCACCCTACTGCAGACAGGCAGCTCTCATTGTGCCTTCGATATTTGCCGTCAGTACTCGGGTCATAAATGCAGATCGCTACGCAACAATCACGCCCCCAGAAAGTCCTCCCGACGATTCCCTGTCTGTGGGCATCACTCATTTCAAAGCCCCCCGCGCGCTGTTGGACGTCGATAGGCGATTCTTACACGCGAACAGAGCAATCGTCTCGTCGCCCGGCGTAGGACAAAATTGCTTAGGCAGAGATGGCAGGCAGCGTCACCTCGGACCTAGTATCCCATAAATCTTTTCTGGCTTTCCCCCCAGTCCGGTCCTCGCGTTTGCAACAGATAGTTGTGACTTTCAGCAGCGGGAGGACAATCTAATTGCTAATACTATTCGATCCCGACACCAGAGATGCAATCACGCGCGTCCAGTCATGCGTGGCGACAATTTGCATGTAAATCGGCCCGCTGCGGAGAATGATACATTGTGTGTGTGTGTGTGTGTGTGTGTGTGTGTGTGTGTGTGTGTGTGTGTGAAAAGAGGGGGCGTCTATGTTGAGTATAGGCTTGCAACCGAATGTCTTTGCGGGATGCATCAATGCCGTTGTTTTCATAACATTGCGCATGTTCCGCTACATTACACGAACACATCTGTGGTAGTCATGCGAAGTTCCTGTACTGTGTGTATATTATATTGCCTCTTGAGTATCAAGGATAAACGTTAACTTGAGCCTGACTTACATTTTCTATGGTATCTTTTTTCTTTCTTTTTGCGGGAAGAGAGTACTTGTGCCTCACTAAGGTGTTTTTTTTTTCTTCACTAGAAGATGTGACATTACTCGCGGGGAGGGAGGGTGGGTAACGTCCTTTTCCACCACATACGGGTGATATCAAAGACGAGGCAACGATGAAAAAGCCAGCACACAAATATTTGGCCCCAGCCGGGACACTAACTCACGACCCGAGCATCAGAAGTCCAACGCTCTATCATTTGGCCAGTGCAGCAGCATCTCTCTCTCTCTGGAAGGGGGGGGGGGGCTGTGCCTAAAAAAAACCTATTTTTGTCATCCTGCGTACAATCCATTGATACGAAATTAATTTGTCTGTCTCCAGAGCAGATTTAGCACACATCTTAACCCAACCCGCGAACGGAAATAACTGGCTTCCCAAATGATGATCATGTAATGTATGTATGCAAAGCGAGTGCGCGATATTGGCACGTAAAACCAATGAAATATCTGAAGGCACTCTTACAGATCCCTGACTATTCACACGAAGACAACACACACACATTCAGATAATGCGATCCGGCGGCGAGGGCTAACTGGCTCAGTCTCATCTCAGTGTAATCAAAGTCAGGGAATTGCTAGTCTTTGTTTTGCTGCGGAGTCGCCATCAGTATTGGCGGTGAAAAGGTCAGAGTAGGAATCCGGTGGAGTGACAGGGCGTCTGTGGGCGTCAGAATCCATCCAGACTTGTCGCTGGAAACTGATGGGATTTCGTAGACAGGATGAAAGGTCTTCCTGTGGTGTCATAAAGCATTGTGATTGGAAACTGACGAGAAGTCCTACAGAGAGACTGAAAGGTCTTCTTAGCAACGTGGTTTTAGACTCCTGGACTGGAAACTGATGAGGTTTCTGAGAGCGGGAACGTAGGGGTTTTTATTGTGTATGAAGATCGTTGTTACTTAATTGGAACTGGATTTGTCGTCTGAAGACGTTTCCTGGGAAGAATGAATGTTTTTTCGTAAATCAGATTATGTATCAGCAGTCTGTTGATAGTTTGTAAGATTTCTATCTCCTGTAACAACACATGAACTTAACGGTCCTCTCTCTCTCTCTCTCTCTCTCTCTGTATATATGAAAGGTCATTAACATCCAACATTAGGAGAAAGGGAAAGGTCTGCCGAGATTTGTCTCAATAATCAAAAATGTCAACTGACGAAAAACGATTGTATATAACTCTTCCCTCTTTGATTTCATATGGCCCATCCCAACTTTCCATCACCTCGCTCCTTGTCTTTTTGCTTGTTTTTCCCCTTGCACGTTGTTCTCTCCGTCCGCACAATTCTGTCTGTCACACGCTTTGGCCCTTGCCGCAGTAATCTAAGTTCATCCTTGACCATTTATCACTTCGCAGTTCTCCCTAGTAATGCCAGGCAGCTCCAGTCACGCTACTGCAACTCTCCCTTTTCCTTTACCTTCACACGTCTTCCATTCCATCGCCCCCTTTCTTGCGGGAGCCGGGGTGGCCGAATGGTAGAGCGTTGGACTTCCAATGCTCGGGTCGTGAGTTCGCATCCCGGATGGCTTTTTCATCGTTGCCCCGTCTTTGATATCACCCGTATGTGGTAGAAAAGGACGTTAACCCCCAAACACCCACCCACTCGCCCCCTTTCTTGCCAACTCAGGTCAAATTGAATAAGAAAGGAAAGCCCCTCTACTCCCCAGTATAGCAACCCCTCATCCTCCCCACTTCCTCCACCACCCAGCCTGTTCTGACTCTGACGGTCGGTCGCCCCTCCGGAGGGGGTCAAGAACTGCAGTCGATTTCCCGGCTTTCCGTGGCAAAGGCTCAGTTTGATTTTTGCTCATAACATCCAAACATCTTTTGATGAGCGGGTTGAGTGTCAGAAACCGTTATCATTGATGGAGAAATGTTTCGATTCTTGCGGGCAGCGGGGTCAGATTTCGTGGCTTTGATCTGTTTGCCTCTCGATGTTTGAAGAGCTCCTTAGCCGCGACTTTGAAGCCGGGAGTCGAGTTCATCAAGAGTGGGCTACGTTTTGCTGGTGATATGGAGCGAGAGATACTTGAGGAAGGGGGGGGGGGGGGGGGCGACTATCATAAGAGAAGCGTCAGTGAAGGAGGTTGTCTTCTGGTTTTGCTGAAGGACTTGTTTTGACAGTATGATCATTGACGATGGGCAAACGGTTGTAGATCTGGTAACGTCAATTATATCTTTGGCTTGGACCAACGAGGCCAGTATGTGGTTTGCCAAATGATTTGTTTTGACAGTATGATCGTTGAGGATGGGCAAACCGCTGTAGATCTGGTAACTCGGAACCACGTCAATGATATCTTTGGCTTGGACCAACGAGGCCAGTACGTGGTTTGCCAAATGACTTGTTTTGACAGTATGATCGTTGACGATGAGCAAACGGTTGTAGATCTGGTAACTCAGAACCACGTCAGTGATATCTTTGGCTTGGACCAACGAGGCCAGTATGTGGTTTGCCAAATGACTTGGTTTTACGGTATGATCGTTGACGATGAGCAAACGGTTGTAGACCTGGTAACTCAGAACCATTTCAATGATATCTTTGGCTTGGACCAACGAAGCCAGTATGTGGTTTGCCAAATGACTTGGTTTGACAGTATGATCGTTGACGATGAGCAAACGGTTGTAGATCTGGTAACTCAGAACCACGTCAATGATATCTTTGGATTGGACCAACGAGGCCAGTATGTGGTTTGCCAAATGACCTGGTTTGACAGTATGATAGTTGACGATGAGCAAACGGTTGTAGATCTGGTAACTCAGAACCATGTCAGTGATATCTTTGGCTTCGACCAACGAGGCCAGTATGTGGTTTGCCAAATGACTTGGTTTGACAGTATGATCGTTGACGATGAGCAAACGGTTTTGTGGACCTGGTAACTCAGAACCATGTCAGTGATATATTTGACTTCTGCGTCCAGGTTCCAGGTCTCCAATCCTGCATTTCAAATTTAGGTTTAAAGAGGGTTTCCAATGAAAAGGGTAAGGGAGCTAACTTTTTGAACTTTCAAGCTCCTCTCTGAATATTATTGAAGGGAAAAAATTAAACCAACCTTATTTTGTTTCGGTCATTATACTTTTTTTTAACTTTCGCTACAGAACGAGCTTGCAAATTAAGAAACTACGTGTACATACGCTGTCGACCCGCGACCCTTGACAGTCGTCTTATTCACAGTGTGATGACGATTTTTTTTTTGGACAGGACCACAGACCCGTAGGCGCTTGTTTGCCTTTCGGGAAACTTGAAACTAGTTCATCTTGTCGCCTGGCTGTGGCGAGTTATCGGAAACTGCGCTCAATTATCGGGCTTTGTCGAGGGCTGTTTGAAAGCGCGATGTTGGGTGCCGTTGCTGAGTTGGGAGCGAATTTGCAAAAAAAAAAGCTCGGAAATATTTGAAGTGAAGTCAGGAGGTATCTTTCTAGCTTTGGAGCCGGGGAGAACTTGAAATGAGGCAAATACTGTCAAGTGTTTCGATTAAAACCCACGCATTACAGGCCTGGTAACGTCAGTGGATGCACGCAGTCACCCCACCTCCCATTCCACGCACGCACTCACACATACACACAAAGTTGCCCCGCCCCCCCCCCCACGTCTCTCCTCTCTCTCTGTCTCTCTTTGTCTCTCTGTCTGTCTCACATGCATGTTATTTAAACTTTGATGCGTTGGCGCACATGTAGCCCTTGATATGGGCCAATGGCCTGATCAATAAAAGTCGAGTCGAGTCGAGTCGAGTCTGTCTGTCTCTCTCACACACACACACACACACACACACACACACACACACACACACACACACCCCACTCATAATGCAGCAGCTAGGTCAGTCTATCTTTCTCCAAAGAGAAATGGTGTCATTCTCTGCTTGTACCGCCAACGGAACACCATTCTGTAATTATCTCCAGCACTAGATGTAAGGTCTCTTGGTCTACTAACGGCACCTCGGCCTTCAGACTCAAGCTCTTACAAATGTCCAGAGATAATCTACCTAATGGAAGGGCTTCCGAGAACTTACTTGCTTGCGTTTTCCGCCAGTCATCCTCCCACACCCTCCGTTTACAGGGAAAAAGCTTCAGACTTGTTAGTACTAAGGGGACGTCACTGTCGTGCGTGTCAGGGTCCAGTCTGGAGTGCTTTCCCTTGTGGTCTGCGGAGGTCGTATTTGTCTTCTGCAGTTTCGGAATCTACTTTGAGTTTGTCTTGATCACGACAATGCCGTATGTCTCAAACGTATTACAAAAAATAGCATACATATTATGTTCATGTCGGACTGTGTCATCTGTCCCAACGAAGGTTTTGGCGGGACAAAAAATCGATGACATCCATTATAATATTGTGGGCGTTTGTCAAACTCAGCTTCGAAAAAGTTTTCGTCTTCTGAAGTGTTGGGTGTTACAGAAAGGCCTGTGCGGATTAGTCATAGTTTAAAAAAAAAAAAAGACAAACAACATCAACAACAAAACACAAACGACAACACACACACACACGCCAACGATTCCTCGGCATCATAATCATCATTATTATCACCCCCCCCTCCACCCCCCCCCCCCCCTACACCACAATACACATTGTTTCATTTCACTGCCCTTTCCTCTCCCTCCTTCTTTGACATTTCCGCCCCTACCCCCCCCCCCCTTCCCACCCCATTACAGCTGTGTCCAGTGTAACTGTTGGGGATGATTTCTTTTCTGTCTGAAACTTGAATAATTAATTGATTGACGTACGTGAGCTGATGATCGATTGATTTAGCGATTTGTTTGGTGGGCGAGCAGTGAAACCAGTTATTATCACCATGATTTATCTGACCGACAGCTTGAATGTTTGCTTGATTGATTTAATTGATTTACTGATAGAGTGATCGAGTGGCTCAGCTTGTCTGAGCGAGTGCGTGAGTCATTTAAACCCATCATAGCTGAAAAAAGTGGATTCTTCTCTCGACCCTCTGACAGCTTAACTGTACTTATTTCTCTTGTGTTGCAGCTCCGTGTAGCGTCTACTTCTGCGCGTTCGGCGCCGTGTGTATGGTCAACTTCAACAACGAGCCATACTGTGAGTGCCAACAGCAATGTAGCTCTGTCTTTGCCCCGGTCTGTGGCTCGGACAACGTCACCTATTCCAGCGAGTGCATGTTGGAGAAGGCGTCATGCGTACGTCAGAAACGCATCACCGTCGCACATCCGGGCCCTTGTGGTAAGTTTTGATGTAAATTATAATTACTATGATTTTTTTTTTTTTTTTTTTAATTTTCGGAACTTTTGTGTTATTGTTGTGATAACGTTTACACGGAATGTTAAAGTGATGCCAAAGAAGCATGTCAGAATCATGACCTGTTTCGGACAAATCGAACAGTTGAGTGTTTTTCAATCAAAAACAAAAACAAAACAAGCAAAAAACAAAAATTTGCCTTTGTCATAAACGTTGACGACCTTGACTATCGTCGGGGCTTCAGACTTTTGAAAACAAGGGCATGCATTTGAGAGAATGTAGATGTTTCCTGGAACTGAACGTTGTCGGAAAAGTTAATGTGGCATGCTTCTTTGAAAGATGTACTGTTTTGGTTGAGTTTGTGGGATTTTTTTTTTTTTTTTTTTTTAGTATTCCAGCTGTTTGGCTTAGGAATGACAAGTTGGAGCGGACGGGTTGGGCGTGGGGGGGGGGGTTGCGTGGGTGGTGGAGGGGGTAGGGCCGCTAGCTGGGGACGAAGAGGAGTAGGCAGAGACTAAAATGAAGTAGAGGGTTGAGAAACTGCATGTCATTGATCGGAACGGGCATTCGCCTGGACCGCGGTGCAGGGGAGAGTACTGTTGTTAAGTTCGTGCTGGGGAATTCCAGCCAGGGTTGTCTTGTGCTGGGGGATATTAATCGAATTCTCACTTTTCAGGGACTCCAGATGGACCAAAACAGCAAATGCTGTCATTTGAATCGTATTGCTTTCTTACTTGTTTTCAGGGTTTCTGTCGTTGGCAGCTTGGAGAAATTGCTTCAAAGCGGGCGTTGTTCTTGTTTGTTTGCTATTTGTTGCTTTTCTGTGATTTTAAAAAAAATCATTAATGTTTGAAGTTAGTGATGTCTCAGTTACAGTTCCTTGTAATTACAATGTCTTTATTGTAACTTTTAAATTTGACTCGAAAAAAATGTTTCCCGTTTTGTGTTTCTGTGACATTTTGTTGTTGGGTTTCATGTATCGTCTTTCTAATTTGTCCTTTACATTTTTAATAACAAAAGAGCCATGAGTGTGACCTTTTCAGTTTTCTTGAGTCTGGTTCTGTGGTTTTAACGGTTTTTCTTGTTGTTTTCCGTTTCCCCGCCGTATTTTGTTTCATTCACTTTACGGGTGCGCCGTACGTACCTTCAGTGTTCATCTGGTGAGTTTAGTATCAGCTTCGTAGTCATTTGCTTGAGCAGTGAGTTTTTCCCCATTTTTCTCGGACATGATTGTCACTTCAGTTTTGGCGTGGATTTTTTTTCAATTTTTTTTTTTTTACTACTTTATTATCCCTTTCTGGAAATTCGGGGTGCTTCCCCCGGGGGAAGCGCGTCGCCGAGGTGCAGCGCCACCCAATATTTTTCACAGTTTTGCTGGGGGAGGAAAGCCGGATTAACCGGAGAGAAACCCCCGATGAGCAGCCCGGTAGTAAGGCAAAACCGGTATCACATATCACAAGCTCGACCTGGGATCGAACCCACGCTTCATCGCCATGGCATTGGTGACGGCCGTTCAGTAACGCAGCGGCTAAATCCGACGCGCTGCCTATTAAACCACTGCCCCCCCCCCCCCCCCCCACCTTTTTCTGTATTCTGTATTCTTTCAAATAATTCCTTTTCTCCATAATATTACATCGTTCCGTTTGTCGGTTTCCTTCGTTCTTTTCCATTTCTTTCGGAGTGGCTGAGTTTCTACTGAGGCCTTTTTTTTCTGCACTGTAACAGTAACAGCATTGTCTGGTGCTTCCAGCCATTTTGCCTGGTTTGTCATTGTCTGCACTGTCTAGCTCTGGAATATGAGCATCGTCTCAAGTATGTGATCCATCGATCAGCCAAGGGAAAAAGAGTTTCCCTCAGGGGTCGTTCGCACTGCATTACTTACGGAGTGCTGGTCATTTGTGAGGGTATGTGCGTCGTGCGAGTATGTACCAGAAGGATGCACCTTCAAGATAGCGAGACTCCTATGACTCGGAAATTGATGTGTGTGTGTGTGTGTGTGTGTGTGTGTGTGTGTGTGTGTGTGTGTGTGTGTGTGTGTGTGTGTGTGTGTGTGTGTTGCGCTAATACTTTGATTAGCTAGTAATAATACTGTTGCTGTTTGTTCACTTCATTTCTCTGAAGGAAACAAATAACTTGAACAGCAAACACTGAGACTTGAACTATGACTGATGAGCCGGATCAGTGTTTCCAAAGAAATCTCTGAATGTGAAGCATCGTAAACCTGCCATGAGAGCTGAAAGATGACAATATAGCTTCTTCTTTTTTTCTTTTTCTTTTTTCTTTCTGCCCCCCCCCCCCCCCTTTTCCTGTTCCCTTCCATTCCCCTTTCACTTACACGTCCAACGTATTTTCCGGCAATTCCAAAAGCACTGGAAGGGAGACAACCGGTACAACCAGCCGAGTAGCTGACTGTGGTCCCGATGGCTCGGCGGTTCCGCTTGAAACGCCCAGAACAGGTTCCGTTGACTGTTGATTACACGTAAGGGAACCTTGTGACAGTTTCGCCTTCTTCGAGACGTAGTCCCCCCCCCCCCCCCCGTTTTGCCGGCTGTTAGACTGTACACCTATGTAGAAAAGGGGACGAGTATAAGCGGATATCCAATCTTCCTATCACTGGCACCTCATTTGTGTGCAAAAGCTCAGTGCTGTGTGGATTAATACTTTGGAGCCAACAGACTGTTTTGAATACAGTTGCTGAAGCTACGAAGCCTTCCTTCTTGGGTTTTTTGTTTTTTTGTTTTTGCTTATAAACAGACATGTGCACACATTGGTGCTACGTACGGTGCTACTGGCAGTGTAATGCTGCCATACTGGATACTGGTGTGTGTGTGTGTATGTGTGTGTGTGTGTGTGTGTGTGTGTGTGTGTGTGTGTGTGTGTGTGTGTGTGTGTGTGTTAGAGAAAGAGTCTCCGAAGAGAGAGAGAGAGAGGCGAAATCGTTGTAATTACCTGGTATATATGAGTCCGGCTTAGAGCTTGCCATTCCCAGCGCTGACTGGATTAGAATTTCTTACAGACATTTCCGCAGCTTTTTGTACTTGGGGTCGTCATGAGTAAGTCCGGCTTTGTATGCTCAAGTTCAGGTACTCCGCGCGCTGATCGGATTACAATTACTTATCCGGCGACATTTCCATATCTTTTCAGGAGGATAGACCTCGAAGAACTTATTCTTTTCACGTCTGCAGATCCTCCTTCGAAAGATTTGTTGTTGTTGTTGTTGTTCAGCATTCAGTCCCCTAGCAGTGTATTCTATTCTTTCGCTCTCGTTAATCAGACACCCTATCGGCCTGGTGATGTTGATCCGCTTCCTGTCAAGGGAGGTGACTTTTTCCTGGTCGCGGTCGAAGGGAGGTACCTCGGCTGTCGGCGTGATGGGAAAAGCATGTACATGCAGCGATCTAATCACGTCACGACGCCGGCTCCCATTACCATACAAAGTAATTGTCTGGCTACCATGCTGCTTTAATCTTGGCTATTGAAGCGGGAGAAAAAAAAAAAAAAAGTTCAATTTCACTTTAGGTTTGCGTAATGTTTGATAATGTTCGCCGAAGCGTTCAAATTGTCAGGGGGAAGTTAGTCTAGAGGGGAAATTTTTTAGAACTCATTTTAAAAAGCAAAACCTCTCATTCAAAAACGTTTAAAACGGCACTACCACCACCACCAAACAAAAGAACAAGGAGGAACGGACCCTTAAAGTTGATTATCCATATTTCTGCTATTTTGTCTTTTCTGATAGTGGTGGTGGCGTGTTTTTTTTTTTTGTTTTTTTTTTTTTTCCTTTTGCTTTTTCTTTCTCTCTTCAAATCTGCCAGACCTCCCGAACACCCTAGATCCGCTAAGCTATATCGGATCTAGGGTCTTTAGATCTCCTGACAGTAAATCTGTATAGATACACACCTTAAAAAACGTAGTTATGTACATTTTCCTTGATTTCCAGACAGAACTGGCGCTAGCTACTTGTTATTGCGCGTGATATATGTAAGTATGGTGCCAGTGACGTATAAGTTGCGCAGTGTAATGTCGGTCTTGGTATTTGACATTTTTACGTGAGTAAACACTAAGTATTTATTCAACAATTTTGTCACTGGCAGTTAAAACAAAGACGATACGTAAAATTTGCACAGTCTGATGTCGGTCTTGGTATTTGACATTTTTACGTGAATAAACAAAAAAGTATTTATTCAATAATTTTGTCACTAGCTGTTAAAACAGAGACAGTACTAGTGAGGTAAACAGAAGAAATGTATGGTGCGTGTTTCGAAATTTTCAATCATTGGCTGGAACTTGTCCCACGAGACCCACTGTGGAAAGGATGACGAGTGCTGCTGGTGTCAAATGAAGATCGAAATGGTTGATATCGTGTGTGATTAATTATGTGCTGAAATAGAACTGTTGGGCTGGCTGCTCAAGAATCAACATTCGTGTTGGTTTCGGGAGCTCTATGCATGAGTTGCTCAGTTTACTAAAAATGCTGACACCTGTAAACTGAAAATGCCGACACCTGTTTACTGAAAATACAGACACCTGCATACTGAATACCTATAGAAACCGTGGCCGTAAAATATGCGCACGTATCTATGCCACGTATCTGTTCTTATGATGTACACATCCCTTGATGTTCTGCTTGAATTTATTCATACATTTATCTCACAGTAAATGCCGAATGTTCAAAAAATGGACCTACCTGTGCGTGACTTTGATAATCTAAAACAAACTTATATATTGTTAACATATCTGGACGTACGCGTTTGAAGATCTAAGCTACAGCAGCACATGCCAGTAGTACACGTACACGAGCAGTTGAGCATGGGACTTTTAAAGCTCGGGTCGTGAGTTCGAATTCCGGCTGGGGCCAGATATTTCTGCTGGCCTTTTTCTCGTGGCCGGGGCCATCTTTGGTATCACCCGTACGTGGTGGGAAAGGACGTTAAACTTTCAAACACCCACCGCCACCTTTTAGGACGTTTGGCGCTTTCACGACTACAAAGTCATCGTTGTAACAATAACGGGCTGTTGACTTATCACACATGGTGGCGTGTGAACTCTATTGTCGTGCTGTGGCGTGCTGTTTTTTGTTTTGGTCGCTTTCGGTGATTGCGAAGGTTGATGTAGCGTGGAAATTGGCTGGAACACTCCACTTCCGGTCATGCGCAGGAGCTCTCTCTCTCTCTCTCTCTCTCTCTCTCTCTCTCTCTCTCGTTTCATCATCATCATCACCATCTCTCTCTCTCTCTCTCACACACATACACACACACACACACACACACACACACACACACACACACACACACACACACACACACACACACAGCGCAATTCCAGCAGTTCTGCGTTAGGCTACACCATGTGACACGAATACCTTTGTCGGCAGCCTCCCCCACCCACACCTCACACAACCACCTACCCTCAAACCACCATCAGGCTTCAATCAATCAACTCCTCAAACACAAACAGAACTTCTTCTATATTCTTCCTCATATTTATTCCAGTTTTAAGAGACTTCTCCTGCAACATATCATGCAAAAACATTAATGAAATTACACTCCTATGGATGTCTGATGTACGTCAGTCCTGTCAGACTCCCAGACAGCATCTCCGGCAATACACTACGGGGGTTTTTCAGCAAAAAAGGGCAAAAAAGTGAAACAAAAATTGCGATTTCCGAAAACCAATCGCCATATTCCGAAACTGCCCTGACCATATATCAAAACAGAACAACAAAAAAAATTCTCCCATCTCCACCGGAGAGAAATGAAAGACATACTGTGCTCGTCAATCAGGGTTGTCTGTGTCCCACGACATGAAAAGCTTCCTTTTCTTAGACTCCGGTTGCAATCTTGGGCAGGCATGAAATATTTACACCGTTTGAGTACTTTGACCTATGGGAAATACACCATGTCTAGCTTCACACTACCATCACTGAATGTTTCAGTCCCGGTCTCTCCCCATGGATCGAGACGCTGCAACAGTAACAAAAAAATCGTCTCTGTCAGCGGCAGATTTAGATGGTCTAGAAGCGCGTCTTGCATGCAGTAAAGTTTAGCAATTTTGTTAGATTTTCTTCGTCGTCGTCGACCACTTCTTCAGATGGGGACGCCAGCTGCCATCACGTATGCAGCGGTCCTCCAGAGGGCCTCCCCGTAGAGTCTTGTTAGATGCATCAAGTCATAACATTAGACACCTCAGCTGAGGTCAGGATGATCTAGAGCGGACTAGAAATAGTGCTAAAACTGTATGCCTGCTAGACCAATCAGAGGCGGGTTTTTTTTCTGACAGAACCAGTCCCGCTATTGCTGCTCTCCGTGGCACTTTATTTGAGCAGAACAGAGGAGCGATCTGCTCGCGGCGGGTATCACTTCATGTTTTGGGTTGGCAGCAACAGATAGGCTACTAACCTCTCTGTCGGTTTGTGCAATACAGTAAAGTATGAACTGCTTCTTTTTCGCTCTGGGATAATGAGAGGGAGTTTTCTTATAAAAGCCTCAGTACTGACGATTTAAAAACCGGCAAAACCTGTTTCAAATTGTGTTAGTTCTGCAGCGTAGTTGCAGAACGCAGATCAGGAAGAGGCTTCGGTTTAAAGTCTTACAATAAAATTGCTGCAGAAATTTTGAAGCGTTTAGAAGACCACCTTCACAGTGGGAAAAAGCACAAATTCTATACTTTGTTTTTCTGAGCACAAATTAGCTCTTTTACATAAAATCGCAGCACGATTATATTTTGACGTGTTTTTTACAGCTTACGTTTTTACCGACTTCTTCCCGTTCCAGTGACAGCAGCCCTACGACTGACAATATGTTTCTTCAGATAACAAGATCACCCGCTTGTTTCTAAATTCGGTTATCCCCCCCCCCCCCCCCTATCCTACGTCGGATATGAAATTTTCCTTTATCGGATATAATCTGCATGATAATTCCGACGTTTCCCCAAGGGGAAAATCTTTGAATCACGAACTGTGCTGTGCCAGACAACCGTTGCGTCAGAATCCAAAGTCAGCATGCTAGCTAACTGTGTGGATTCCGGTCTCATGGATGACTCTATGGAGATATGTTTATGAGAGCTGACATCTGTATCAGAAAAGGACCCGGTTGACTTACGCGAGATACGATACGATGAGAGACAGATGCGATACATTAGATAGCTGACTGGGCGAGTAACAGGTTTTTGAGCTTTTTTTTTAAAAGGGGGGGGGGGGGGGGGAGGGAGTATTTTCATATATATGTATATTGTTTACTATTTTGTTATCCCATTCGGGAAATTCGGGCTGCTTCCCCCTGGGGAAGCGCGTACCTATCTTTTTTTTTTTTTAAACAATTTTGCTTAGGAAGGAAAGCCGGATAACCCGGAGAGAAACCCCCGATAGGCAGCCCGGTAGCCAGGAAAAAGCGGTATCACACACATCACAAGTTAGACCTTGGCTCGAACCCACGCTTCTCCGTGACAGCGGTGACGGCCGTTCAGTAGCGCAGTGGTTATGTCCGACGCGTTGCCTATTAGACCACCGCTCATCAGTGGGCGAGAGCGGTAAACATTAGCAGACAGTGTTAGCACTGTCTTGTTAGCAAGACATGTTCGGTCGGATTAACCGCTCAGAAGGAGATCAAAAAGCTAAAGATGCTGTCGGGGGGGGGGGGGGGGAAGGCATCCCGGAACAACACCTTCAAAGAATCTTCGCAGTAATGTTTTGCGCGAATCTCGGCAAGATGAAGAAATGTGCGACTGTAAATAGCCCGTTTAAACTGCTGCGTGAACAGAGACGATTCCAGTCGTGCAGCAGCCCTGCATGGCATTCAGAGTCTGCAGACACGCTGGTCCCTGTGTGCATCTGGCTGAAAGTCTGCTGGTGGCCAATAGGTTAGTACTGCGGCCGTCTGTCACATCAGTCTCGGAGTCCTGGTGTGAAGAAATCATCCTCGCAACACGACAGGAATGAAAGGATTCCTCCCTAAAAGTTATTCGAATAGCCCTCATGCGGTTGTCGGGCCCCCATAGTGGTAAACAGTACATCGTCTGTACGTCAGACGCTGGACGTGCCAGTATCTGGAAATAAGGCGTAAGCGGCATGGAATTGATCAGCGCGTATATGCCTTTTTCAAAATGACGATTGTGGACTTTTTGGGGGCAGACTTTCGGCTTTGGGTAAGGGAAGCGATCTCGACTTTGCACCGCTTTTTAGTAGAGGAGGAGAGAAGTTGTACAGACAAGGATCGAAGCTGTTTCTGAGTTTACACGCTAGGTGGGAAAGCATAAAGTGCATTATAAAACATCACAAGAGTAATAGCCAAAACAAGGTCTGTTGAGCTCCCGCTCATTACCTAGGTGAGGAGATTTGGAGTCAGAAATCGGAGTGAAGATTTCGGGAGCTCCGTTGTGGTTGGGACTACATTGAAGCCGATCACACAGACACAGAGCGTTTATGCCTCGCTGCATGGGAAAAAAAAAAACAACAACCCAGAAACCAAAACAAAAAGACAACATGCTATGTTCTGCATGACTATGCTCTTTCGGACAAGTGCAAGTTGCTTACTTCAAGAGCACTAGTACCTCGCTGGGATAATCGAAGTTTAACGGCGAATCGCGGACTTCTTGTTTTTCTTCACCTTTTTTTTTTTCGGCCTAACCGCTCGCTGTTCAAATTCTCCAGCCGTTGCACAATCTCAGACATATCCATCATGCGATCTATACGTCTCAGTCGGTACACTCAAAGTTGCTCAGGGTGCAGTCTGCTTTATTTCACCAACTTAATTGACTCGCCGGGACCTGCAATTTAAAAAAAAAAGCGTGGAGGGGACATTATTCCAAGAAATTTCAGGATAAATCCGAGAGGGCACCGAGGGAAATCCGGCAAAAACGCAAAACAGGGGAGACAATTTCCCAAGGGACGTAAGGCGGGGGACTGTGATGCAGCGGTTGTCAGGGAAAATTCGAGCTAAAGCGGTTTCTGTTTTTTCAACATTTAAGGTTGGATGGGCGTTTTTTTTCTTCCTGGAACTCGGAGAAGAGTTTCTCCTTGACACAAGCCCGTGGCAAAATTCGCAGGGGGAAGAGGTCATCAAACGTTCAGATCCCAGAAGCTTTCTACACTCATCACAAAAATGTAAGGACCATCTTGAGTGTTTAAAAATGGTCATAGTTCCTGTATGTGTAAGGACAAAATAACCAAACTTCACAATTCTGTTGACAACAAGTGAAAGCTGACGCGCTTTGGGGGACACCGTGTAGCCGCGAAAATGATCCGGCAAAAATAGCCAAGACTGGAGATCAAAACTAACCAGTTAAAAGGCAATGTTTCATCAAAACAGCGATATGCTTTTGGACGATTGAAACTCTTACTTTGGATACTATATTGCTCCACACACACACACACACACACACACACACACACACACACACACACACACACACACACACACACACACACACACACACAGATGCTGAAATGGTTCTGTATGGTAACTCCTGCGCCTCAAACGAGCTCCAGTCGCGCGAACTTGACGCGAGAATTGCATGACACTCCGGCATCTGTCTCGGTCTCCACCACCACAAATGAACATCGCCAGGCCATAAAAAGTCAGCCGCAGTGTCACACGACATCGCAGGCACCTCAGTGGATTGGAAGTGGTTGTTGAAAAAAGAGAGGGAGAGAGAAAAAGGAAAAACTTGTTAAAAAGCGAAATGATTTCCATCTCTCTCCTGTCACGCAAAGAAGGATTCTGACTTTTGATAAGGGTCCGTGTCTGCGCTGACGTGCCAGAAGCTGGCGATTGTGTGTGTGTGTGTGTGTGTGTGTGTGTGTGTGTGTGTGTGTGTGTGTGTGAGGGGGTGGGGGGGGGGCGCTTGGGGAATGTTTACGGTTTTGAAGACGGGTGCGCTGGAAAAGGCCTGCACAAATTTTGATTCTACTCATGATGCATCAGCACTACATGGACAACCAACAGAGTTTACAAAACCGCGCGGGTCAACAACTTGCCCCGTAGCTAGAGCTACAGGTTTTGTTAAGAGTAAAAAGTGTCGAACTACAAACAGAGCTAATCAAGAGCTTGCCCCATAGCTGGCACTATACAGTTTCTACTGGGAATGATAGGGTCGAACTACAAACCTCGCTCTACAACACTTTGCCCAGTAGCTACAGCCATACAGTTCCTACAAGAAATAAAAGTGTCGAACTCAGTACAAACTGCGGTAGTCGGCAAGCTTCCCCGCTGCAGAGACTTTATAGATTTCAGAAGGAAAAAAGAGCCAAAATTGCAAACCGCAGTAACCAACAACTTGTCCGTAGCTTGTCCTTTCCAGTTTCTTGAATGAAAGAGTCCAATGTACAAACCCCGATAGCCAAGAACTCGCCCCAGCCGACGGAGGCTAACGCTTCCAAAAGGGAAATTCGAACTACAAAACGCGATAGTCAACAACTTGGCCCTAGCTCGAGCCGTACAGACCCCCTCCCTCTCCCCCCCCCCCCCCCCCCGCCCCGCCCTTACAAAAATCTACCCATAGAGCCCTGAGAGGGCGCCACTGTCCGATTTTCGGTCGCCGTTGACGAATGGCGGGATGCCCGTCAGCGAAAGCGGAACGCCGCAGTGTGTCGGGGAAAATGGCTAACTAATTGCGACCACTTGATAAGTGAAAGCTTGAGTGACGCGGCTGATTTTCTTTTGGCCACCCTGATCTAATTCCCGTGTTTTGCAGGCAATTTGGGGCCCCTGTTTGGCAGGCGATGCGAAAAATGCACCAGCGGCGGTTTTGGTCGATTGTGGCGACGTGATCACTCATTTAACACGCCGCGAAAACTGGGGGAGGCAAAACATAATGCAGCCAAACGCTTGTCGAAAGAAGCTTGTAGAAATCGTGTTTTAGGGGGAGAGGGAGGTTAGAGGGTGGCAGTTTCCAAGCTAACGATGTTTTTCTCCCATGTTCTTTATTATTTCCCTTCCTTGGAGGTCATTGTGACATTAGACGTTAGTATCTCGGCACTGAAGGTTCCGTTGCTGAGAAAACACGATTGTGTACTTAGGTACAGTCTTGTACCATCAAAGTTAAGGCAGCCTAAGTGCTTCTCAAATCTGTTGCGCTTAGGTCCATAATTATACCAAATGACTTAAGTCTTTTTTCAGCACTATTCAGACCTGAGAATGGGTGTGTGAGGGTTTAAATGTCCTTTTCCACCACATATGGATGGTACCAAAGACAGGGGGACGAGAAAAAGGCCAGCACAAATATTTGGCCCCAGTCGGGGATTCGAACTCACGACCCGAGCATTGAAAGACCAACGCTCTACCCCGCGACTATCCCGGTTTCCCTGAAGCTGGGAGAGATTTCGTGAGAAGAAAATGTGGTTTTGTTTTTAAAGGAAACACCCCTTCCAAATGAATTTGTTGGCTGCATAACCCCAACCTTTTTCCAAGAAAAAGATTTCAATAGACTTTATTTTATTTCATTTTTTTTTTTCATAATTTTTTTCGTTGAAAAACGTTTTCCTAAGACCTTACCCCCCAGAGAGATTTCATTGCCTTTTTTTAAAAATGCTCTTTTTTTTTAAAGAATTGCGATGCCTAAATCACGCAAGCACAAAAACAGTTTTTCCCGGCAGACCTGCGTTCTGGCTGACAGGACAATAAATTGGTGCTAAAGACGATAATAGCAAAAACATCAATCAGGATCCTTCCTGTTCAAATCTTCAGTGGCGTGGCGTGATCGGGCAAAGAGCGAGTTTAAGCAGTTCTGAAACTTTAATGGTTTCTCTGATTACGGTGGCCGCCTCCAGGGCCTGTGAGGTTAGGTGATTGGGTGGCCTGTTTTTAACGTGTACAGAACGTGACTCCCGAAAGACAGACAGAAGGCAGGAATGAGTAGAGATAGATATATACCAGGTATAGTCCGTTTGCCAAAAAATACAAATGCGTGGCTACAAGGGAAAAGTCAGCACACAGTCTGCCGCAGTCTTGTCACACGTCTGACTCGAAGTGTTTCAGGCCGTTGAAGTTCTCGTTCGCACGGCCAGCAGGCGTCAGTGTATTACATTTAGACGTTAACTAACCTCTAATTCAGTTCCTACCAAGTAAGTTTGGAGTATTCACCAGTGGAAGTGATTTTTTTTCTTTTTTATTATCCTCGTGTTTGCTGCAGTGAGAGCCGCCGAGGAACCGTTAATCTTGCCTGATTTTCGCATTCAGGCCAAGACAGAAAACGAGTCAAAAAACATGGGATATTCAGAAATGTGTTAACTCAGTTCATTCCAAGTAACCTATGGAGGAACATCCCCCCCCCACCCCCCCCCCTCACCCCCACCCCCGCACCCAACCAAGCTTAAGCGAAGAAGATTGAAACCTTGAGTCAGATACGCACCCCGCCCTACTACACAAGCAAAAATAAAAGTCAACGTTAGAAGCACCCATAAACTGTGTTTCGTTCCCACCGATTCGTTGAGGCTCTGTGGCTTTAAACGATCTGATCTTTTGTAGGTCCACCAGCAAAGGCTATAACTGTGGTTAATTCTTATTACTAGAGTCATTTCTTTCCGCGCGCAGAACTCTAACGAGGTGAAGCGAAACGAGAACGAAATTAAATTCGTTGGCGCTTCTAAACTTCACTAATGTAAAGACAACTAATATACTGCGTTGGATGAGAGTTGGAAGCCGGGACGGGGAATACCCGCTCGCGGTACGTTTTGTGTTACAGCGTGACGGGGAACGGCCAACGGCGGTGCACTGGCTGAGGCGTTAAAGTGCATTAAGACCGAGTCATGTAAAATTTACAGCGTCACGTAACGGATACAGGGCGTGTGAGGTTCCTGGCGGGTTTCAATCAGACCCTGATGGCGATTTGGACAGTAAATTGTTGCCTGCCAGCTGGAAAGTGGGATACCCGGAAGCAGGCTGAGGGAGTGCGCATGTGGCACAGTGTTAGCTGACGAAAAGTGGTTACATGATTCCATATTTAATGAGCACTGTGGTCAGTTTTTCCAACTAAAATGATTTGAATAGAAAAGTGGGCATTGGACAGTGTTCAACATAGTCATTTGCCCTGTATCTTTGAACTTTTTTTTGGGGGGGGAACAACATTATGATGTTTAGGATGTGTTATATGTGCGTATGAGTGTTGTGTGAATGCGCAACGAGTCGATGTATTTTCAAGAGTTGCGCTGTATAAATGTGATTTATTGTCATTATCATTATTATATTTATTAACATTATTTGAAGCGAACACGCTGAAATAAACCATCCCTCGTTCTAGCTTCATGTCACACACACACACACACACACACACACACACACACACACACACACACACACACACACACACACACACACACACACACACACGCACGCACACACACACACACACACACACACACACACACACTCAAACACCATTTTGTCTGAACACACACCTTCCTGCGCAGGGTGTCTTGCTGAATCGTCGTGTTCAGCTTTCCGGCGTCATTTGGAGCATTTTCCGCGTCCAGGTGAAAACATAGCGTTTTGCTGAGGTCTTCATATTTTCAGACACTGAAAAACCAACAAAGATTTTGGTATGGATCTCCCACTCGCATCGCGAAGCCGTGGTACGGATGACCGATTTCCCTAGTACGAACACGCATTTGCTTGTGTACGCTGATCGAACAGAAACTGATTTGACACCCCTGTCATACTATCCATCATACAGGGGAGACAATTTCAGCTCCATCAGTCACATTTTCCTCGTACCAAGCAGAGTTTGGAGAGGTGGGGATGGGGGGGGGGGGCAGTCAAAATGGCAGGAGCGTTTTCTCCCTTGCTACTGTGATTAATAAGTTTTGACGAAGCTGTTTTCAGGTAAAGGCCATCATTCATGGCTGAAATATGAACTTGCACACGGCTTTTTGATTATTGCACAAACGTGTTAGTGTAAGTCGTTTTCGAATTGATAAACGGCCTTTTCACACTGACAAACCAGAGGCCATGAAGTTTTTCTGGTGGGCCTGAATGGTAAAAAACAAACAAACAAACAAACCAACCAACAACAACAAGTAGTAGCAGTACTGTTTTCAGTAACTCTGAAATAGAAGTTATACTATTTGGAAAACTCTGTAGATTCCACAGATTTATTTATTTATATTTTTACTACCTTTATTATCCCTTTCGGGAAAGTCGGGCTGCTTCCTCCCGTAGGAAGCGCGTCGCCGCAGTGCGGAGCCACCCGATACGTATCCTGTTTTTCAATTTTTGCTGAGGGAGGAAAGCCGGATGACCCGAGGAGAAACCCCTGATGAGCAGCCCGGTAGCCAGGAAAAAATGGCATCACATAATGATCACAAGCTCGACCTGGGCTCGAATTCACGCTTTGACATCGCCGTGACAGCGGTGACGGCCGTCCAGTAGCGCAGCGGAGAAGTCCGACTACTTATTAGACCACTGCTCACCCCTAATAAAAAGAAGGGGAAAAAAACAGCAAAAAATAAACAAACACCCCCCCCCCCTCGTTATTTGATTTGTCGATGTAAGAGCTTTGTAAGGGGCCTTTCGTTAGCCAGAAAATATCACACCCTTATTAGCACGTGACTGCAATTTAATGACGTGTGCTTGCTCACATTTCAGACACTTAATTAACGGCTTCACATGAGAGGAACCGTCAATCAGATATATTGAATGGAAGTTGCACCAGTAAAATTCTCCGCCATCTTCATTCAGTACCCCCCCCCCCTACCCCCCCACCCCCTCTCCCCTCCCCCCTCAGAAGGGTCGTGCTGTCTACTTACACGTCAAAAAACGTTCGGCTTCATCTTCGGTATCGCAAAGTGCAGTCCAAGCTATAGCAATGACACTGTTTGTTTAATCAATACACATAGACGTAAATATCTGTAGACATAATTATATAGCTAGAGAAAGTTCGTGCTGATTAAGTAAGGACAATTTTTCTGTTGCGTATTGATCTGGGTTTCGGTTTTCAAGTCTCCGAGTCAGACGATATAGCACGACTATTGATTCCTGACCTCCCGGCCTGAAGCCAAACGAATGGTTTTGATTTCACTTGGAGGAGAGAGAGAGAGAGAGAGAGAGAGAGAGAGAGAGAATAATGATTGCGAATCAGAGACTTTCGTTTCGCTTCAAACTCCGTCGCTGTATTTTGATCGGACTCCGACGCGTTTCGTTTACAGTTGTATGATTGCGCTTACGAGATTCAGTTTGAGGTTTTGCTCTCTCTCTCTCTCTCTCTCTCTCTCTCTCTCTCTCTCTCTCTCTCTGTCAAGTTCTCTTGGTGATATTACAGTGTGTTTCAGAGACGGTACCAAAGCGATTTAATTCAAATTCCTTCCTGGAAATGGTAGAAATTTGATAAATATCTTTTGTATCTCGACATGAAATTATTTCCTGGTCGATCGCTTCTTGACACCAGATACTGTCGGGCGTGTAGAGGTTTCACAGTGTTGGAAAGCGTCCTTCAAATCTTGTTTGTTTGCAGTAGCTTTAAAGGAACTGACCTTTCCACAGATATTGCCGTCGTCAAAGGAAAACGCTAAAGCCGGGTGGCACGCGCACGCAACATTAATCAACAGCTAAACCTTCGTGCTTAAATGCAGCGATTACAGATGTTGCCGTAGTATACATGTTTCGATTTCTGAGTTTTGTTATAAGTAAACTTTGAAACAGGAAGAATGGGTTCTTAGACCAATAAAACTGCCGTCTGATACATCCCCCTAGCGCTGCACACTCCCTTCCTCTCCCTCCTACCATCACCACCTTCCATCCCGGTTCCGATCTCGTTTTCCAATTACTCATCCCGCCTCGCTTTAATTAATATCTCACACACACACACACACACACACACACACACACACACACACACACACACACACACACACACACACACACACCCCTCGCCTCGCCCGCCCCTCTCTCTCTCTCTCTCTCTCTCTCTCTCTCTCCCTCTCTCTCTCCTGCCTCAGGGTCTATACAAGTTTTGCAACAAACATGGTTGCAGACAATTGCAGTCTACAAGCAGCCGCAGTGCAAACAGACGACGTACAAAAGTTCTGATATACTCAAACAAACGTTGCGACAGCGACGCGACCGAAACTCTGCCAAGTTTTTCATGGATCTAAAACAGGACGCTCCGCGGTGCGGTTGTCGTAAAGTCCAGAAATACGAAACCGCTTCCTGCCACATTTGCAGACTAAGGGGCAGACAAAAAAGCAATGAACAAGATGCAGTGCAGCTTTATCGATCGCTTTTGTCTGATTTCGGGTAAGGATGTGTCTCTTACTTGCTGTATCCTCGAGCGTACAGTGGATACAGACAGTAGGCTACTTCAGTTTACATGCATTTGAATGTGGTCAGTATAGTGTGAAGGGCCATATAATTTGAGCTACTCGGTAGGTGCATTTCAAAATAGCCTGTGAGCCCAGACTGCACTGGCCATCACATCGGTACTGATTTTGCGGAATAATGGCTGATTCAACGGCATCGTAGACTGTCAATATTTAGAAAAAATGAAAGCCTATTTTTCCTTGTGTCATGCCGATGGTAAATTGAACTCCAGTTCTCTATTCTAATACTAAGGTTCGAAACGGGACATAACCGGTCAACTGCACTGCTGTGGGCACTGTAGATGTGAAGTGAAATAAGCAGAAAGAGATGACAAAGTATTCAAACACGAAGTACAAACCGCTTTCTTAGATACTCATGTAAAAGCTCGGTTCAATTTCCAAGCCATCCGCGCTTTACAACATGCGCTACGGCGACGAGCAGGCAATTCTATGTGCATGGAGTAGTTGTTCCGGAATTGGCCTCAAATTTGCCGCCTTCTTGCATCTGATTGGCTGACCGCACACATGAAAACCGTTTTCTATTGTGGCGGTAACTTTGAAACGTCATTTCCGGGGGGGGGGGGGGGGAATATCTCCCGTTGTCCTTTTCCGTGCCCTTGGCAATACAGATAGCAACACGCTAAAGATGTATAACTAAACCGACGATAATGAAACTAGGCTCGCGTTTCCCGGGAACTACTTTGCGGATAAATTCAATTGTTGACGTAGTGCGTCGGTTCCAGTTCGGTTACTTCGCGTGTTTGGGCTGATTACGAGTCACGCTCGCAGTGCACTGATGGGAGACGGTTCGACCTACTTGCGCGTAGTGATCATCAACTGTGGCAGAGATGAGACGAGAGGCAAAAACCGGCGCGTGCAGCCCGTGTCGATACATGTCACACTACTGAAACATAATCATATTGTGCTACACTCAGATGTCAGTTTTCGTAGTGTCGGCTGTAAAAAAAAACCAAAAAAAACCAACATATACACTGAAAATGCAATTTTAATGATAACATTGCCAAGAAAAGGACGGGTAATGAAGCTATTTTCGGGAGCATGTAATTCGTTTAGATGGACCATCCTGATCAGATCACGCCACTGAAGGCAGAGCTTACATTGTAGGAAAGTGATGAACCGGAGAAATCGAAGCCCACCCAGCCCTGTGGTCGTGCACACAAATGCGCTTGTCTGCACTAAGTGGCAGGACAAATGCATTCCAATCCTGTTTATTCTGAGATCGTAGTTGTGGCAGGACTCTGTGTGTGTGTGTGTGTGTGTGTGTGTGTGTGTGTGTGTGTGTGTGTGTGTGTGTGTGTGTGTGTGTGTGTGTGTGTGTGTGCCTGGGTCTGAGGTCTGTGGGTGTGCGTGGTTGGTTCTTTGGGGATGTGGGTCGTGTGCCCCCCCCCCCCTCTCTCCCTCTCTCTGTGCCTGTGTGTGTGCGTGCTTGGTTCTTTAGGGATGTGTGGATGTGTGTCGTGTGCCCCCCCCCCCTCTCTCTCTCTCTCTCTGTGCCTGTGTGTGTGCGTGGATGGTTCTTTTGGTATGTAGGGATGTATCTAGTGTGCCCCTCTGTGTGTGCGTGCGTGCGTGTGTGCGTGCGTACGTGCGTGTGTGTGTGTGTGTGTGTGTGTGTGTGTGTGTGTGTGTGTGTGTGTGTGTGTGTGTGTGTGTGTTGTGTGTGACTCCTTGATCAGTTGTGCCCCCCCCCCTCTCTCTCTCTCTCTCTGCCTGTGTGTGTGCGTGGTTGGTTCTTTGGGGATGTAGGGATGTGTGTAGTGTGCCTCTCTCTGTGTGTCTGTGTGTGTGTGTGTGTCTGACTCTATGACTCAGTTGTGCAAGAATGTCAATGTTTTAGGCACAGTGACACAGTTACGATGTTTCTGTAACACCCATGCAATCATCCGCGCTGGGCGTGTGCAAAACTGTGAGGACGTACGTAATAGAAGAGTCCACACACACGCACGCACACGCACACACAGACACGCACGCACAAACACACACACACACACACACACACACACACACACACACACACACACACACACAGAGAGAGAGAGATGAAATGAAATGAACTTTATTTCCCTCTTTCTTGTCTTTTCGGTATGTTTCTCACCTTTTACTGTGATCTGGAAAAGGACGTAAGCGCTCATGATCGTCCTCTATTAGAGAGAGAGAGAGAGATGAAATGAAATGAACTTTATTTTCCAAGGATAAAAGATTAGGTAACATGATCGACCTCTATTAGAGAGAGAGAGAGAGAGAGAGATGGTGCGGCATATTGTAGGTCTTGTGACAGTGCTGGTAAAAAGAAGGGACAGTGACTTTTCAGCCTCCGCCGTATGTTATGTATGTTGCCCACTCTCACCATGACCTGATGAAACTGCAGTCCGTGCGTCCGTGAATGGGCTTCTCAGAGAGAGAGAGAGAGAGAGAGCACATAGTTCTGATGACAATGCTGGTAAACTTTGTCGATAAATGTTCTGCCACTGGCATACGTGCATCTTGTCCTGAGACACTCCCAGTCTGTGCGTCCGTGAATGTGTAAGAGAGAGAGAGAGAGATGGGTGGGTGTTTGGGGTTTTAACGTCCTTTTCCACCACATAGGGTGAAATCAAAGACGGGGCAACGAAGAAAAAGCCAGCACAAATATTTGGCTCCAGCCGGGAACGAACTCACGACCCGAGCATTAGAAGTCCAACGCTCTACCATTCGACCACCCCGGCTCCCACAGAGAGAGAGAGAGAGAGAGAGAGAGAGAGAGAGAGAGAGCATATAGTTCTGATGACAATGCTGATAAACTTTGACGATGAATTTTCTGCCACTGGCATACGTGCATCTTGTCCTGAGACACTGCCAGTCTGTGCGTCCGTGAATGTGTGTGTGTGTGTGTGTGTGTGTGTGTGTGTGTGTGTGTGTGTGTGTGTGTGTGTGTGTGTGTGTGTGTGTGTGTGTGTGTGAGAGAGAGAGAGAGAGAGAGAGAGAGTTCTGATGACAATGCTGATAAACTTTGACGATGAATTTTGGCATACGTGCATCTTGTCCTGAGACACTGCCAGTCTGTGCGTCCGTGAATGTGTAAGAGAGAGAGAGAGAGAGAGAGAGGCAAGCGGGAGCCTGCAATTCTCTCGTATTGATCTCTCCGACCAGCAAGCTTTTATCCACTCTGCCTCGCCTCGCTTGCTCTCTCTCTCCCTCTCTCTCTCCCCACTCTTTGCCGAGCGCCGAGCCTGTCGAGGGCACCATTCCCTTCGGTACCAGCACAGCCACCGCATCATGTTTGCCGTGGACTCTGTCTAGAGGCCACCTGACAATTCTCGTCTCCGCTCTCTCTGCCGGTACTACCAGGACCGTCGTCTGGAGAGGAAATTGTGTGTGCATTGCAGTGCTTGGGGTCCCCCCTCCTGATGCATTTGTGTCACTGGCTTGCTTGAGGAATCAGCCGGTGTTTCTCGTTGTCGCGGAGGCAGGCAAGACAAGGCAAAGCCCCGGCTGAGGGAGGAGGGAGCGCGCGTAAAGGTGGTGGTGGTAGTAGTGGAAGTAGACACACTTACTGTCTTGTCACTTCAGTAAGTGAGCGAGGTCGGTGGGATTCCTGTACCGCTGTGGAGCGGTGTTGCGATTATGTGCTGAATTTCTCGGCCTAAACGGTCATTTCGTTTTTTGGGGGGTCTGAGGATTGTGAATTTCTGGTTGTGGCGAAATTCGTGGATAGTGGTGTAAGAAAGTGTCCCGGCTTCTTCACACTGTGTTCGCAAGTCATGCGAATTCTTAACCTGCAATTCAGGCTTCGATTACTGTTCAGTTAGTTTGTGTGTTCCTGTACTGACTTCAGTTATCATGTGAAGGACTTTCACCGTTTGGTTTTATTCCGAGTGCTTGTTTCAGTAGAAAACTTGTTTGATTTTCAAGGGAGTGGAAAGAGATTCTCTTTGTACCATGTGCGGGTTTGGATTGTTTTAAGAGGTGTAAATGGTGACGTCATCACCGTAAGTACTACTGTACTCATTCAAATGCCTATGCCTGGGTGTTTTCCTCGGAAGCTGAGAGTTACAGTCCTTTGCTGTCTTGAAGGTTGAGTATTGGGGAGTATGGTTTTTGAAGATACGATGGAGTTTGCTCCCCTTCCCGTCACAATTCCGGCCAATTCGTCCACATTCCACAGCCGTCCCACCGGCAAAGATGGCTGCTGCAGCGCACATGCAAACGCATCTAGCCATCGATTTCTTCATTCAGAAATCGCGAACTCAAAACACAACCACCGCCACCATCACCACAGGCCTCGTTTGAAAACCGGGCAACCGGAACCGGAAACCAGACTCAAGACGCTTCGTCGTCACACCGAAGGCAGGTCACTCATGGCTTTTTTGTGCGCGGGCGGAGGAGGAGGGAGTTACCTGCTCCTCGCCGTGCTGGTCCTCTCTCAAACGTGTAGCCCTTCACTAGCCTGTTACAAATATCCTCCAGGAGTGCGGAACCCTTGCGAAGGAGTGGTCTGTCAGTACGGGGCCACGTGCCAGGCCGATTTGGACGGCAAAACGTCCAGGTGCCAGTGCCCGTCGGAGTGCTATCGTTTCGGCGACAGCGACGGGAGCAAACCGGTCTGTGGCACCGATGGGAAAGACTACGCTAACATGTGCGAACTTAAAAAGGCGGCCTGCAGCCAGATGAGCGACATCCGGGTCAAATACTACGGAAAATGCGGTATGTAAATGTCATGTATAATTATTATCTATGAAGAATTAACCCACGTTGTAGTGATTTTGAATGAATCTAACTGAGCCCAAACCCAAGGGCCTCCCTCTTTCTTGTCTTTTCGGTATGTTTCTCACCTTTTACTGTGATCTGGAAAAGGACGTAAGCGCTTATCAATTCCATTGCGCCTAAGCCCTTTTTTTTCCAGATCACTGTAAACCGATCTGTCAACTCACCCCCTACCCCCATCCTCCTCGCTCTCCCCAGTACCAAGTCCAGTAATATATTAATGTTGCAGAGACACTTGCTAGGACTGAAGCATCAGTACGATTCAGTTTAGACATAGTGATAGTGTAAAGGACATGTTATTTGGCCGTATTGCATGTGTAGATCGGGCCTGAAGTTTTGGCCGTGATGGGAAGTCGTAGGTAGCGTTGGTGAAAGGCATAGAAGTAGACTGGTGAGTGTAGAACTTCTGTAATCGATAGCTTAGAGCACAGCAGAGGGTTTTGAACAGTGCATGAAACAACTTGATCCCTACAGTGTAGCCGTTGATATGAAATAGCATCAAAATTTGTTTTAACCGCCAGTGCGAACTCGACTTAGTTTATTTCATTTCTTTCATTGCATGCACAGTTGTGAACAACACTAAGCAAACGACTGAGTAGTATCATGTCAAATTATTGAAGCCTTAAAGACAAAGATTCCATACCAGAACAAGAAAATTAATGTAATTACAAGTGCAGTTGCACAGTACCATATACAGTTCCTTTAATTGAGCTCTGTGTGAAATTAATATTCCACCGTCATCTGGAGAAAAAGGCGTTTAGAGTCTCTTATCAATCCCCGTCACTAAAGCCGTGTTTCCAAATGACGGTGGCGTTGCATGTCTCTTTACCTTAGTACATTTGTACTGCGACATAAATGTACTGCAGTCCCGCATTTTATCCCCACTTCCCTGAACCAGTCCTCTTGACCTTCATTCTCTTAAAGCTCTAGAACTTCCCAGACAGTGTAAATCACATTCAAACTAAGCTTTCATCCACAGTACACCCAGATCAATGTATCAGACGTATAAATGGCTCAGCCAATCCCGCCCTTGTCATTCCCCCCCCCCCCCCTCCTGACACATAATCGTTTCTTTCTTCAAACAATCTAGCCTGTAACTTTGGTCCATTTCAACTAGCGGTCGCACGATGTAACTTGTTCCTTTACAACAAACGGCCACAGGCTAGGAGCCTTTTGTGTTGGATGACATTTAATTTTCACAACGCCCTTTGTTTTCTTTCTTTTTAAAAGTTTTGTTTTGTGTGTTTTCATTAGTTTGTGGATGGTTTTCAGTGTAATGTTTACGTTTAACCGTTTTCTTCTACTTTGTGAATTGACAGAAGTTAACCTTTGGCAAATACTGAAATTTGATTTACGTGTGTGTGTGTTTGACCTTTTCACGGTACAATGATACACTGATCAGTACGTTTTCAGAATCTCACTTTCTCCAGGGTGGTGTGGAGTGTGTTACACTGACGACTTAAAAAAAATTAAGTCTATCTGTTCTTTTTTTTTTAAATTTTGCTGTTGTTATTGTTGTTTTTGTTGTTCCTATTTTCAGGGATTTCGTTTTTCGCGTGCTATTTTATTTCTCGCATTTTTCAGCCGTCACATCGTTTGTGTTTACCAACAGGTTTGTCATTATTTTAGCTATTTTTTTACTGTCATTCTGTTTGTATAATGTTGTATGACCATTAAATTTTCATTTCAGGACTCAACCCGCTCGTTTTCGTACACGCAGAAGCATATCTGCGTACACGTAGGAACTATTGTTTACCATCATGTGACCCTATCAGCATACACAGTATCTTATGACCACCAGACATGACTGTAAACTTTAGTTATTTTGTAGTCGGTCCAAGCGTCTTCTGTAATGCGTCCCTTTGGATTTTTTGTTTATTTATATTATGTTGTATGAACATTTCATTTCAGAACTTTACCTGTGCGTTTTCATACACTGTTTCATACGAGCTATTGTTTACCATCATGTGACAGTATGAGCATACACGGTATCATATGACCATCAGATGTGACTCTAGACTTTAATTATTTTGTAGCCGGTCCTAGGGTGTGAATACAGTAGCACGTCCTTTTCCTGATCCGAACCTCAGTCTGCACTAGACAATGTCGCTCCAGGTCTGCCGGCATTAAAATCAAAGTCGTCCCCATCTTCTTTCCCTCCTGTCCCCTCCTACTCTTGTACATGCCATCGTCAAGGATTTTTTTTTTTTTTTTTTTTGCGTACATCGACTTTAAAGAACAGCGCAGGAGAAGTAGGAATTGTACTTGAACAAGAGCTGTTCTGAAATCGAGTTACGCGAACAATCCATGACTACGACTGAGACGCCGTACGGTTCCTGTCTTTGCATCAGTAAACGACCATCAGACGGTTTTCACCATGCAACCTGTCCATGATCAGATTTGCCTGTTGGGAAGTACTGTGGGACGATCAGCTCCTTTCAGTGCTGGAGAAAGAAGTACACTTGACGGTGTCTGGAAACTTCATTGCATTACGTAGAATGAGACCTGTCCGAATGCAGACCTTCTGTGTGCTTGTCTTAGGCTAAAATAAGGAAGTAACTTGGGCCCGTATGTAGTAGTCGAGGTTTGGGCTTTTAGCCCTAGGTTAGAGTCTAACCTCGAACTTAACTAGCTCTAGGGTTTTTGGTTTTTTTTTGTTTTGTTTTTTTAAATCAAGAAGCGGGCCCATTCCAGCAAGGTGCCTAAGTCGTTATAGAAGGATTTTTTCTCCCTTTCTTCGATTCCGTTTTTTTAAATTTAATTTTGCTTCGGGTTTCTGTTGTCCTAGTCTGGGTTAGGCCCATAGCCGTGGGTTAAATTAACCTCGACTTTTATATACGGGCCCAGTTTTTGCATTTCCGAGTTACTCTGTCGGCGACCTTTGACTTTATTTTTTTTAATCAAAGTTGACAAAAAAATCGAAGAATGTCTTTATTTTTGAATGGCAAAACAAGATACTGCTTTCTTTGGATTTACCTTATATGCTGTCGCAGACATTTTACTGGTTCTGTCCTTTTGCCCTCTCAGTCCCTCCTTAGCTATGCATGCTGTCGTGAGACTCACAAGCCAGATTCCCTCGTGACCCCACACAATACGGTCCCTGTCCTGGCATTAGTAGAAGACATTCTGGCTTTGTAGTCTGGTCTAACCCCTTCCTTTCGACGTCCTCTCCCCCCCCCCCCCCCCCCCCTCTTCCTCGCGTCCCCTTTACATTGATCCGGGACCAATAGTCGGCTATAGTGTTCACCGCATCACCGCGTCTGTTACTGTAGCCCCTCGCGGCCGGAACCCTCGTAAAAAGCCTCGGTGAAAACAGTGGATTGATTCAATAATTGATCCAGTTGGATTTTCTCGCAGTGTCAGCGTACATCACCCGATGCAGATGTGCTTAGGTTACTAGACGTGCGTGGAAAAAAAAAGAAAAAAAAAAGACAAAAAGTGTTAAGAGCTTGTGTCTCGTTACTGCCATGGTGGACGTGAAAAAGAGAGGAGGATATAAAAAAAAAACACCGTTAAGAGCCTGTATATGGTTACTGTCGCGTGTGCTGGACCTTGCAACGTCTCGATCAGTGAGAGGAAGGAAATGGATGGAATTGGTAATGGGTAGAATTAGTTTGAAGCGAAGACCGTTGATCTCATGAGAGGATGAGAGAGGCTGAAGTCTCAGAGATTGTTCATTAGCATTTAGGTCATCCGCCCATATCAACCGAACTAATGAACTGTTTTCAGCAGAGTAATCAATGACATTACAAGTAAACACAATGAAATACAAGAGGGGGGGGGGAGTGAGGGGGGGATGGAGAGAGAGAGAGGGGGGGGGGACAAATGTATCTTGTCTTGTTGAGTATTTGCAATAACAAAAACGCAGCAGCAACAACAACAACAGCAACGACAAACAACAACAACATCGAAAACAACAAGCCTTTGAACTGAATCGTAAAGTAGCTAACAAGTCCTTGCACTTTGCTTATGTTTCAGTTATCATGTTGACGTATAAGTGGACAAGGCTGCACATACTTCAGTTCAGCAAGAGACAAAATTTCATAGCGAACAGTTATTTCACACAGGAGATGGCCCTTAAGAGATGGCAGCTGCAAAATAGCAAACCCTAGGCCACCAACACAGACATATTACCTAGACTTCATCAGCACTTTGCACCTGCTGGACCACGGGGTCGTTGTCTTTAAGGGTCTTCGCTCTTTGTAGCATCCAGCAGTTGATTATAGTGTGGGTTTGTATCGTAGTGTGTTCATTATATCTCTTCTGTTTTGTTCATTATCCACGACTTCTGTAAACGCTTCGCTGCAGATGTTTAGAGAAAGGGTCTCTTAACGCTCCGTTTAGAGAAAAAAAATGCAGTTTTGTAGTCCCAATGTCCGCGAGAATTTACAGTCCCAGTGTAGGGACTGTCAGTTAGAACTGCGAAAGTGTTATCTTTTCCCTCTTCCTGCATCTTACACAAATGTTCATTGGGTTTTACTTCGCGAGATGACATTCTTCGGACTGTTTCTCCATATATTTTTAATACTGATATTTCCAGGAAATGAGGAGACAGGCGAAAGCTGCACCAGCGGCAGAAGATTAAGTGACGCAGCCTGCACACGGTAGAAGCACGAACTGATACCCTTTGTTGTGTACGTGTTTGCTGAAAAAGAACTGCTTTACAGACCCCCCCCCCCCACACACACACACACACACTCCTCCCCAAACACACACCTGTGTCTAGTTACAAGACAGCTGAAGGCATAGTTTGGTTAGTGTAGGGGTTGCGGGCGAGGGAAAGAGGCGGGATAGCGTGGTGCAGAAGTACGTATTAATGAAACTCTTGCACCTGCAAAATCAGTGATCTTTTTTTTTTTTTTTTTTTTTTTTTTTGGGGGGGGGATCTCCTGAGTTGTTTTTCAGGAGCTGAGGCTTTTGCCTTAAGCTACAGTTTTCATTTGCTCCAACTCAGAAAGCGTTTGAATTTTAGGAAATGTGGTAAGAGGGGGGGGGGATGGGTGGAGAAAGAGGTGGGGGGGGGGGGCTGTGTGAGCCTCTGTCTCAGTCTTGATTCTGCTATTTTTACTTTTTTTTCCTCTTGCGGGCGAGGGAAAGAGGCGGGAGGGCGTGGTGCAGAAGTACGTATTAATGAACCTCTTGCACCATTATTAAATACGGGCATTTTAGTAAGGGGTGGGGAGGGACGAATGCCTGCCCCAGTTGTGACTTTAAATATTACCACCGTCTTGGTTTTATTTACGCTTGTCCAATCATCGACAATTGCCCACATGGGACACATAACGCGCCTTGAATTGAATTAAAATTGAAGGACCAAGGCAGTCTACATTTTAAGGTGCAGTCCCGAAGGTTGTTCTTGCGGGTAAGGGAGGTAACTTTCAGCACTTTCATAATAATAATGATACCCTGTAATAATAATGAGGATTTGTCTGGCGCCCAACCTCCTGCTGGATCTCTGGGCGCCTCACAATAGCTAGTATAGTGGCAGTACATACGCATGAGATACACAGTCATGAAAAATACATTATACATTACATACACATGAAATTGACGTCACATACACACAGCTATGATACATCCTAACATGACATCGTAAAATGACAATGATGGTGACAGTGAAGGTTAGAAGACAGTCATCCACTCCATGCAGTTCTAACTAAGATAAAATAAAAGAAATCGCTGTTCAGCTTTTTTACGTGTTGAAAATTCAGATCAAAACGAGGGAGAGCTGCCTTCCGTAACGTTGCGCATGGGCGCTCAGAAAGACATGATTGTAGCGTGTGTGTGTGTGTGGGGGGGGGGGGGTTCCGTCCCAAAGGGGTTTTAATTATCAGATTCCGGTGTGCAAAGAAACATGCTTCATGGCAGAGAGAAAGTAACTTAGCGTGAAATCCCTAGAACCTGCCCACTTTTTTCGCTATTTGCGTAATGTCTTTCACCACAGGGTGCCTTCTCCGTAGCCGATAGCAATGCACTGACTGCATGCAATCTCTTGATAAAATCAGTGATTTTTTTTTTTTTTGGGGGGGGGGGGGGATCGGGGGTGATGGGGGGGGGGATCTCCTGAGTTGTTTTTCAAGAGCTGTGGCTTTTGCCTTAAGCTACAGTTTTCATTTGCTCCAACTCAGAAAGCGTTTGAATTTTAGGAAATGTGGTAAGGGGGGGGGGGAGAAAGAGGTGGGGAGGGGGGGAGGGCTGTGTGAGCCTCTGTCTCAGTCTTGATTCTGCTATTTTTCACTTTTTTGTGCCTCTTTTGGGGCATTTCTTAACTTTGCACAAAGGTGACATTTTAAAAATCCGCTATAGACTCCTTTGTGGAAAAGACTTGAAAGTAGCGGAAGGGAACGAGATTTAAAAACAAAAAAACCTCAAACAAACAAAAAACAAAACGTACTTGAAAGACGGCCTTCAGCTGCATCATATTCTGCCGCATGCATGTCAAGTTGTATCATACTCCGATGATTAAAAAGTGAAAAGTGTCGGTGCAAGCTCTGATGGCATTAAAAGATTGAGTCGAGGTTGCAGTAAAAATAAAAGGCCCTCCGTGACACTGGCGTAGAAATTGCAATCAGATTTTATTTTTCTTTTTAAAAATTGACTTGAGAAAAACAGGGCTGCGTGTAATGGAAGGTTGCGTGATCGGATGACACGATTCTCTTTTTTCTTTTTCCAAGAAACTCCATCTTTTTATTATCGGTGCATGAGACCCCCATTAAGAGAGAGAGAGGAAGAAGAAGAAGAAAAACAAAGAAAAAAGCTTGAGCGCCCGCTTATTTTGTTATTGTGTCTTTGGATTCCCTTCCCATTGATTTTTTTTTTTTTTTTGGGGGGGGGGGAGGCAGCAAAGTAAATAAAAGCAACAAAGCAAGACAACAAAAACACTTATGAAAACTGAAAAGGGGACTTAGGACGCTGCAGGGAAGATAACTGTGGTTGTGAGGGAGCGTGATCTTAGATCTGCGTATCTTATTTGGTTTCCGTCTTATTCTGCATTGCTGGAGTCACATGTTTTGTAGTTCAACAAGAGGGAAAACAACAACAACAGCAACCACATCTGACCACCGCCAGCCTCCCCAACAAAAACATAGATATAATCGAGCTTCAATAAGGGCATTGCATCGGTCGGCTGAGCACACACACACACACACACTGACACACACACACACACACACACACACACACACACACACACACACACACACACACACAGAGAGAGAGAGAGCACCATACCAAACACACAAAATAGAAGTTGTAATCGAGCTTCAACAGGGGCATGTGCTTCGCTTGGCTGAGCATTGTTGCTGCTCTAGTTCTCTGAGTTATTACGTTACGAGAAGCACAAAAACAAAGCAAAAAAACTGCGACTCTCAGCTTTTCGGATGGAGCTTTTCCTGAAGTGTAGTGTCAGAACTGTCTGATGGTAAACTGATACGCAACGCTAAAAAACAAAACAAATGACAACCCTCCTTTTTTATCTCCATCTCAACTGCTATGTTCTATTGAGTTCTGGCCATTCTCTTGTCGGAAGATGTCTCAATTTCACATCTCAAGCAACCCAATAAACCCTGCCTGTGAGATGGATTCCTTTTTCTGGACGGTAAGAGAGATGTCTTGGTGTGCTCGTGTTTTTCCTCGGCAGCATCTGAACGTGATGCAATTAAGCTGGTGTTATTGCTTGTTGCACGTGCAGGGTGTCATGTTAACTGTCTCGCTGCTTTACGCGCAGGCATGTTTTGTGTTCATAACTGCTGTAGGAAAGAGCAGTTCGTTCGTTTTTACTCCTTTGGGCCTTAGCTTGGTAAAGTTAAACCAACTGTTTCCCCCCCCTATTATTGGGAGTACTTTGGAAATGCTCAGCCCACAAAATTTAAAAATAAATGCAATTCTAAAAATCCGAAACTTAAATTGCTTAGTTGGACCTTTGCACCACGTGATTGCAATGTGTTCTGTTTTAGTGTGTGAGAGAATGCGTGTGATTCACGTGAGCGGGCGTGTTGGGTGTAGCTCGCGGCGCTTTGAGCCAAATATATGGGATAGAGCGCCTATATTAATGCGCTTCTTATCATTATTAATTTTAGCCGACTTTTTCTTCGTTGCTGAAAGATTGATTCATCTATTTATTTATTTTTGAGCACGGGGTGAGATGGGGTGGTGATGATGGTGGTGCAGGCTGTGGTGGTGGTTGGGGGAGGGGGAGGGGGGATGCGAGGGGGGGTGTGTGACGGGTTTCTCATGACAATGTCGCTAAGTTCATCTAGTGTACGATGCACGAGGACAGACAAGCTCGCTGTAGAATCGATAGCTTCATGCATAGGTGGGCCTTTGAATTTATTCATAATTTATTGGTTTTGCGCACGTGACGTTCTGACTGACATTTCGTGACAGAAATGCGCTATACTCTTTTGTCCTGTAGGACGATGTCGGCGTATAAATGATCACAACCCTTGGTACATCTCGTGCTTTGTAAAAATGAGCCGAAGGTGAAAATCTTCCATTCTTCGTACAAGACTATTAATTAACGTTCTTAAGATGATAATGAGTTGTCAAAAGAAATGCGTAAGCCACCCCAAATTTCCGGCTGTTTGCCTTCGAAGATGGCTTTATTTCTAAAAGTGTGTGACTACATGAGGATTTTACAAAATTAACATTCCATTTCGTTATCGCGTGTTATTTTGTTTGTTTTTTCCCCACTGCTGTGCTTACGTTTTATGCGTTTTGCCATGGAATCAGACCTTTAAGGGCGGAGCTTAAAAAAAAAGAAAAACAGTTGCCAGTTTCAGAACCTAAGGCGATAATGGATTTTTTTCGCATACAGCTTGTCGGCTTGCGTAGGGAACGATTTGTCAATATTTCCCCCAGGAGTCGAGTGACCTCTTCGACAGCTCGCCTTTGAAATGGAACACGGTGGCCGTCCGCATTAGTTGTGACAACCAATACATCCCCACCAGCGCCCAGACGGTACGGATTATAAAGCCCGAGTTTCTTGAGGAGACAAACTTTTTTCTTTTTCTTTTTTAAACGGCTTAGCGTTAGAATCAGCAGCTCCCAAAGTGTCGAGAAAGGGATCCGCGATCAGATACTGTAACTATTTATTTATTTATTTATTTATCATTTATTTATACTCTTCTTATCCCAGTTCTTGGAATTTCGGTTGTTCCCCCTAAGGGGAGCGCGTCGCCATAGTACAGCGCCACTCTTTCTCTCTCTCTCTCTCTCTTCCCCCCCCCCCCCCCCCCCGCATGCGTGGTGTGTTTTTGTTTTCCATTGGGGTGGGTGTTTGGGAGTTTTACGTCCTTTTCCACCACGTAGGGGTGATATCACAGACGGGGCAACGAGAAAAAGGCCAGCACAAGTATGTGTCTGTCCTGGTGTCAAAATGACCTTTCCGTACATAGAATCACACCTATTTTCGAAAATATCCTATATAGGTCCTCAAACATATGGATTTCAGTGAACGCTGTAGACAGGGCTCAAAATGCACTCTCTGTAAAAGAACCACAGCTGTTTTTGTAGATATTCTAGTTCTCTCTTCAAACGTAATAATGTAACTAAACGCTGCAGACAAGGCCCACAAAAGTGGACAAGGGAGTGCCGTGTTGTCAAATTTACTTAAAATGCATTTTCTGTACGGAGAACCGTAGCTGTTTTTGTAGATATTTTAATTCTCTCCTCAAACATAATAATGTAACTAAACGCTGTAGACAAGGCTCATCAAAGTGTGGACAAGGGAGTGCTGTGTTGTCAAATTAGTCCTAAAATTACCTTTCTCTGCAAAGAACGACAGCTGTTTTCGTAGATATACTATTTCAAACATAATATAGTAAATAAACGCTGTAGACAAGGCTCACAAAGTGGACAAGGGTCCCCCTAGTTGACTGTTGTAGTGTCAAATTAGTTACACCTAAAATGACATTTCTGTACAAAGAACGACAGCTGGTTTCGTAGATATACTGTTTCAAACATAATATAGTAAATAAACCCTGTTAGCAACGCTCACGAAACTGGGCAAGGGGGTGCCGTGCTGTCGTCTGTTGTAGTGTCAGATTAGTCCTGAGATGACATTCCTGTACAAAGAACTACAGCTGTTTTCGTATATATACTATTTCAAACATAATATAGTAAATAAACCCCGTAAGCAGCGCTTGGAAAAGTGGACAAAGGGGGTGCCGTGCTGTCGTCTGTTGTAGTGTCAAATTAGTCCCAAAATGCTCCTTCACATACATAGAACCACAGATGTTTTCGGAGCCGGCCCAAACGACCGGTCCCAGTGTGCTGACTGTATGGGACACCAGACGGTCATGAGCTGAAAATAGAACCTTGAATTTCCCTAGCGAGGAATGAGGAGACCGGGATACAAGTCTTTGTGCTCATCAGAAACGTGTTGTTCATCATGGGCTCTCCTGAGGCGGTGTGTATTTGTAGGGATGCCAGAGCCACGCTTTTGGAAAATCACTCTCAAGAACGCGGGGCAACAGTTTCGTGTTTCTTGTCCTAAAAGTTACATTGTGAAAGTTACTCCGTTGAAGTTACATCGTAAATGTTATATTGTTGAAGTTACGTTGTAAAAGTTACATTGTGAAAGTTACATTGTAAAAGTCACATCGTTTAAAGTTACATTGTAAGAGTTACATTGCTACATCTGGAAGAGTTTATATAGATCGTTAAGTCTTACCGTCATTTCGATGGTACCCTACCGCCTTATTTGTCCGATTCACTCTGCGCCTGCAACCCGTCGCGTCTGTTAATCCAGTGAAAAGCTGTTAAAAATTCCTAATAGAAATTTGAAGTCCTTTGGCGAACGCTGTTTTCGGTTTACCACCCACCCCAACAGTCTGGAACTCACTGCCTGCTAGCGTGAGACAACAACCTACTCTGTCTCTTTTCCAATCAGAGCTTAAAACCCAATCTATTGCAACCTGCATTTTACTGATTCATGTAACCGCAGTGCCTTGCTGTTTTTGGATGTGTTTTATGTGCGTGTGAGTGTCGTGTGAGTTGATGTGTTTTCTAGAATCGCGCTGTATAAATTTGATTTGTTAGTAGTATAATTTTATTTCCAGGGACGATACTGACCATCAGCGTTAGGGGATTTAGAGACCTGAGAAGATTCCCGTATCGCTGTCTGTGCAGTGGTTGAAAACTGGGCTGGGTGGTGGTTAAGGGAGGTAGGGGAAGGACTCAATCCTCACGTAGGATTGACATCTTCGGTGGAATTTCACTCAGTCGGAAATGTTTGCTAAAGTTTGGGAATAAATAAACCTCTTAGAGTAAACTCGGATGAAGTTTTGCTATTGACGTTTCTCCAAAAGACCTGTAATGGGTCCGTTGCCTCCCGTGAAAGGCGTGATAAACTGTCGTTTGTTTCTTCTTAATGTTTTCCAACACGATTTGTTACTGGCTAAATCATGAATAATAGAAAGCGCTCTCCTGGGTTTACCGAGCTTGTGATGAAAATTTAAAGCAAACGCTTTTGTGAAGATCTTCGCTGGAAGACTTTCTGGGGTTTTAGACACGTAAATTATTGAGATACAGTATTGCGCTGGCCAGAATTTTAGAGGGAAAGGAGATTGTAAAAAGTGTCTCGAGAAAATGTTTATGTCTTGAAAATAAGTAGACGTTAGATGCGTGTCACTAGAGCGGAAGGTGAGGCTGAATTGATGATGATGATAATGATGATGATGCATTCGTGATGCATCATCATCATCAATGTTTGTGCTGGCCTTTTTCTCGTTGCCCCGCCTACGTGGTGGAAAAGGACGTTAAACTCCCAAACACCTACCCACCCACTCACTCTTCTCCTTCTCCTCCTCCGCCTCCTCCTCCTCATCATCACCATCACCACCACCACCACTACCATCATCATCATCATCATCGTATGGGCCCTATTCTTAAACAAAAAAGTAAAATCGAATCAAAGCTATTTTCGAGAGAGAGGACTTCAAAAACACAATCTTTGTCTCACTTAACGTCTACGCACAAGTAACAGTGATACTCTCACACAGACAAATTGCTCAGCACAGTCAAACGAATAACGCAGTTCTGTATAGACCATCAGCTTCGACACAGCCATTCATTATACAACGTCAGTGCTTTCGGTTCCATCGTCACAACATTGTGAAAACGGCTGCCTGACAACAACAACCCCCCGTTTTCACCCTATCTCCTCCGGTGGATTTAATATTCAGCCTGGCCGATAATCTGATCATGTGACACTCTGACATAGAGCAGATACCCGGGCGCACGGCTAATGTAGGGTTATTGATTATTGATGTACGCGCCATTTTCACTCCACACGACGAATTAACAGCGCGTTTTGCATTGACGTGTACATGTCGCTTTGTCAGACGATACAGTTGGGGAGTGGAGGCATGGTGGTCGCTGCTAGGTTGTCTGAGTAAGCGTTCGCGTTCAGTAGTAGTTAGTCGAGGGTTTAACGTCTGTTATTATTACACCACTCGCCAATGCAAATTTTCAGTGAGTTAACTACGAGCGCTTTACGTCCGAGAAAATTGTAAGGAAACAGAGAGCGAAAGTGTGAGTTATGACTCTCCGTAACCCACTCAGTGGTTTATGTTCACAAAAACACGGTCCAGTTATGTCATCAGTCAAAGACGTACAGGAAGTGCCGCCCGGCCGGGAGGCTCGGTAGCTACGGCAAAAAAAATAGAAACATCTCGTGGTGTCTTTCGTGGTAAACCACTCGAACTAATCACGTAAGCTCTATTTCCCACCACACAAGGGTGAAATCAAAGACTGGGGCAACGAGGGAAAAGGGAATGATTTGGCTCCCAGCCGGGATTCGAACTCGGACAGTTCGATGGACAGTCCAGCGTGCCACCAGTTTGGTTATCCCGGCTCCCGGCGCGTTCAGAGAAGCAGAAGTGCAGAGCTAATAATAATAATAATAATCGCATTGATGCAGGCGCTTTATCCCAAATATTTGGCTCAAAGCCAACACGCACGCTCACGTGAATCACACTTATTCTCTCAGACACTGTGGACATGAACACATAACAATCGCGCGTTGCGAAGGGCCAGCTCAGAAATTTAAGTTTTGGAATTTTAGAATTGCATTTTTTTTTTTTTTTTTTTTTTTGGGGGGGGGGTTAAATTTTGTAGGCTGAACATTTACAAAGCCGAGTGGGAGGAGGCCGGTGTACCCGGAGACAACCCCAGACAGTCGAGAGAAAGGTGCCACATTCGAGAAAGAATAATTCTTCTGACCTCTCGCTTTGGTGACATTGGTCTTTACCCCTAGACTAGAGAGAGAGAGAGAGAGAGAGAAGGGGGGGGGGGTAGCTTAGCATAATCCGTTATCTGTGGGAGGATGCCTGGTTCCATTTTCCCCTACCGCGTACGCCAGACCCGCGCATGTAAGCCACTTTGGTAAGGCCGGGATGAACCTCACTGACGACCGAGGGGAGGTAACTATTGGAGGATGGCGTCGATAGATTAGCGGAACCGGAAATAGGTTCGGTTGGGCCCATGAATTCACATTCAGGTTCGCCGACGCTAATCTGAAATCAGTCGTGGGGCAACTGATTCAGCCCGACGAAAATGTAGCCAGTATTACGTAGGATTTTTTTTTTTTTTTTTTTTTTGAGGGTTGGGGATGGGGGGGGGGGGGGTGGAGGTGGATGGACGGAACTGGGGAAGGATTTGCGGCGTGGCTGCAAGTCCAAGAATATTGTCATGGGGATATTGGGACGGGTTCGACAAGAATGGTCCATGACAAAAGAAGCGTAATAATTAAATGTTGCAACAGTGCAAAATTAGCATGGATATTACAGTTAAAAAAAAACAAAAAAAACTTAACAGGGATATTCTACAGAAGAGACAATGACAATGACACTTTATTTTCCAAGGATAGAAGATTAGGTGCGCAGACCTGTCTTACATCTTGTCCTTGCTACTCCACACACACACACACACACACACACACGGTTGCTAAACTACTATCAGCTGCTACAGTAATAAGGTGAACTCATAGTCAGTAATATATAAACAAGGCAAAGCACGTTTCAAAATTCAAAAACAAACACCACACACTAATACATGTACATGTAGTACAAACACATAATTACACAACTCGTAATGAAGAGAAGAAAATAAAGGAAGAAAAAAAATAAAAATAAAGGAAAACTGTAGGGGAAAAAAAAACCCTTGGCAGGTGTTATTGAGTTTATGATAGGGACAAATGGGTAAATAACCGGGCCTTGAAGGTGTTGATGGTTGGAGCTGAAATAATGTGTGCCGGTAGTGAATTCCACATGCAGGCTCCAGAATATGAAAAACTAGACTTAAAAAGATCTATGCGGGGTCTTGCCGTCACCAGATTGTTCCTCGCGGTCTTGTACGGTGTAGTGAAGGTGTTAAAGAGACGCGAAAGGTACGGTGGAGATTTAGAAGAGCGGACTTTCCACATCATCACACCCTTATTGAATAGCAAGTGTTTACGGAGGGGCAACAACTGGAGGGACTTAAGTCGGTCGTCAGTGCTCTGAGAGCTCTTACAAAGGATTAACTTGGCCGCTCGCCGATGGAGAGAGTTGACTCTTTTCAGATTAGCGTCGCTACAGCCGTCCCAGGTGCAGGAGGCATAATCTATGATTGGTTGAATGTGGGCGTGATAAAAAAGTTTTCTTGTTTCGGCATCGGTAAAATACGTCAATTTCGACAATAAAAAAAGGTTTTTAGACAGGGTCTTGCACATGTGGTCAACGTGAGCATTCCAGCTAAGTTGGTCATCAATGATAACACCTAACAGACGGTGTTCATGAACCTGATTAATTGGGGTTGAGTTGAGAGACAAAATAAGGGGTGGGGGTTTCAACTGGTGTTTTTGTCTGGTGGTAACAAGGAGACACTCTGTCTTTGAGGGATTAGGGATCATGTAGTTTTGTCTGCACCACTCAGATACATCATCTAGACTCGCCTGAAGAGACTTGTTTATTACCGATACATCCGACGAGGAAACATCAAGGGTGGTGTCGTCGGCAAAAAGGCTGCATGTGACGTTGGGGTTTGAAATATGTAGAGGAAGATCGTTAATAAAAATGGAAAATAGAAGAGGTCCCAGAATAGACCCTTGGGGTACGCCATGATTGATTTTCCCCATCGATGAGCATTTGCCATTAATAGAGACATATTGATGTCTGTTGTCTAAATATGACTCGAAAAATTCCAGAGTTTTGTCACTAACGCGGTACAAAGAAAGTTTCATTAATAAGAGGCCGTGATTCACTAAGTCAAAAGCCTTGGTAAAATCCAGAAACACAGCGCCTGTCATCTCTGCATTGTTAATTGCAGTAAGCCACTTGTCAGTTAAATGAACTAGAGCCGTGTGGCAAGAGTGCCGGGCACGGAAACCTGACTGTAGGGGGTGAAGGAGATAGTGTTGTTCAAGAAAAAGGATTAAGTGTTTGTGGATGTGGCGCTCAATCGGTTTAGACAGAGAGGATAACAGGGAGATGGGTCGAAACTTGTTGGGGAGAGAGAGAGAGAGAGAGAGAGGAATGACTCGACATCCGCATTGCGTGTGCAGTTTTTTTTTTCACTTAAATCCTGTTTTCTGATTCAAGAACTCACACGATAATAAGGGAATTTGTATGAACATTTCCCTTGAACGCAATAGATTTTTTAAAACCTAGATTTAATTGAATTTCAGCCGAGCACGAGACGCTGAAAGGACACACACACACACACACACACACACACACACACACACATCGAAGCCAGTTCCATCCGGAAATTGTGTTAAAGAAAGAGGAAGCTGCTGTGATGTCCTGTCTGGACCCTAAGTAGAACTACTCCTAGGAAAAAGGTGGCAAGATTACTGAAGCGTTCAGTGCGGCATTTATTTGCTTTTAGTGCTGAAGGGCTGGCATTAAAACCTGAGTGCTACTATTCCTTAAATGGGGTTACCACCAGAAACCTTTTCTAGTCATTAAAGGTCATTAAAGCTGTCTGTTGTAAATTTCAACATACTGTTTTCGGAGAACCTACAAATACTAGAGGCGTCAAACTTGGCATACTGATAGATATTGATGAGAACTCATTTGAATGACCTTTACCCAAGGTCAAGGCCTTACAAACAGTTTTGGGGAAAACTGTTATATTGCCAGCAACTAAGAACACCAGAGACACCTTACTTGGCTTGATGATAGATAGTGATAAGATTTTTACAAACATACTCTTTTGAAAGACTTTGACCCATGTCACAAAGGAGCCATGGAGGCTTCTGCCTCTCCAGTTATTATTATTATTATTATTATTATTATTATTATTATTATTATCTGCACTGAATTATTTGTCTACTCTCGCGTACATTTGCTGATCATGCTAGATTTAGAAAAACGCAAATCCATCTGACATATGACCAGCAAAAAAAAAATTTGCAAAGCAAAAAAACAAAACAAAAACTTTTCTTTCTCCTTTTTTGAGGGGTGGTGTGTGTGTGTGTGTGTGTGTGTGTGTGTGTGTGTGTGTGTGTTTGGGGGGAGGGCTGTATCTTCGATTATTGGTGTGAGTCTAGTTGAGGTCAGGTCGAAGTGTTAGTTTGAACCGTCCGACTCGGCAATGTCCCTATGTTCAGACATTTAGAGCATGATAACATTAGACAATACCCGAGCTGCCCCCCCCCCCCCTCGCCCCCAAGAGCAGTTACTCTGCTCCACATTTATTCTTCGTTGTCTCAACAGATGATACAGCCGACAGAAAAACAAGAACTGCATCAAATCCCGCTTTACATTTCACAGACGGAAATAGGAAACCGTATAATTATGGAGAAATATCATGTCTGCGTGGCGCAATCAGAACTGTGAGGAATCCGGTTTTCGCTTCTTCTTCTTTGCAAGAGTCTGTTTTGGGAAGGCGCAGCTGCGTCTAAATCTGGACAAAAACCAACAGAGGGACAGCTCCCTGTTGCCCTCCTTCTGGACTACATTTGGCGTGTCGCACGTGCACTGAGGGAGGTCGCCAGAAAGAATAGTCTTACTCCTGACTAATTCTCTCCCAGCATTAATAATTCACTCGTGTGACTTAATCAGCTAATGGTGCCCGCCCGTGGGTAGGTGTCGATAGGGTGGGGGGGGCTGTAAATTTCAACCACTCCTGCTGCGAGACTGATTAAAAAACACCGCGATGGTCCTTTTCTGGCATACAGCAAACACCCTCACCAGATCCACTGTAAAGGTCAGAGGGTCGTAGTAGTGAGGTCTTGTCTGTTCAGAACATCTGCTCGGGAAGAAAAGACCTGAAGATTTAGTGTTGTGTTTTCGTTCTTTTTTCTTCATGAGATTGTAATCTTTTGCAGGATATTTCGGGCTTTGCCCTTGTTCACCTCAACCCACTTGTTGCCCCCCCCCTCTCCCTCACCCTCTCCCCCCTTTCCGGCCTCTTTTTGCGCACGTTTGTGTGTCTCTTTCCATTCCACCTGCCTTTGAAGGTCTTTTCTTCAAAAGATGGATACTGGATCTTTAGCATCCACTTTTTTTATAGACATACGCGCTCTGCACACGACAACGAGACAGGCAATGGTCTCTGAGTCTGCACGTAAGTTTTTGGGTTTTTTGGGGTTTTTTTTGTTTTTTTAGAAGCTTCCAACTGGAACTGCTCTCCTGAACAGTAGGAAAATGTTAAATGTTAAATAACGCTTCGTACAGCATCCAGTCATCAAAGAAGGCGTGATGGACCAAAGATAAGTATTTCTCATCTCTATATATATATATCTTTGCTTTGCTGATTGGACATAATTATGCAACCATACATGGGGGTCGTCCACCAAGGTTACAGTTATAAATATAGAATTTTGTCAATAACAGGAGAGTACAGATCAGATTTAACACCCTCTTTGACACCTATCAATACAAACTGCTCGGAAAGACGTAGATTCGGACAGTGTTCACATGATAACCTTGGCTAATCCAAGCAGTCCATTCATCCCAACATTGCAATGATGTTTGCGAATCAGCACAAGAGTTTTGACTAAAGTAAACAAGGGGAAAAGTCATAGTCCTGCCCACCTGTGAATTAAACTCGGGTCGTAGACGCGACAGCTCAGCGTCCGTCCGTCTTCTCAAGCCGACCCGACTAACTCGTGGGTATTTAGACGATCACAGTGAAGTTTAATCCTGTTTGGAACACTACTGACGCACAGCATGCGTCAGTGCCCTGATTGATTAGTCTGGCCATCCGCCGGCGATCACGTGATTGGCCCATCGCCTTAAGTGACTGACCGGTCAGTTGAGTGATCACACCGGACACTCGGTAATCACGTTAAGGAATCGGCGGGCCTTAAGCCAAAGCTGCGATTGGTTTCAGGGAAACTGATTCAGTTAATGTACTCCAGATGCTAACAGGGCATTCTTCCTAGTTTTTTTGCCCGTCGTCTGAGCCTAATTTTTCAAATTGAATTAAGCTCCTGGCTGCAGAGTTTGGTACGCGAGTACGTGCTCCGCTTAGGAAGTGGAACTTACATCAGTGACGCATGGCCTTGGAAATGGGTTTCGCGGTGACGCCTCTGTATCCTGTACAAAGGCTGTGTTTGTCTTGGTACCGCAATTTAAGCGTGCAACGTGTGTGTAAAATGTACCAAGGCCCAAATATGTGCTGAATTATCACTCAGTTATCGAGAAATAAGTTGACAATATCAAGATTTATGAGAGAATCGAGACATCGATATTGAACGAGACGTCAGTCGAGTTCAATGGCGATTGTCGGAGATTCTTTTACACATTTTGATTGTCAACTTTCTTCTTAATAACGTCTGTATTCGATCCCGGCCGAAGCCAGTAGACATTTTTGTGTGAAGTTAGTGTGTCGGTTGTGATCCAGAATCGTTGCACTGTCTAAATTTGGAAAGAAATCCATTCTTGTTCAAATAAAACTGGGAATAACATGAAGGAAAAAAATAATAATAACGTCTGTATTGCTGCTTACCAGCTAGTAAGTCGTCGGATTTATCTCTTGAAAACTTTTCGACACTTTCGTTCAGCCGCCTTCTCACTAACGCTATCTGCTAGTTAAAAGCCAGCCGAGGGAATTAGTGGACTTCGTGGGGACAGAATCCAGAACTGTAGATGCTATGGTGAAGAGCAGACAACTCCCACAATAAGGGAAGGAACTTTTGACGCCTAAACAGTCCCACACATGCCCTTGAGACAGCGCTTGTCCGCTCACGTCCAGGGAGTCAGGGGATGGGTTTTCTGGCGCCGTCCCCTGGGGTCCACCGTTTGCCATCAGACGAGTGCTGGTTTCTCCTGGCGACTCACGGCGCCCTCTGGTGATGCTGCCACTCAGTCAGACACCTCAGGTGCTGTCTCCTTCACCGACAGGCTTCGGGGAAATCTATCGTGGCCGGGACAGAGTCTGATAGACGTCGCTCACGTACTGCTTGCTGTCTGCTGGAGGAGGAGGAGATTGTAAAGGGCGAAGAGAGAACACGCAGTGTAATGTGATTTGCTTGATGGTCACCTGACACCTCTTCTGTCTGCTTGTTTTTCTTTTGCTGCTGGGTTTCAAAAGCCAAAATGTTTGTTCAGTTTGCTAGGTCCTGTAATTATGCTCCGCTGGCAGATGCGCTAAGGAGAAGCCAGGATGTAGGTTTGTGGGTTGTTCCACGAGACTCGCCGGCTGACTCTGGCCCTGCAGCTGACTTTGAGATTTCCAATTGCTTCTTTAAAGCCTCTTGTTCGTAACGCTGCTGAGACAGAAAACTGCCGCTTTCGAAGCTCTTCTGCTGTTTGCCAGTTAGAAGGTCGTTTCGTTTGGACATCGCGACCTGTTTCCGTGACTTTCTGGCTTCTGCTGTTAGAGAAGTGCGACTTTCTTCGAACCTACGGTCCATTCCTGAACAGACTGGACTTGACAGATCTTTTAGAAATAGCCATCAATCATCGCCTCACACGCTGTGTGTGTCTGTCTTGCGTATTGAGACTTTAATTTACTTCTAGGTTTCTAAAACCAAAATACCGTAACACTTAGCTACCGACATGTTGGAGAGCCGGGATACTGAGCCGAATGGTAGAGCGTTGGACTTTAAGTGCTCGAGCCATGAGTTCGAATCCCGGCTGGGACCAAACATTTCTGCTAGCCTTTTTCCCGTTGCCTCGTCTTTGATATCACCCATACGTGGTGGAAAAAAGAGAAAAATTCCCAAACACCCACCTTACCAGTCATGTTATGCCGACAAAGTTGCAGCCGTTACATCTTTACTTAGCTTCAAACTTTCAAAATCCAGAATGGCAGAATATTTGTCCATACCACCTCCTTACTTGCTGGTAAACGTACCAAGTAGAAACTGCCAGTCACACTTCATAGGTTGTTCCACAACGACAGTCCATATCTCCACGCTTCAGCGACCAGTATATCTTTGTTGTTCCAAAAGACTCAGCAGCAATATCCTTATCTGTGAGACGGTGATACCCAATACTTCCCACTGGGCCATCGAGTCTACCACAGGCAATAATTTATGGGAGGCTTCTGTCCTTGAGCAGTATCTGTCATTGTTGCGAAGCAGCACTTTCCCTAATGGAAGGAAGTAGAATACCAAAGTGGTTGAGGCGCTTGAGAAGTGCGTACAGCATCGCCTCGTCTGTGGTGATGTTAGTAATCCTATAAAAAAAGCCTTATCGCGGAAAGAGATAAATCAAGGCTCATTGCTGTAGTTGCATTAAGCTGTCGTGCGATAGAAGACAATCCCAGCATTTATTGTAATTGTATCCCCCCGAACGGACAGTAAAAAGAATTTTAAGAACAGTACAAGCTGTCATGCCGCCTTTTACGTTTTCAGTATCATAAGTTTTGTGCACTTTTGATCATGTGTTTTATATGTGTCATATATGATCATATGTCTGCTTGGATGCCTTTAAATCAGGAAAAGAACTTTGCCAGGTCTGGGTAGATATTCTGCTGTCCCTTGATCTCCATAACTGCCGTGCACAAGACGTGAAAGTTTCACTTCTTCGAGACTTTGCAAGATATCCTGGTACAGTCAAACCTGTGTAAGACGGTCACCCAAGGGACTGGGCCAAACTGGCCGCCTTAGACAGGTGGCTGGGTTATCCAGGGTGGCATGTCAACAGCTAGCATGTCAGGGGATCATCTGGGGTGACCAGGTTAGACAGTGGCATGGCTTATACAGGTGACCGCCTTGGCAGGTTCGACTGTATACAATATTTTCTTATGAACAAGTGTCCTGAAGTCATGAAGTTACACCTAAGAAATCATGAAGAAATGTCTATGATCATGGAAAAGAAGTATAATTATCTCTGAACGCAGATAAGGAGCTGTTCTGTAGTTCGGTCGCTTCTGCACATCACAGCATCCGTCTGAAATGTGTCCGCGGCTGCAGCGAAAACATAAAAGAAGATTTCTATAGCACTTGTTATCAGATGAACTGGTACTCGGAAACGCGGTGGGTCCCAACTCTCATCAAGGTCTACAGTTTCCGTGAAGGTACCGCCACCAGAGACGTACATAATACTGTCTCTGCCGCCACCTACACTGGGTGTGCCCTCGGGCAACTCTCGTTGATGGCGGTTTCTTGTCTCGTGTAGTCTCGTCCCCGGGATCGCTGTGGATATTGAAGGGAGAGAAAATGAGTTGCCTATCGGCCATTGTGGGCGTTCAGAACAAGAGGAGTGGTCGTAGTAATTTCCTGTTTCAAACGGACCTGGATTGGCTGGCCGCTCTCTCTCTCTCTCTCTAACCTTTGATGGGGGGAAATTACTAACTTGCAATTGGTTTGGGGGTGTTCTTTTTCTGTATTTTATAGTTTGGGTTTTTGTCCAGAGAAACAGACACGCAAGCGTGCCTCTAATATGTGGACCTATTCGTTTTTGGAATAAATGGACAGACATTACTCACAAAGCGCCAGCTGTAATAGTGGACAGTTAACAAGTCTTTTGCAACTGGGTCAGACAAACTACCGAGAGGCAGTACCAGAGCGTCAAATACTCACACCTCATGTCTACATCAGGTCTGACTGTTTAGATGGACCAATCAGAAACGAAACAAGTGGTCCACAATATCCATAGGCGGAGGTCAAGAACCAATTCCGTTCGCAAACACGATTAACCCCGACAACGCCTTCCGTGATTCATCCTTCTCCAGTACTGGTGCTCCGTAGGGTGTGAAAACAGCCACCAGTCCAGGTCCCAAAGCAACGCCAAACTACGCACAAACATAATTTCCAGGACCACCCTGATGTCCAACACGATTTGGCCCAGGCTTTCACACAGAGCGAAAAACGTCAGTCCGAGCACGAACGGCTAAGTCAACGTAGTCCACCGTAGAGAGACTTAGTGATGAAAACGTCTGTCGGAATTAGGCATCCTCATTCATCTGTAGCGGGGCCGAGGTCGGATCAAGACGGTGGCTTGGGCCTTCTCTCGGGAGGATAGCGGTGCTCGCCCCTGAGCCCGGAGTACTCTCCCTTCAGCACCGATGTCCAGTAATCGTATCATGCCAAAGCCATTTTGGGGATCCTCAGTACTTCAGAGTGGAAGCGGCAGTTCTTGTATGTGTCCTTCGTACATGCACTCATCTTTCACTACCAATCAATGACTACGCCTAAATTAAGGAGAGCGTTTGACACATCTTGTTACTAGTACAGTTTCCTGTGGTGTTCTCCAGATCCCATTTTGCCTGTGTAGGCCGGAAAATCGATCACAGCAAGAACGTTACACGCCATTTGAAACTTGACGGATTCCAAAACTTACCCGGTTTCATTGGCTGTCTGTGCAGTTTCGAGTTGCCGGGAGAGTACCCGGGTGTATAATAGAAAGAAAGTCAGTACCTTGTGACGTATCAACAGCACAGATAGAGGCTTCAACCTGGACTCCTTTATTGCTATGTAGCCAAGCAGTGAGCATAGATCACATACATAAACATGCTCTTGATGGCTGGCGTGCAGGAAGGACTACATCTGGAGCACACTGACTGAGAACATTGCAGGACTGTACTTGTCGAGCCAGACTAAAAGACATGCTTATTGGCTTAGTAGAACGTAAAACAGCATAGAAAGCACACACACACACACACACACACACACACACACACACACACACACACACACACACACACACACACTCACTGTTCACAAAGAGAGAGAGAGGGGGGGGGGCAATTCCAAAAGCTGCACCATGTCAGTTACGCAATTTCTGTTTCTCCTGTTGAAACACGATTCAGAATCTTTCGTAAAATATGTATAGGGAAAGGCGTACATTGTTTAATCAGGCTCAGCGTTATGTTGGTAAAGGCAAAATCTGGCTACCGAGAAACGTGCGTAACTGACATTCCACTTCGAGTAGATGTTTTGGAATTTCCCAGAGAGAGTGTCCCGCTCCTCTCGCCATCTCCCAGTGCCTCCCTAGAGAGGTGGGTCGGGGTTTTTTTTTTTGGTTTTTTTTTTGCCTTTCGGCTTTGCAGGATTAATAGCGGGGTTCGTTTCGCTTCATCCCGGCTCTGATGGTGGTTAAACATTATCGCTGTCACATCGATTGGTTACTGTGACATGGCCGTCCCTCAGAGCAAATATGGATTTACCATTTCGCTTTTTCTTCCACAGTTTATGGCCCTGGAACGCCATAGGTTTAGAGAAGATGGTCGGTCCGGTATCTCTGATGGCAGTGATGTTTGGACTTGCCTGAAGCTGCCGGCGGTTTCCACAGCGTTCAATAGGATAACGCCCGCGAGAATTGACAGGGACGGTGGTAGGCGATGTTATTTGTGGGTGGGTCAAAAAGGGTTAACGTGTCTGGGTGACTAAAGGGTTAATACGAGCAGGGGCTTTTGCAGCAGCGAACAGCTTGTAGGTGCGTAAATCAGGTTAGTATGATCATTTGTGCTGGTGGAAGGGCTTCAGGCTGAGCCGTGGATGGTGGTTGCTTCTTGTTGAAAATAACTGCTAAATATTTCAAAATTGGCTGAAAATTCCATTTCTATATTTTATAGTTTGTGATCCGCAAAGAAGGGTTAAAACGGAGGTTCTCGCATCATCACATAATTGGACTACCCGGTTCCTAAGTCTTGAAAAGACATCATATGTATGTTGTGATTGTTTTGGGACGAGGACATTCGTGTGTGCATGTATGTGTGTGTGAATTAATATTAGCCTGTGATTTATTAATGTGGCCTTTAGGAGCAAGCCATGTTTTCCCCTGTACAATTGTGGACTGAAGTTAATAAATATGTTTTAATGCTGTACATTTCGCATACGAAGGCTTCGTCCATGTCAACCAGACTATGCCGAAAGGATGTCATTGCCAAGCCCTGTATCCCTTATTTCAAACTGACCGCGCCTACAGGTGAAGATGAATATCATTGTCTCGTTTCACGTGTTACACACGAATAATCTTGATCGTCTTTTTGGCGACACTGACAATGTGTGTTTCTCATTCGGAATATCTCGTTCGGAAGCCGTGATACTCTTTCATTTGAAGGACGTTAAGAGCCCCGGTAAATTGCAATAGGACTCGCGCGGCGCGCTTCTGTAGCGAAATTGAACTAGTGTGTGTAACAGATTTTCAATAGCAACGGCTGCCTCTTGCTTCCCAACCGGCCGGCCATTTTGGCGAGTGGCAGGCGCGTGTAAAGGGGAGGCCACTCCAGAAGACCCTCATGGTAATTGGATCCGAGGACAGTTATTGGATTTATGGCTGAAGAGCAATCTTCGATCTCAGAGATGTCTTGCTCTCACGCCATTACAGAGGCAGTTGGAGATTGGACACACTTTTAAAAGCGCGGGGAAGCCTGCTGATGTCGTTTGTGTCCTGTGCAACTTGATTTTCTCCATGTAGCAACCAGAACGCCGGGACGGTTAGAGATGAGAGAGGAGCAGTGGAATTCTAGAGGCCTGAACTCCGTAGTTTTAGGTGAGAGGAGGCTGATTTTCAAACTGTGAGAGGACAAGGCCCCATGTAGAAACTTTATTGAATGCTTTGACGGCTTGAGAGGAGAGATGGGCGGTGGAATTAAAGAGGTCTGAACTCCGTAGCACTGCGTGACTTTGGGGAATCCAGAAATGTGGAGACGAGGTTGATCTTCAAACTGTGAGAGGACAAGGCCCCATGTAGAAACTTTATAGCATGCTTTGACGGCTACGGAGGAGAGAGGGACGGTCGAATGAAAGAGGTCCTGAACTCCGTGGCATTGTGTGACTTGGGGTTATCCAAAATATGGAGACGAGACTGACACTGTGAGAAGACAGAAAGCAGAGACTGAGTGCTGGAACGGTTAGAGAGGATCGGTTGGAGTATAGCCGTATGAACTCCGTGTTGCTTGACGTGGGGGTATCTGAAAATGTGGAGACGAGACAGCTTTTGAACCGAAGGAGGGCAAGGCTGCTGACGTCCTTCAGACGTCTCCTGGCAGATTTTTTGTTCTTTTTAGGTGGTGCGCTGTTAACAGCCGGATGCCGCATGGACGTCAAGTCGTCTGGCTTTACTATGCAGACAGTAATGTGCTCTGAAAGAAGTCGGAAGGCTTTTGGCGTCTGCAGATAGGTCTTTGCGTACGTGATCTTTGGTTAGGTCGGAAAAGTCGAGAAGGTGCCGGCTGCTTGATGGCGTCTGGTATGACTGTGCACGGATTGGATTGGATGGAGATTGAAGAAGTGGGTGGGGACTCATGTCCGAGGACTCAGTGCTTGCAGTCTCATTCCTGAGCCATAGTTATACTGCAGATGGCCAACTTTTAGGTTGTTAAGTACCTGATGATAAACCTTTTGTGCCGAGATAGTCTCTTGTGTACTGCTAAAAGCCCATGTTACACGACCGCCACAGCGAGATAAAAGCAATTTTAAACATCGTTTAGACTACGACTGTGTAATACACAGAAGTCCAACTTCTTTGACTCCTAACAAGCTCCTACCGTATCACTGGTGGACACGAACTAAATGCTTGCTTGCAGTGTCGTCGCAGTATCTAGCGGGGACTGAGATATTTTGATTTTTTTTTTCTGGCTTGTCAGCGTTTCGGTTTCACCGGGGTTTTGTTGTTTGTTTTTTGGGGGGGTGTGAAGGTCTGTGTGTCGTTTGCCAAGTATCGGATGACTAAAAGGGTCAGATGTACTCTTGTTTCCGAGAAGTCTTTATCGATTGAGAAGTACACCTTCAGCACTTTCCTGCTGACTGATGTCTCCTGTGCTCGTGACTCTTTTTGAGGTACATCAATTTTTACTACAGTGTACTTCACTCCTTGATGGTGGCGGTAGAAGAACCACACCACTGACGAGTACCGATTGATTAATTTTAAGGAGGTTCTCCACCGGAGCTCCTCTTAATGCCTATCTCCCAGCGTTGCCGGGAGAGGTTCGAAGGCAGCGCAATGTACCATCGCCATTACATAGCCTAGATTGCCGCCGACTGCCTGGGACTTGGCCACATAATTGCCCGGATAAAAAGTGCATTATGGTCGGTTAATGACTCCTTAGCCGCCCCCTCTCCTCCTGGCTAAATCGGACCCCGTCTACGAGAGAAGATCAAGCCAAGAAAATAACATTCTCCGTTGACGGAGACTTTGTCCTCCAGTCTACAGCCTCTGCTGACAGAGTGCCAGGGTTTGTTGGAAACTGAACCCAGGATTATTTTGGCCAAGGTCGTCGTGAAGTAAAAATACACTTCAGGCTGTCTTTTCCTATCTTCTAAAAAAACGGGTTTTTGTTGTTATTGTTTTGTTGGTTGTTTTTTGTTGTTGTTTTTTTTTTTTTTCTCGAAGGAATCCTTTCATTGTATTACTTATTTGAGTCCCAGTACAACTCCACCCGCACCATCCTCAGCATTTTCGGCCACCCAGTACAATACCCACGCAGATGACGAGAATCATTCTGCAGAACTGACCATGTAAGTCTAAAATAGTGCACACTTATGTGAACCAACTACACGCGTTGCGGCATACATACGACATACCTCACTTAATATTTGACTTACATCACTTCAGACCTAACTGAAATTGGCCTTTCTGCGATATTCCGCGTGGGATGATTAGTGTTTGTTTATATGGGCGATCATTACTAAGGGGGGTCGAGAATAAAGGGGATCAATCATTGCTACAACATGCGATTTGGGAGCTGCATGGATGCTGCAGTCGTGTCGCAAGCAGCGTGCAAGCAAAAACCGTAAGGAGCGAACTTTTCTGTATCTAACGTCTTTGCTACAACACAAGAGTCGCTTGATGCAACGACACCCTCTCACACGCACCACTTTACTATTTTTTGTTTTACCCCTGCCGGGCGTAGCTGTCGTAGGAAAACGATTTGCAATCTGAGGAATGGAGTTATAACACCGAGCGTTCGCCGTGGGTGCTGAGGATTCAGAAGACCAACTTGGCACGATCTGACGCATGCTTCGTTCTTCCGCCTCTTTTACACAAGGGGATGTTTGCGTTTTTATTCCGCATGCACCTCGATTGAAATATTGCTTGTTTTCCCCCAAGACAAGCAGGATGTGCGGCAAGCTTTTAAGTTGGCAGCTACTCGGCATGAAACAGAGAGAATATTGATTATTCCAAGCGCTGCATCGTAAATTTGAAACACTAGGGATGCATATGCGATGGCGATCCGGATTTTCCGGAGTCGTGCAATTCAGTTGGGTGAATGGACTCAGAAAAGCTATCAGGATGTGGATTTTATTATTGGAGACGCAAGGGATAACATTGTTTCCGGCGTTGCCACTTCATATCGCCGCATATGGCTTCCCACTTCGGTGCATCTTTCCCAGATACGCCGTAGACATTTCATAGATTTTATTTCTTATTCTTAATCTGAGGGATGGCTAACAGCAACAAGACTGACTTACCTCGGAAAAACCTCTTGTTTTGTCCTCCTGAATTCGTATTCTGCAAACAAGCGAGCAATGTGATTTTGTTTACACTTTGGTTGTCGTCTTGAAACTGTTTGTGCTGTGTTCTTTTTAACACGTTTTCAGTTTACACAATTTTCTCGTTTCTTTTGTTTTTCCCCCTGAGACACATTTGCACATACGACATTATTACGGGTTTAGTGTGTAGACTCTGTCACACATGTATACACTGTACTTAAAACCTTCACATTTTGCAGGTGTGATGTCACATGTATGGCTGAGGAGATTTGTTGTTGTCACACATACACGTAATCACAGGTTTTCACAGGTGGAGTGATTCTGCACTAGAATGGAGCCTCACGTGCAGCAGGAACCCTTTGTAGTAATGGTAGTTGTAGTAGTAGTACTTAGATTGTTTTCACTAATGTCTTGGGTGTGCACAGGGAGTGGACACGTCCCTTTGGTCACCCCACCGGAAAAGAACCCTAGCTCTCTGTTTGTGTGCGTCGTCTCTCTCTCTCTCTCTTCTTCCTTCACTTCTGTCACCAGCAAAACAAGAAATTTACTGACCAGAGGGTTGCAAACACCCCCCCCCCCCCCGCCTTTTCGAAAACAAAAAGGGCAATTACGGAAAGTATCCCAATCCTGCCATAAGAAGGTGTCTACGCTTGGCTGGCTAGTTCGCGAGGTTTGGTCACCAGGTTTGTACAAGTGGTGGCAGGTCGGCCAACTGGTTGGGCGACAAACTCGAAATATCCGTACGTCGTTGGTTCGATTCCTGACACTGCTACTCTGTAGATACCTTCAAGTTTCAGAGCCTGCTATCTTTGAAGTCATCTTAAAGGCAGACAGAAAACTAGTCACACCTCCAGAACGTCCACCTTGTTCACCAGCAGATCCAGTTACATAGACCAGTTCACACCCAGCACTGGTACAGGACCCCCCTCCCCCCCCCCCAAGGGTCGGGACACTTTCTCGCACCTTCCTCTCTTCCTCTTCTTTTCAGACCCGTGTGAAGGCCATAGATGCGAACCCCCTGAGATTTGCCAGGTAGACGGTGATCAGCGCAAGCCAGTGTGCAGGTGCAAATATGCCTGCTTCAGTGACATGGCGCCTGTATGTGGGACGGATGGCAAAACCTACGGCAATAAATGCTATTTGGACATGGAAGCGTGTAAACAACGCAAACAACTCAAAGTTTTATACCAAGGACAGTGCTCCACAGGTTGGTATTGACGAGTCCAAAAAAATTACAAAACCGGAAATTTTTAGTCAGCTTTTGTTAGAGCTCTGCTTTTTCATTGCCGCTGCACAAAATTCGCTCGAGAAACAAAGGAGACGCATTTAACGCTTCAAGCTTCTTTTTTTTTTTTTTTCTATATGCTGCTGACATGTTTTAATAATGCTTCAATTAAAGGCTGGTTGATGATCCAACTAAACACTTTGCCTTCGTAATTATCAGACTAGGGTAAAACAAAAGTAAAGTTGTACCTGTATTAACTGTCTCTGGGTGAGCATTCAGACTCAAAACCTGTTTTAGTTGTTAGTCTGCCTGCATTAAAAAAAAAACAACAGCTGCAACAAATTTTAGAACAGTGTGTTCCCGCATACTGAAAAGTGTCTAAAAGATCACACTGTGAAATTAATCATTTCATGTACCACATAATTATATACTGACGATTATAACCTAACACAGGTTGTCCGTGTACTTCAGTGTCTGATAATTATATGAAAACAAGGAGACTACCTCAAAAGGTTTATTTTGTAACTTAGATTTATGATAACTACGATTTGTAAGATGATTACCAGAGATACAGACAGGCTAGTGTTCATCAAGTGATGGCTGATAAGGCAGTGGAATTTTAAATGAAGTCCCTCCCCTCTTTGCAACTATTTCCTCTTCCCTTGTCCTTAAAAAGCATGTTTATCACCACATTATCACACTGACAGTAGCTTGTTCACTGCAAAACAATTTACAATGGGGAAGAATGTTTTTTGCTATTATTATTATTGAATTACTTCTGCATCTTTGTAGAACATTCACTCACAGTCTTTGCATTTGCACTTCACACTTTTCTTTATTTTACATTATGCCTGAGCACCATTAACCACTGTAGAGCCTCTAAGAGGTTTTGATGCAATTGTCTCAGCATTACCTGTAGCTGACGTAACATGGAATAAAAATAATTACCGGCGGTATACACAATTTTTGTGAATCCTCTTGTGCTCTCAACCATGTTTTTCAACATTTTTCACTTTGATGACAGGGCAAAAGGGGTTTTATGTGCATAGCTGATATCAGACTGCACAGCCAACTACAGTACTTTTTTGAAAAAAGTATAGCAGTTTCTCATATATCAGTATGTTTCAAGTGCAGTTAGTGTTTATGATGTAATGTTGTGTCAGTGTTCTGTGTGTGTGTGTGTGTGTGTGTGTGTGTGTGTGTGTGTGTGTGTTGACTAAGAATTTTAGGCGTCTGACAAGAAATGTTGCATAGTCGGTTCTATGGGAAAAAGTTGTTTCATAGCTAATTATTGTCCAGCGCAGAAGCGTAATCAGCAGAAGGCTATGCATTTCACATGCATTAAGAGGCTGATGGCTGCATGAACATGCATGATTAATGAAGCATGTTTTAATAACAAATCTGTGGATGAGTTTGTGCATGAACAGTTATCGGTCAAAGTATGCCTGAGGTGTGTTTTGTTTGGTTCCCTGGCTGCTGCTGTGGTGTGGTTTCCACCTATTATCAAATTTAATTTTGTGCATGCTGCCTCCGTTGGTGAAGCTGCGTTGTGGATACATGCCTTTCAATACATGCCTTTCAAACAGTGATTTGTGCTGATAACATGCCAGAGCCGGTAGTTGTAACCAATGAGGAAATAATGGGTTATGTTCCTTGATGCACAGAAATCGCTGTTTCCGACAGATTTTTCTTCTATGTTAACAATGAATCGTGCTCAGGATTCGACCACGGTTTACACCCATTGGTGCAGTTTCTCTTTTACACCTTTCTACGTCAAACGTACCGTCTTTAACAGTGACGATAATGCAAAACAAATTGGCTCACCCACGATTCCTTATCAACTTCTTGAGTTGTCGCCCCTGATGCGCACGCCCCGCCGCATACGATCAGCGTGTCTTTCTGTCGTCTGCTCAAATTTCTGCGATGTGATCAGATACTTGTAAATGGAAACAGATACAGCATTAAACAGGGCCAGAAGCGTAAGATCATCACTATTTCTTCTTTGATAAAAAGAAGAAGAAGGAAAATACAATGAAACGTTGATCAGCAGTGCTTGTCAGTACGGGCTTGCCATTGACGGTGACAGAAAACCGAAATACACAGGAACAGTGAAATTTGTATGTGTTGCATTTGTAAATTTATGCAGAAGAAATAATTTAATCCACAGCAAGACAGTGGTGGGGATCCCCTTTCAAGTTGTGATATACAGCAATTTTTTTTTTTTTTCTGCAATGATTCGTCAGCATCAAAGACTTATTTTTCCTTTCCTTTTTTTTTTTTTTTTTTTTGGAAAACTTGTGCAGCATAATTGTCTTGACAGTATTTTAAGAATCTTCCAGCTTTTAATAACAAAAATGTGTTACAATTGTCTGACATTGGCTGGTCACACATTAGCCCTCGTGTTCTTTTGAGTTTTGATCGAGTCCCTGTCCTGTGAATTACATCTTCATTTGTAATGCACCTTTCTAAAACTTGTAAGAGAGATAAAATGGACATTCATCAGGCAAGACATGTAAAAATTTGTGCATTTCTTTACAAGCATGGTGTCAAATGCATGTTACATTTCTCTTGGTGTCTCAGGACTACTTACATGCCAATACTTCCATGTTACAATTAAAGTTTAATTACCATTTGATGTTCATGCTTTCCTGGTTTTCTTTGTAACGCAACTTACCAGGGACTAGAATAATCTCGGGTACAGTTCAGGATGAGTATAGTAGACATGGTAAATCTATAAATGTGAGATGCACGAGCTTCTCACTATGTCCCGTCTATCTTTGTGTATACATCTCACTCCTCTTGTTCCATCACCTAGACATTCACTGCCTCTGTCACTCTTTTCACAACTTGGTTTTCGTTACCAGCCAAGCAACATTGCATTGATTACAACCTGCAGAATTTGAGAAAGGTCAAATGATTTTTTTAAAGGTGTGTTAATGGGTTTTATAGGATTAAGGTAGGAAAATCAGGAGGGTTAACCCGGTTTTACTTGAATTATAACATTTCTCCTTATCACTTATTACACTTTGCACCCCCCCCCCCGCCCCCTTCACCCCAGGAAAAAGAGGGGGGTGGGAAGGGGGGGGGCTAAAGGATTTGTCAAAATACCGTCAATTAAACACATTAATACAAGATTAAAATGAATTTTGGCCTATTGGCAGCGTCTGCTGGTAAAGAAAACCTGTGTGTGTGAAGGGAGAGCGCAGCACTGATAGCGAATTTCAATTTGCCTTCAGTCTTGTGTTTTCCATACTTGGTAATGTTTTCACGCTATGATTTTGTTTGCAGGTTGATCAGATATTTCTTTCAGCACATTTTTTTTTACGCCCCGAGCATACACAAAGCAAAATGAAAATGCACTTTTTGCCTTTTTCCGTGCTTGTTTTTTTATCTGCCAAGCATTTTGTCCTCAGTGTTTGTTTACACCTTTCTATGATTGTTTTTTTTTTTTCTTCTCTTGAAAAAAGTTAGCTGTGATGTTCAACATGAATTGGTATGAAGAGGCAAGACCATCGTAATTACGAACTGTCATCAAAAATAATATTACATCGTGGAAAATGAAATAACTTTTATCCCATACTGCTTTCTTATTTTTTCCCTCATTAAAAATGATATACAGGTGTGTATGCACCCCCAAAACAAACCAAACCCATCAAACAAGAGGAAAATCAAGTGCAAGAACAAAATATTAGTTAATGTATTCTTTCAAAATGGGTTCATTCATTAAAAGAGTACATGTATTATATTTATCGTGTGAGAAGAAAAGCTGGTTTATGATGCATACAAGAAAAGTTATCTGACAGAACATGTACATGTAGGTGGGTACCAGCATAGTAATCCAACAACATTAAAAGAAAAAAAAAATCATTGGCAGTATGCTGAATATTATGATTTGGGCTGACTGCACTGTTATTTGCATGGTACTGTTTAAAAGGCATAGGCTTGAATTTTCTATACATGCATATTAAGTGTGCATGTTAGACTGATGTCTGTGGCAAGTGACAAACTATTGTGTTACAGTTGAATGTATAGTATTGCTTAAAGTACCCTAACTCATGCGGCAAATTTTGTTTCAGGTCTTTCCAATATGAGTTTTGTTGTTTCCCCAACTGTTTTCTTGAATTCTTCTTCACGCCCACCATTTTCAGTTTTAATCTGGTGTCTGAGTAATTCATTTTTAGTTACCTTTTTAGCTTCAGCTTTCCTGAAAAAAAAAGCAGAAAATTGGTAGTTTTCCCCAGTGTTGTTTGTTCTTCCAGATATGTGTGATGCCATATAATAACCCAGCATATTAGTACCTGTTTTAAGTTGTTACAGCCTATGCTGTTTACAAGTCGTTTTAGGTGCTAATTTTCTGTGAAGACTTTAATAGGTTAGATTGTATTTTACTACTACAAAGAAAATGATATTTAATGCATGGTATTCATTTGGACAGCCGTAGTCTTTGCATGTAACCTGCAGTTGTATACCTCTGAGCATAATACTTGCTTCTAATTTGTATGGTCTATATATACATGTATATGCAGGTATATATATATGCATGTTCTTGAACAGGTACTTCGCCATAATGCTTAGAAGTGTGCAATTTCAGTTTTTACACCCTTGAAACTTGTCCTTTGGTAGGAAACCTTATTTTGGTACATGCTTCCTTACTTTGTAATATTTCTGTGCTTCAGTAGGCAGTATGTGTACAATTTCCGTGCAGGCTTTAGTGCAGGTAGTGACAGGAAGTTTAATTTGTGTAAATAATCTTTCTTAGACCTGTCACTGTGGAGGGAGGGAAAACAGTCCTTTTATGGAAATTTGTTCACAAGAACCAAAACCATAGACATAAACATAAACACATGTAGTGACTGAGTGTTCCTGAACTTTTTTATTTTTTTTATTTTTTTGTTGTCGGGGGGGGGGGGGGGGGGGGGGGGGGGGGGGGGAGGGGGGGGTGTAGAACACTTACTTTGCTGTCATCCACAGTCTTGATAAATTACAGTATCATTACTTGTTCTTAGTCATAAAGATTTGCAAGTCTGTAACTTTTAAGCTTACTGTCTTCTGTTTTTTTTTTAAAGGCAAGTCTGGTAAGTAAGCTGACATTTCTTTACATTTGCATTTTTTTTTCTTTGATACTTTATGTTTCAGTTACTAGTTCTGAGTCATACCTTTATCATGTCATACATTCCTCTTCCAGCCAACAACCCGTGTGACAGAATTCAGTGCGGGCCGATGGAGGAATGCAGCGTTGATCGCAATGGCATCGCATCCTGTGTGTGTCCCCTGTTCTGCGAGCCTGTAATCCGCTTTGTGTGTGGCAACAACAGTCGCACGTATAACAGCGAGTGTGAGCTGAAGAAACAGTCGTGTCTCAACAAGGAGTATGTGGTCATTGCCCATCATGGACAGTGTGGTGCGTTTTGCCCATTTATTTCTGATTTTGATTTTAGAGATCCCACTACCACTACCACACACACACACACACGCACACACACACACACACACACACACACACTCACACACTTTTTTTTTCTTTTTCTTTTTTGGGCTGCCACAACTCCTCCGTGGTAATGGGTGGAATCCGTGGAGGGCTCGGAGGCTGGGGCAATTTTAATTGCATGATAATTGAGATGAGGATGATGATAAGATGATGCTATGGAGGTCCGTGCGGTTTGGGACAGCGGGACAGGGCCGCATTCTACGCTTCCTGTCATAATTATCCCGGCTTTAACCAGGCCTGGGAACTATGGCACCTGCGGTGCCAGCCATGTAATCATCCACATTATAAGACGTGTCATACCAAGGAAAGCACCCCCAAAGTCACACCCGTGAAGTGGGTGAATCTCGGCTGTGTGGTAACAGCCTCCCCATTGGACCCACAGCACACCTGCTCTGGGTAGGAGCCGACCTAGGTAGAATAATTCCGCTTGCCTCGGCTGGGACTCGAACCCGGGTCTCCCAGTTCATGGTCCGAAGTGCTAACCACTACACTACGGGGGCCGGTCCCCACCCCTTTTACCCCCCCCCCCCACCACCTGACTTCTGTTTCAGTGTTTGCTGCTGATGTTTGCTGCTTTACTAGACTGGAAATACATTTTGAAATAGAGAAATCATAACCAAACAGCAGAAACTTTTCCCCAAAGTCAGGATGGTATGAACACTGGTGTATTTTCACAATTTCAGGCAATAATGTACCTTGCCGAGGTCACACGTGCAGCAACGGAGCCATCTGTCATGTTCAGGATGGTCGGCCAACTTGCGTTTGTCCACAGTGTTCTGAGGAACTGGATCCGGTGAGTTGGCCAAGAATATTTTACTTTCTCAGTTCAGGGTTCAAATTGCTGAAGCAGGGTAGAAAAAGATGGAAGAAAAAGTGCGTCTCGTCATAAAAATGGAAGATATCCTTGTAAGTTAAGTGCCCAAAGCATGTTCATGTATGTTTTCCCAGTGACGTAAGTTCTCCCTTGTGAAGGATATAAGTGTCATGGTTTCCAGGCTGTATCCAATGGTTGAATTGAACATAGCTTTATTGTGATTGTGATTGTTCAAGCAACTGTCAGGTTAATGATCATGAAATTTAATTAATGGGCTTAAGAAAGAAAGGTGCATGCAGGTTACACTTAAAATCATGAAGTGTCTGGATTAAGAGAGGTGTTTTGGCTCCCTTGTGTAACAATGGGAGTCTATGTATTAACCCTCCGTCGTCTGTCTGTCTGTTTGTCTGTCTGTGTGTGTGTGTGTATGTGTGTGTGTGTCCAGAAAACTTTAACATTGTCATTTTCTCAGAATCTACAAACACCAGAGGCACCAAACTTGGCATGCTGATAGACAACCACAAGACCTTTCAAAACATATCATTCTGAATGACCTTGACTCAAGGTCAAGGTCACTAAAGCTCTCTGTTTGAAAATTTTACATTGGCATTTTCTCGTAATCTTTATAGTTTCTCTTCCTTTCGTTTGTTCAGGTGTGTGGCGACAATGACATCACCTATGAGAATGAGTGCAAGTTACGACAGGAGAACTGTGAAAATAATGGCAACGTTCGGGTCAAGATGAGGGGCGCTTGTCGTGAGTACAACGTTGCATTAGTCTTAGATGTGAAGACTACAAGAAGGTTCAAACCACACTTGGAGAACAATACACAGTATAGATTTATTTCCAAATTTTTGGCTGATAAGTCTGTCGTAAGGGGGGGAAAATACAAGAGCAGCATGACCTAGTCAGTTCATGGAGAACAGATGTAGTGAATTATTTAAGGATATGTTCAGGAGTACAGGTTGCCATGGTAATGGGGTGGGTGGGTGTTTGGGGGTTTAACGTCCTTTTCCACCACATACGGATGATATTAAGGACGGGGCAACGATTAAAAAACCAGCACAAATATTTGACCCCAGCCGGGATACGAACTCACAACCTGAGCATTAGAAGTCCAACGCTGTACCATTTGGCCACCCTGGCTCCCCCCCCCCCCCCCCCTAGTAATGGGGAGGGAGATGGGTTTCAGGGATGTGCATTACATGTTTGTTTTTGTTTTTTTCAAAGACAGCTGTAATGTTTGCGAAGACAAATGTGCTACCCCTGCTACATTCTTTTTAGTGAGGATGCCAATGACTTCTCTTTCTCTTTCATTTCATGCAGACAGCTGTGGTGACACCCAGTGCAAGTTTTATGAGATCTGTGAAAGTATTCGCGGCCGAGCAGAATGTGTGTGTCCAACATCATGCGTAAAGGTCAGTGCAGGGTCCTTGCTATTGTGAGGTTTGTATGTGTGAGCCTGTCACAGCTGATTTACCATTAGCTATATATACTGTGTGAGTGGTCTGTTAGACAGGGTGGTTGGGTGCGTGTTTGGGGGTTTAACGTCCTTTTCCACTACATGCGGGTGATACCAAAGACGGGACAACGATGAAAAAGCCAGCACAAATATTTGACCCCAGCCGAGATACGAACTCACGACTCGAGCATTAGAAGTCCAACGCTGTACCATTCAGCCATCCTGGCTCCCCGGTCGGTTAGACAGGTTTGCACCTAGTAATTAAAAGTCCATTTTCTCAACAGGTTAACCTGCCAGTGTGTGGATCCGATGGTCAGACGTATTCTAACGAATGTGAAATGAGGTTAGAATCTTGCCGACGAAAGCAGATCATCACCAAAACATCCTCAGGAAGCTGTGGTGAGCAAATTAAATTATTCCTCCTCTGGAAAACGCTTTTCTTGGCAAATAGCATCCCTGTATACACAGAAATGGATTTGTGGCATCCAGATTCAGGTTTCACAGTGCACAAGTAGCATTTAAATCTAATAGTAGTCTTCTGTGAACTCCTAACAGCCCATGCAAACATCGAGTTTGGACTTGAAATCTTCATAAGATACGGTAAGAAGATAAGAATAACTTTATTAATCCCCTCAGGGAAATTTATGGTGTACAGCTCTTGACATAAGAACAGAATCTCCATGTAAAAAACATCAAACCATGCACCCATACGCACTCTTCACTCATACACCCATCACATACACTCATGGCAGTAATACTCATATCACTAGGAGCCACTTCAAGCCACTGTTATGCAATCGGCAGCGGTCTTGGGCCTAGCGTGAGGGCCCATGCCTGAATACGTGTATCGTGCAATAGTGACTTGAAGTGGCTGCTACTGGTGTGCAGTGGCCTGTTCTTTTCAACCAATCTTATCGTATAGCTGGCAGGGGGGTTGGGGGGGGGGGGGGGTGGTTGGGCTCGGGCTGTTAAGAGTTAAAACAAATAATGAAGTCTCAGAGTCCACACTAATATTGTTTTCAACCATACAGGAGTAATATGAAAGACAGGATGAGGAAAACCCATCTCAATGAATAAGTGATGTTTTGACTCCCAGCCATGAATCATACTCAGAGTTTCCCATAGCTTTCACAATAACTCTTACGAGACCGACCACCCCCTGCCCGCTATACTGTAAGACATTAAAAAGAACAAGCCAGTGCACACCAGTCGGAGCCACTTCAAGCCACTATTACTCCAGGCGTGGGCCTTCCCGCTAGGCCCAAGACCGCTGCAGATTGCCTAATAGTGAGTTGAAGTGGTACCTGGTGATCTGAAGATTTCAAGTAAAATTGCGAGTTTGGCATGGGCTTTTAAGAGTTAAAGTGTCCCAGGGACCCTTTTCTGGAATTTGAGGGGGTCCTTCTGCAATGTCTGAGAGTCCCTTAGTAATACTTTTTTTCTTTTTCTTTTTTTTCTAACCCTTTTGGCAGACTGCTACTGTCTCTGGAAGTTGGTTCAATTCTTCCGTCACAGTTTGAACTTGAAGTCAAAAGTGAAGTCCCATATAACATTACACGCATTATGATTCATGAGTGTGTGTGCAACCACTTTCCCCTTCCTCTTCTTCGTGGATTTTTTTTGGGCTGAAAGGGTAGGAAATTTGGCTGAAAATTGCCAGATGACAATTCCCCAGCCTGATCATTACTTGTTCAACTCTATGCTATCAGCTGTTAGCAAAGATCGTTAAAATAGGGAGGATAGTACCAGGAAAACTTGTGCGTCCCTGGGGCGCAGTGGCTCAAACAGTCTGTGTCATTTTTGGATTCCTGTGCATGTACATGTCATCGGCTCCAGTCATACTCATTGATAGTCTTCAGTATCCTCTAAGGTAATATACATGTATCACTTTATTCATCCCTCGAAGGGAAATTGCACTGTCTGCTCAGACAAAAGTGACAATAAAAATCATTACAATTACAAATATTGAGCCGAACCAGCACGCACACGCACACACACACACACACACACACACACACACACACACACACACACACACACACACACACACATAAAAACAATCATCCATACAATCATATACAAATTACAACCTTCAGGTATGAAAAATGCAATATGTATGACATTCAGAAGATCTGTCGTATCACAGGAACAGATGGATCACATCATCCTGTCTAACCCTACTTATCTGTCAGTGGATTAAATTCGACAGAGTGAGGCAGGATGAACAGAATGAAGTTATTAACCTTCTATTCATCTCTTTCTGCAGACAAATGTGTCGGGGTGACGTGCAAACCAGGTGAACAGTGTGAAAACGGAGTGTGCGTCTGTCCAATCCTCTGCCCAACCAAGCGTGACCCAGTGTGCGGTGACAACGGCCGGTTTTACGTCAATGACTGTGAGATGAGGAAAGATGCCTGCTCCAGAGACGTAGTGATCGAGATCGCACCAGAAGAAAGCTGCGAGGAAGATACGGGAGTGATATATGGCTCTGGATCAGGAGGTATCATTGTCGTGCTTCATTTGTTCATCACTACTTTTATTGAAAGTCCCGATTACATCTTTCTGTTAATGGAAATGCAAACATGTGCATTGTGAAAAAAATCTTTTTCTGTTCTGTTCTGTTTCATTCTCATTGTATTGCTGGTATCGTAAGTTTCATTGCAAGCGAAGCATATTTTTAGTTCTTTTAAATGCATTGTGTGAACTCTGTTTTTGCGTTCAGTTTGTGGTTGTGTTGCTGTTGCACTTGTGACAGATGTGTTTTTAGCGTAAATACCAATTCTCCTCAACTAAGCAGGTACTGTCGAGTTTCTGAGAGACAGTGGCAGAATGTTACTTGTGACATTTACGTATACCTTGATCTTGTGGCTTCTCTTTGCTCTAAGGGATGGTGATCCCCAGCACTTTTTTAATTTTTATATCTATATTAATGTGTAACTTTGTAGAAATATAATCTCCCCTCTCAGTAATAGAACCTCATTCTTGCAAATCCCTTGAGATTAATTTTGTTTCCCTTTTTACTGAAATAGTGGAGTTTGTTGTCCCTAATATGTGTCTCACTACACAAAATTACGATTTAACACATTTCATACCGTTTTTGACTCTTTTTTGGTTTTGGCTCGATCTGTATGCAAAAATCAGGCAGGATTAGCAGGATGGCTCTGCAACACTTTCCACTAAGCCAAATTTAAATCCATGCAGACTAAATCAATTATGATGTTTCTAGTGACTGGTTAATTCACAACCCCCCCCAAACTTACTTGGTAGGAATTGAGTTAATTGTGTATGGTCACCTGTGTTCTGGACACATGCATGATCTCAGCAGCAGTTTTGTATGTGGTAAAAAATACTGCTTGTGTTGAGGGGAACTGAAACTTACTTGATTCTTTTCAGTTTTTTGTGTTCTCTGACAGATACATGTGCAAGCCTTCTGTCTGCTTCTGTGTTTTTCATTCTGTGTTGCAGTAGTTTGTGTGTGTGCTTCTATACTCAAAACAGCTAGATCAGCACCAACAATTACCAGGGTATATCTCATTATTCGTGGGCCGAGAGAATATCTTCAGTTTATGTTGAATTTTTTGCTCCTCAGTTCAGTTCAAGACAAGGTACTACCTCTGCTTTCGAAAAAGCATGCACATTTATACGTGTTCCAACCATTCTCTTAGTGATTTCATCATTATTGAGACCGTTCCAGTGTTGGTTTTGTTTATACTCCAGATTGATTAATAGATCAGCCATGAAGCTCACAGACAGTGGTGTCTTGTTGGTGCAGAGCTGTTGTACGTGTCTGGTGTGAATTCAGTATTGCAGGGGTGGCCAAATGCATTCGTCACTGGGCTCTTAGATTTCACTAATTTAGGGGCCCATTTGCTCTTTGTTCTAATTCACAGTGTCTGGTGGTCACTGATACATGTATTACCACAAGCCCTTGGGTGCATTCAGTGAAGCTTAATTGGCATTCATGCTGACATTGCATGTCTAATATTGGTATTCCAGTCTGTGCCAGTTTGATTTTCATCACTTTTCCCAGTAAGACCCTCTGGCAAGCTGGGCACTTTGGTTTTAAAATGTTCTCAGCTCATTAATTGTTTTTTTTTCCTCACTTTGTTTTTGCTTGGTTATGAGTCGATCCACATGGTCCCTTGGGTCCTCGCATTTGTGACAGAGCATGCAAAAACGTGGCCAGAGTGTCAAAATATCATTTTGTTTAGTTGTCAGTTTTGTGGAAACATTCAAACTATGTCCATCCAGGTGCAAAAACCAAAAACAGCAACAACAAGAACAACATACCAAGATAGTTTTTGTTGTATTTTTCTCCTGCTATGTCGCTCTCTCGGTGCACTCGCAGAGAAGACACGGGATACAACAGGATACAACTCCAAATACTTTATTAACAGAAGATGCGCAAGAACAAACTCATGAAAGAGGAAGAACCCAGAACGCTGTGCAGTGCTGCTTATATACTAACAGGTCAGATCTAGAACATTCTGTAACATACTGGCAAGTACGGAATCTTTCCAAAGTTACGTAATCTACTGACGTTACTGCACTCGCATGTTCTGGGATGGTCTAGAAATTTCCATCGAAATGCAGTGACTTTTCGCGATCTCTACAACAGTGTGATAGCTGGTTAGCTATAATTCTTTGAAGTTGGAAGGGACAGTGAGTCAATGCTTGTACCCAGTGACCTTTTTTCCTGGTTTAGTTCTCAGTTTAGTTGAGAGTAAATGTACGTGACTTTATCCCCATCTGGCCACCCCTGCATTGCCACATCTGTTGTCTGTGTGATGTGATGCACACCATGGCCGTGTGTCTTAGGTGTTGTTCTTGGATGTTGTTTGCACATACATGTGAGCATGTTGTAGAGGGGTCAGGCGATGAAATTGAGGACTGTGATGATGAGGAGTGTGGGAAATACGGAGGAAAGTGCGTTGTCATGGGTGATGGAGGCTTCAAGTGTACCTGCAACTTTAACTGTGAGGCCATCAGGTAAGCTGAAGTCCATTTTATATGTATATATATATATATATATATATATATATATTGTTATGTAAATTTAAGGGTCTGCTGAAGGGGTTGAGCATAACTCAGGTAATGTTGTGTGCACGTCTGTTTTCATGGACCCTAAAACAGTTCTCAAATTTTTGGCTGAAGAGCCTGCTGCAAGGCATAGCGTGATGAAATGACAAAGACAAAGACAGTGTTACATGTACTTAAAGTGGCTTCATCCATCCCAAAAGATCAGTAATTCTTTACAAGAGTGTCACAATGATGGTGTCTACATCGTGTCTCATAAAAGGACATACAATTTTTAATAAAATAAATTTAATTCAGATGTTGCAATTAGACAGATACTGAAAACAGGAGTTCCGTCCCTTGATCATCACTTGTGGAAGCGGATGCTGTCAAACATTTATCAGGTTTAAATTCAGACTACCAAAAGCAAAACATTTTTGTATCTCCAGTATGAAGGAGATTTCACTAGCTGAGTGATGTGTTTGTTTTAATCGCTCCTCGCAGTTTAACAAAATACCTGTATGCCACTAGAAAGACACCTGAGCCTTTTAAGTTTTAACCAGACAGATAATGTGTAAGTTGGATGCTTTCTGTAAACAACTACAGTTCATAAAAACCATTCTGGATGCAGTGGCTTTAGTCTTGGTTTCAAGGAGACTGACAGTCATTCCCAAAATTTGGGAATAAATTTGTTTATTTCTGCTGTCCATGAAGAAAATTTGAACCTTTCTTATTAGTAAGTGTATCATAATTATTATCTTTTGCTAACATGCTACCAGTCTTTGTTGTTCTGATAACTCCTTTTTTCCCTGTTAGGTCGCCTGTCTGTGGTTCAGACGGACGGACATACGGCAACGAGTGTCAGATGCGTCAGGCAGCCTGTACACACCGTCAGGAGATCAGTGAAGCGTCCATGGATAACTGTGATGGTATGTTCACCTTCCTGCTTGCACTTGCACAACTATAAAAGTCACTAGTGTGGAATGGAACGTTAAACTTTCATCCTGTTGCTTCTCTGTGTTTCTCATCAGAACTTGTGCCAAGCTTTGAAAATTGTACATGCAGTTTAGGGAGAAAGAGCTGTGTGTGGAGGGGACAGGTCTGGAAATGGAAGGGTTTCTTGGGCAAGGCTAAATTTCCTCATAAATTAGAAAACAGAAAGTTCATTTACCCTGCTAGCTCCATTGAAAGAGGTTGTTAGTAACAGACTCTGTTGACCTGAATATGAGGCTGAATGATGACACATAATCTGAAACCAAGGTAGAGAAGTTTCAGCACAGACACCCCCCATCCCCCCTCCCCTCCACACACACACACACACACACACACACACACACACACATACACACGTACACACACACAAATACACGTACACACACACATACACACACGTACACACACATACACACACACACTCCCTCCGTGGTACCCAAATGACTGAGAGCATAATTATTTCTCTGCTGAAAATTATACATCATTATCTACCTCGGTTTCAGAAATAAACTGTGTATCAGCCATGTTATGTCGTAACAACTCCCAAACACCCACCCACCCACCCGTAACAACTCCCATCAGTCACAGGTCAATTGAAGACTGTTGCCCTAGTCATTATTTTTTTCTTACGGGTTTTCCAGAGCTGGACAATGATGAGCCGTGTGATGGGGCAGTGCCGCTAGTGAACGAGGCGACAGGGCAGGACTATAACTGCATGCCAAGCATGGATATGTGTCCATCCGGAAGCTACTGTCACATTACTCCAGCATTCGCCAAGTGCTGCAAAGAAGGTCAGTGCTGCTTCTACGCCTTGTACTCAAGTCTGTTTTGGTCAGGGATGATAGAGGTAACCACATCCAACCGGGAAAATATACAGTCTTCACAAAAAGTTAAGGACCAGTCAACATAATGGGTGACAGTTTCAATAAATCAAAAAAAATAAACAAATAAGATTTTTTCCCGTAAAATTCGGTAGCAAGGTTAAGGAGGTAATTAGTGAACATGGCGACCACTGTGTGGATGGCACGTGCGCGTCACACAGCATGCTTGGCGCGTTTGAAAACCTGCAATTTCAGCAAAACTAGACCAAGTTTCAGTGTCCAGTGAGCGATACCTGGGGCTTTCTGCACGGCAAAAATGAGATGCAGGTCAAAGAATACATCCCTTGTTATGAACTGTGCTCATTTGTTTGCCTACATAAGCCGCCGTTTCAGCGATGTTCAGCACTACACCAGCATGCCACCACGACAAAAGTTGATTGATATTTGCAATTGGTCCTTAACTTTTTGTGAAGGCTGTAGATGGGAGTTAAAACAGTAGGTCTCAGGTAATATTGATGAGTCCATTATGCAGATCGTGCCAAAGGTTTTGTTTATGGACCAAAGCAGTGATTGTGTTTACCGGGAATTTCCAGTATTTTACTGGTTCAAATTTATAAATACATGCACCAAATATGAATTGAACAAGCTACCAGTTTGATCTACCAGTGGATTTTCAGCTATAATGTATGTTTTGTTTTTTTAAATGGTGTTCTTTCGTAGGCGATGTGGCTGTTTTGCACAGGTCCATTCAATTAAGCGGTGTCTTCTCTGCCAGAAATATCAAGACCACTGGCCTTTGACATATAAATCAAATCAGGACGCTTGAAAATGCATTTCGCATACTAATGTCTCTTCAGCCTCAAGGTTGTGGCGTTTCATTCTGGTCTGACTGAAGTTTGGTGTTGTAAGGTCACAACCCTGGACATAAATATTATGCAAACTGCATTTTCTACTGTCCCGATTTGATTTTGGGCGTCGAGACCGTGGCTATAAAATCAGAGGGAAGAACTTTGACTGCATTCAGGGGTACTCTCTATTTCAGACATCCACACCGGCCGAACATGTGCAGAAACCAAATGGGGTTGCTGCAAAGACGGCAAGATGGCCGCTCTCGGCCCGAGTAATGCTGGTTGTCCAGGTAACCATGACAAAATATACAAAAACCTCTGTTGTATCCAAGAGTGTGATACTACTTAGCCAGTAAAGTAGAGGGACCCTGCATTGAAGGTCTTGATTATATGGACATCAACTTGTTATTGGCTGTCCTTTCAGCAGGAATAATGTACCACTATGTATCACCAGTAGAAGTTCCTTCGGGAAAAATGCTGAATGTGGTTGGGTATCTGAGAAAGTATAGACATGTGATTAGCACTCAGCTTTGGTCTCAGCGGAATAAATGGAAGTATGAATTCTTGACATATACCTGCCCCCCCCCCCCCCCCCCAAAAGGTTCAAATCGTGCTATTTTGTTCTTCCTTTGATTGAAATGATGCAGTGAGTTCAGTGTGTTGACTATAGCTGAATAATTGAGTGCATTTTGTCTGAATTTTTTAAGGTTGAAAACAATTGTCTTGTACTCTGTGGAGATGGTTGTGTGGGGAAATGTACCTGCTGACCACAATTCTTGTGTCGTGTCACACGTACATGTACTCCTTGATCACATTTACTTATAGGCACAGATGATGTGGCATCACTGATGATAATGAAGTAGCAATGACATCATTATTTTTTTCCCATTTCAGCAACACCACTGTGATGATTATTTCGTTACAAAAGTGTTTACTGTTTCTGTCAGCTTTCGGATGGGATGTGTCTGTATAAATGTTTGTGCTTGGCTGTAGTAATATAGTGTGTTTCATGCGAACCTTGAAAGTGTCGGTGTGATCACATTATTGTCTTTGTAAATGCACTCAATTTTAGTATACTCTTTTCAGTTTGTTTGGTTCTGTGCTTGCATGGACTTTGTTTCTCGTTTCTCATCACAATGCATTTCATGGAAGTCTGAAGTTAGAAGCATAATATTATGTCTAGAATGATTTGTGAAAGATTTATTTTACTTACTAAGACTAGGAAGAGCTCAGTAAGAGAAATCCTAGAAGCTGCGTGTCACAGTTTTCATGAGGGTAACATGATGACAGTCTATGCAAATATGGGGTGAAATTTTAACAGCTTCTGTTGAATGAATAGCTTTCTTCTTTTTTTAACCCATCAAACGTGAAGGATGCCCATTAGGTTAATTTTCAGCCAGGAGTGTCACATGTTATATGGAGGTGAATGATTGCAAACAAAAGCCAAGTCCGTTAACTGAGGGAGATGACTGATGGAAGCACTTGATCAGTAACTAATTCTAACTAATTAATTGATTTTTTTCCCTAAGATAAAATTTTGACAGGCTCTTTCTCAACATTGTTTGCTATCTGAGAAAGGTATGTCAGTATTGCAGTACTCATAATTTGTCTCTTTTATTGCTACAGCAAAGTTTTTCATCTTGGTTTTCTTAGAATACTGCCATTGCAATCCGATTGGCTCGTACGGAACCAACTGTGACCCCATCACGCACCAGTGCACGTGCAAGCCAGGTGTCGTAGGGATCAGGTGCGACAGGTGTGATATTGGCTACTGGGGTATGCACAAAATCACGGAGGACAACAATGCAGGCTGTATTGGTGAGTGAGCTTTCGAAGATTAGGCACACACGAGGGAGCCCAAAGAGAACTGAATAGGCCGACTCGGAGCAGATGAAGATTGAGAGAGTGCCAAGTCTGTGTCTCTCTCTGTTTCTGTCTGTCCGTGTGTGTCTCTCTGTCTCTTGACCGCTCTCTCTCTGTCTTTCTCTCACTCTCTCTTGCTCTCTCTGTGAGACTGTCTCTCCCTCTGTGTGGTTTCTTTTTTGTTGTAGCAACGGCTGATTGAAAATTAATTGATGTTTGGTTAAATCACTTCCGTTGGAAAATAAAGTTTGTTCATTCGTTCTCCCTCCCACCCCCCTCTCTCTCTCCCCCCCCCCCTCTCTCTCCCCCCCCCCCCCCCCCTCTCTCCCCCCCCCCTCTCTCTCCCCCCCCCCCCCTCTCTCTCCCCCCCCACCCCCTCTCTCTCTCTCTCTCACGCACGCAAACAATTATGTGAACTTTGAACCTTTTTCTTCCAGCGTGCAACTGTAACAGATACGGGTCTGAGCGTGACGACTGTGACCAGATGACTGGACGGTGCATGTGCAAACCACTTGTGTCAGGCATGAAGTGCAACCAGTGCAGTAACGGACAGACCATCGGACCACGTGGATGTGGTGTGTTCACGTCTGGTGTGTTTATATGTGTGTGGTGGTGTGGTTATAATTGACAGTGTACATGCAATCTGGTGTGTTTATGTGTGTGGCGGTGTGGTCTGTCGACAGTGTACACATGTAGTTTTGTCTGTACAGGATGATGTTTCTGTTTTGTTTGTTTGTTTGTGTGTTTGTTGGTTGGTTGGTTGGTTGGTTGGGGGTGGGGGGAGAGGGGGGTGTATTTAAAAGCACTATGGGTATTGAAAATACGGTGTTTTGTGGAATTTTTGCATGGCTGCATTTTTAGAATATCTCAAGATGACAGGAATACACTTTTCTCCTGCTTCATTCTTAACACTGGTATTGCTGAATGAATTTGTCTTATGCTGAAAAAGCCATAGCTAATAGAGAGGTTATCTGGAATATTTCGGGCTCAGCACTGCCAGGGTGAAAAGTGTAGTTATGCTGAAATTCTACAATAAAGTCAGTGAAGCTATAAGCTGTTTACAATATATTCGGCTGTCGTTTCAAACTGTTTGGTGTTTGCCGGAATTTTGTGACCACGCAGTCCTTGCTGATAATGTTGTCTTCAGACACTTTTGCTACATATTTTACCACATTTGTAGCATGGTTGTTAGTGATTGTAGCATGGTTGTTAGCAAAGTTCTGTATGGATGTCATATTTCAGTTGTATCTTTTCCGTTTTATTGCCAGACTTGTACCAGCCGACAACTTGCGATGAACTACAGTGCCAGTTTGGATCGGTGTGTCGCCGTGGTAACAGTGGAAATCTCGAATGCGTGTGTGACATCAGCTGTGACACCAGTGAAGCATCAACGGACATCGTTTGCGGCTCCGACAATCAGAACTATGGTTCCGAGTGCGAGATGAAGTTGTTTGCCTGTCGTCTGGCTAAGGAGTTGTCAGTCGCCCATAGAGGCCCTTGTCGAGGTGAGTTTGCGGAACTGACTTTGATCTGTCATTTTTAAGTCTGCCTGCGATAGGGTGAGCACACTCTATCAAAGTGTGAAAAAAAGAGTTTCAGACTTGTGCTGTAATTGTTATATCAGCGAGCATCTTAAAATAGTATCTTTGTTTTCCTTTCTATGCAAACCGGTTGTCACGTGACAGAAAAATGTTGGCTCGAGCTCAAGCCTTTGTACATGTACCTCCAAGGTATAAACGATCAGTAGACATACGGTTTGACTCAGTTCCTAGCAACAGTGGCCAACAGATGGCTGTGATTTTGCGCATGTCAAACGGTATCATTCTTTTGTCATGGTAAGCAGTTATGATCTAAAAAAAAATGAACCAGTGTAACTTAAACCCATTGTATTAATTCAAATAAGCTTGCACGCCTTCTTGTCTTTCAAACTGTAAATACGTCATGGGAAAGTGTATACTCCTGCTGATAGGGTTTTTTTTTCCTCGCTTTTTCAGCTCAGCCACCAGGGAACCCCTCTCGCACCACCACTTCCCTCCCATCTACATCTCGGTCTCGAAAGACAACACGTCACATCGTGGGTGAACCACCTGGAAACGAGAGCGGGCCATCTGCAGGAACAAGGAGGCCAGACATAAAAGATAAGGACAAGGAAGAAATTTCTGATTGTAAGTTCAAACCACTGTTTACGTTTAACAAATAGAAGCGACATAAAAGGGATAGAAACCACTTAACTTTCACAAAGGACGGCACGGGTCAATGTTTCGGCTTTCGCCTTCCTCAGGACACAAACAAAATTTTGATTGTGTTTGTGTCCTGAGGCAGGCAAAAGCGGAAACGTTGACCCGAGCCGTCCTTTGTGAAAGTAAAGTGGTTTCTGTCCCTTTTATGTCATTTTTATTTGCTTAACTTGTAACCACTTTGCAGTCATTACCGTTTCCTTCACTGTTTACGTTTGTAATGCATAGATCAGCAAAGTTTGGTTTCTGTTATTCTTTGATGAGGAAAGGTCAGGGGAGCTTCATAGTGATTTTGTTAAGTTCTTGCTGTAAAAAGCCATGTAGGCTGTATTCTAACTTTCTTGTGTGATGAAGTCTTTCAAAATTTTGCGTAAATTCTATATTTTGCCAAAGTGCACATTTGAATGTATGCATGGGGCTGTATTTCTGTTTGAGCCGTTTTGTATTCTGATCTTTTTTAAAGCCACAGCAGTTTTTTTTCAATTTGATCTCCAGTTACATATGATCTGTAAATGTTGCATATTTATTTTGCTCAGCTTGCCATAATTGTTTTCACATTGCCTTCTCAATTAATTTTGCTCCCTGCTTCATGACCAGGCCGAGGGAGCTACATAGACGGACTGTGTCTGAAGGACAGTGACTGTTGCTCCAATAACAGTCACTGTACGCTGGGTCTCTGTCACTGCCTGCCAGGCTTTGTACCCTCTGTCGATAATCGCAAGTGTATTGGTGAGTTTTTGTCCTGGAATGTCTGTACTTTGCATTTTAAGGCTTAGAACCAAGAGAAGTCTTGCATTGATGTTACGCATTTGAATTTCTTGTGATGGTCATGCACACACCCACTCATTGGATTAGATGCAGAAGATTTTTGATTGGACTTTTGCTCTTCACTCACAGGCAGATTTTGTACTCTTGTATACAGTTCTTTAGTCTTTTTGTCTTTTTTCCCTTTCTCTCTCTCTTTTTTTTTTTTTTTTGAGAATCCCTTTCTCATTGATAGAAAATGCCTCTATTACGTCAAGCCCACATGTGGCAGATGAAATCTGGACAGGGTTTTTTTAGGTTGCGTTGGTTGCCTTTTTATGAAATTCTCACTGGCATAACATGGTCTAATTTGAATTCTGTGGCAGTTCTGAAGAAAGAGAACCAACCACTGGTGACGCTAGCTCCAGAGAAAGATGCGTGTGCGGACAACCCGTGTTACGCGGGAGGCCAGTGTGAGCTAGACGACATGCTTGGATTCCGCTGCGTGTGCCCACTCGGCAGATGGGGACCCCTCTGCAACAAGCGTGAGTTCTCCTTATAGCTCTTGCACTAGAACTGGTAGTGAACAACTCATCTGCTTCTTTTGCCAGAAGCTGCTTTTGGGTTGTCGTTGAGAATCAGTGGGAGCCTTCAGGGTTCTTTTGCACCTTGAGTCTCCTTGAATTTGAAGAAACATTTTCAAGGGCCATTGAAACTGCTTGAATTGATTTGCCCTCCTTGAAGATTGTGGAAAACCACCAGATATTGGTAGACAGTATTAAGGATTTCAAAAGAATTGTTTTATGGATTTTTTTATTTTATTTTATTTTATTTTATTTATTTTTTTTGGGGGGGGGGTGGGGGGGGGGGGGGAATCAAGCAAGCAGAACACGTCTATTGGTGAAAACATCATCTGCTAAAGACAACTTGAGTTAATTTTATCGTTGCTGGAATTTCGCATGTGCAGCCGGCAATTCTCGTGAAACATCCTATCACTGTTAGAAATTGTGGGGAACCTTTTATTTTTCCTGGAAGACTCCTCGGAAACTCCTTGAATTTTGTTAAGGACTTTTTGAGTAAGAACCCTGTACTTCACTTGCAGGAAAGCTTGTATGCACACTGTATAATCATGTGTCCACAGATTGCATAGATCACAGGTGGAACGTCCTTTGAAATGTTGTGTTTAATACTCACGGGCAAATGTTGCTCATTGTATGATCTCTTTTCTCTCACGTCTCTAGAGGCTGACTTCAAGGTGCCTTCCTTCAGCGGAAGATCGTTCATTGAACTGCCAAAGATCCAGAAAGCTGGTCAGGATCTGAGCATTGAGGTGGTGTTCCAGACACTTAACAAAGACGGCATCATCCTTTTTAACGCTCAGAATCCAGACGGAACCGGTGATTTTGTCTCCCTGGCTGTTAGGGATGGGTTCATTGAGTTCAGGTAATCGCTAGGTGGTATATGATAAGAATTATATGAAATGGTGGTTTTGTATTGTATAGTCTTTCTGGTATTGCAGGAGCTTTCAGTGCTTTACAGGGAAACATTCACACACAAGATAAATTGTAACTGCACTGTCATACAAAAATGAGAGGGGTGTTTAGAAAAAAAATTATTACACATTTTCCAGTTTTTTTACTACCTAGTATATTGGGTTGTCTTCATGTGTCATGTTGGAGCACAGACAGTTTGGGGGCTCAGTTATTCCCCCATCCACATCTGCAGGCAGAATCACACCGAAACTGAAATGCTTTTGTAAGAGTCCTATACATCCTAAACTACACAAGCAGAAAAAAGATGATTCTGCTGAATAAAGTCCTATAAACAAGATGCACTAGCTTATAGCACATGCAAGACAGTTTCTAGCAGTCAGCTTCATTCCTGTTGTTTCCATTATTGCAGGTTTGATCTTGGAGCTGGTGAAGCCATTCTACGCAGCAACAGCATCGTGGAGCCGGGAAGATCTCACCGTGTTATTGCGCGACGCGTGCGCTCATCGGGTTTCCTCATTGTCGATAACGACCCGGATGTCACCGGCAACAGTCCCAGTACTCACATCTCGCTCAACCTCAATGATCCGCTCTTCCTTGGTTTCATCCCCAAAGTTTCAAAAGAGTAAGTCATGGCAGATGTTTGCAGTTCAGAAAAAGAACCAAAAAAAAAAAAAAACCAACAACAACAAATGTTGCCTGGTAGTTTTGGTGTACCCTGGAGTTTATGAATGAGTTGTGGTATTTGCTTGGAAAATGTTCTCAAGTGGTTATCCTTGAGAGATTTATCCATCAGTAATTCATAGGTTTCTGTTGTGAAGTAAGAGTTGGAGGCTCTCCCTCTCTCTCTCTCTCTCTCTCTCTCTCTCTCTCTCTCTCCCCCCTCTCTGTCTCACACACACACACACGCACACGCACTTATCCTTTACAGACTTTGTGAATAATGTGCAATAATGTGTTTTATAGTGGTTATTATCCCCAGAAAATAAAAAGAAAGAACAACTAAAAAGCTGGCAGAACATTACATACAGTATTCATCTGCAAACTGACTAGATGTCTCGTAGATACAGCCTATTTAGCAGCCCTAAATTCTAATGTTCTAAATTCTAGTGTTAGAAAACATGATCACTGTTAGTATTAATTATGGTCTGTTTGCAGGGTGTATGACCGTGTGGGTGTGGAACTGGGCCTAGTGGGCTGTATACATTCTCTGAGGGCAGGCAGTGGAGACGAGATGTATACCTACAATCTGGAGCTGGTCAACATCAACTCCGACATCCTGAATGGTGCTGACATAAGTAAGTTCAGTTTCATTTTAATGTTGTTGTCTTCAGGTCAGTCAAATTGAGGGATTGTTGTAGAGATCGCGAAAAGTCACTGCATTTCGATGGAAATTTCTAGACCATCCCAGAACATGCGAGTGCAGTAACGTCAGCAGATTACGTAACCTGGGAAAGATTCCGTACTTGCCAGTATGTTACAGAATGTTCTAGATCTGACCTGTTAGTATATAAGCAGCACTGCACAGCGTTCTGGGTTCTTCCTCTTTCATGAGTTTGTTCTTACGCATCTTCTGTTAATAAAGTATTGGAGTTCCAGCCTGTTGTATCCCGTGTCTTCTCTGCGAGTGCACCGAGAAAGCGACATAGCAGGAGAAAAATACAACAGAAATATTTGGCGTCGCCGACAGGATTCGACATTGATCTACCTACGAAGGGACAGTACTCTCCAGTACTCAAGAAACTCCAACTACAGAAGTTGCACCCCTTCAACTGTTGCAGCAGCGAAAATTGAAGACTGACCATGGCAGAGACAGCGGAGCTGATAAAATTGCTTAGAGAGCAATTAGAACAGCAGAAGGAACAAATGGAACAGCAGAAGGAACAGATGAAGGAACAGATGAGAATTCAAGCAAAGCAGCATGAAGAAGAATTAGCAGTCCAAAGAGAGCAGATGGGTGCGTTGATGAAGATGATTCAAGTTCAGACACCGACTGGGGATTCCAGTGCAAGTACCCGTCCTCACACTTCTACTGTTTCGACTGCCGCTATTCCACCGTTCGCTGCCTTTGATTCCACTTCAGAACTGTGGCCTGACTACTGGTCAAGATTCTGCACATTTCTTGCAGCCAACGCCGTTCCTGACGACCGCAAGGCTCAAGTCTTCCTCACCAATCAGACTCCGGCTGTCTACAAGCAACTGGCAAATCTGGCTGCTCAACAGAATCCAAGAATGAACATCAACGATCTGACGATGGACCAAATCGTCGAGTTCATGAAAGAACAATTTGACCCAAAACTGTTCATAGTGCGAGAACGTTTCAAGTTCTGGAGCAACATGGAACGGAAGCCAGGCGAAACACTCCAGGAGCTGGCAGCCCGTATACGTCAAGACGCGGCTACCTGTGACTTTCCTTCGATCAAAGATCCACAAGATGAAGCTCTTAGGCAGAGATTCATATGTTCTGTCAACAACGAAGCTGTCTTGAAGGCTCTTTTCAAGGTCAAGGATACCGAGTTGGATTTTGCCAAGGCTGTCAAGATCGCCATAGAGACTGAAGACGCGGCAAAGGTGGCCAAGGAAACTGTCTACGGTTCCAAGCCTAGGCCGGTCAACAAAGTCAAGGCGAACAACAAAGGGGGTCGACCAAAGAACCACCAGCAGTCTAACTCCACGACCAGCTATTCAGCAAAGTGCTACAGGTGTGGAAAGTCTCATAGAGCAACAGACTGCTACTACAAAGACTCCAAATGCAACTACTGTCAGAAGATAGGACATTTGGAGGCTGTTTGCAGGAAAAAACTGCATCAACAGCAACAAGGGGGACGACAGTCTGCAAAATCTTCAGTGAAAAGTATCACAAAAGCAGAGCTCGTCAAAGCCATCCTCGGCGAAGTTCCCCAAGATACTCCTAGGTTGGACGTTCCAGTCACAATCCAGGATCAACAGTTCACGATGGAGCTGGACACTGCAACCACGGGAAATTTTGTTTCTGTGCCAGTCTGGAAACAACTGGGAAAACCGAAGCTGGATGACGTCACACATCGGTACGAGTCTGCCAGCAAGCACGACCTACCCGTGTTGGGCACCTTCATGGGCCAGACTACGGACCCAGTGACTGGTAAACAGAGCTCCATTCCCTACATCGTCACCAAGATCCCTGATCTCAACCTACTTGGACGAAACGCGATCCAGGCTCTGGGAATTTCAGTGGACAATGCCCTTGGACTGAAGAGCATAGAGAGTCAAGTCAAGAGCGAGGGTGCAAAAGAATCGCATCCGAAGACCTCCAGCACAGCTTATGCTTCTCTTCAGAAGGATTGCCACACTCTCTGCGACAAGTTCCCAGATCTCTTCAAGGAAGAATTGGGATGTCTGAAGGATTTTGAGCTGGAAGTAAAGTTCAAGTCCGACGCGAAGCCGGTTTTTCACAAGGCAAGGCCGGTTCCGTTCGCTCTTCGTGATGACCTGACGAAAGGCTACGAAGAAGGCATCGCCAAAGGAGTCTGGAAGCCAGTCCAGTTCAACGACTATGGAACACCAGTGGTTCCAATTCGTAAGACAAACAGTGCAGGCGCCCTGAAGCCAAAACTGCGGATCTGTGGTGACTACTCAGTCGGGATCAACGATCAACTTGCTGATCACCGTCACCCAATGCCTCTCCCAGAGGAACTGATGCAAAAGCTGGGAGGAGGATTCGGTTACACAAAGATCGACCTCGCTGATGCCTACAACCAGATCAAGCTGGCACCAGAAAGTCAACGCAGACTAGCCCTCAGCACTCACCGTGGGGTACTTCTGCAACAACGACTACCTTTCGGAATCAAGTCAGCACCTGGTTATTTTCAGGAGATCATGGAAAATCTGACCAGTGATCTGCCTGGAGTTGCCGTCTTCCAAGATGACATACTCACCAGCGGGAAGGATGCCAAAGATCATCTGAGCAACCTGGAACGACTACTCACGCGTCTGAACGACAAAGGACTCAGATGCCGTCGTGAAAAATGCCTGTTTGCTCAACCCAGTGTGGAATACCTTGGACACACTCTATCGGCTGAAGGAATCTCCAAAGGATCCAAAGTCGAGGCAGTCTTGAAGATGCCGCCACCTACGGATGTCTCAAGCTTGAAGTCTTTTCTGGGCTCAGTACAATTCTACGGGAAATTCATCCCAAACCTGGCTACTATGGCAGAGCCGCTCTACCGCCTGACAAAGAAGGCAAGTCCCTGGAAGTGGGGAGAAGAGGAACAAGCAGCTTTTGAACAGCTGAAGAATGTGCTTTCCTCTGATCAAGTCCTTGTACACTTCGACCCAGAAAAGCCTGTGGGGCTGGCTTGTGACGCATCCAACGTTGGAATTGGAGCTGTACTGTTTCATCGCTATCCGGATGGAAGCGAGCGCCCAATTGCCAATGTGTCCAAGACTCTTACAGCTGCAGAAAGAAACTACAGCCAAATCCACAAGGAAGCCCTAGCCATCATCTATGGTTTGCGGAAATTCTACCAGTATCTGTACGGACGACAGTTCATACTGGTGACTGATCACAAGCCCCTGACGGCGCTGTTCGGACCAAAGAAAGGGACACCACTTCTTGCAGCTAACAGACTAGCTCGGTGGGCCCTATGGCTGAACCAGTTCGACTACACGATCGAGTACCGGAAAACTGCAGATCACGGCAATGCAGATGCCCTCAGTCGCTTGCCTTCTGGAGACGACATCGACTTTGACAGGGAGGAGAGTGGGGAAGACACGGACATGGTGTGCGCCATCCGAGTTCTCAGTCTTCAAGTCAAACCCTTCGACTCCAACATCCTTCGTCAAGAGTCAGGCAAAGATCCAGTGATAGCTACAGTGATGCGCTACGTGCGCGAAGGGTGGCCGCTGAAGCACGCTGAGATCAACGAAGAAGTCAGAAAGTTCCAGAAGTTGTCTGATTCTCTCAGTATCTGCCACGGATGCCTCATCTATGGTACAAGAGTTGTGATTCCACAAAGCCTGCAGCCCAAGATCCTTGATCTTCTGCACATCGGACACTTCGGCATGGAACGCATGAAGCAGTTGGCAAGAACTGCAGTATACTGGCCCGGTATCGACGCTGCAATAGAGATGACGAGTCGACGATGTGACTCCTGCGGCGAACATCAGAACAAGCCATCCAAACCGCCAGTTCATCCCTGGATGTTACCAGAGAAGCCATGGAGCCGAGTTCACGTGGACCACGCCATCAACTTCATGGGCACCAACTGGCTGGTGATCACGGATGCTTACTCAAAGTACCCATGCATCCACCCAACGTCATCCACGTCCACTAGAGCTACTCTAGACCTGCTGGAAGAAGACTTCGCTCACTTCGGATACCCACACACATTGGTCTCCGACAATGGAACCACCTTTGTTTCTGAAGAGTTCCAGAGCTGGTGCAAGGAACGTGGGATCACGCACCTGACAGGAGCGCCCTATCATCCTGCTACCAATGGAGCTGCAGAACGGCTGGTGCAGACATTCAAGCAAGCTCTCAGGAAGTCTTCTCTGCCCCCGAAGCGAGCACTTCAAGAGTTTCTGATGCAGTACCGGAGAATGCCAACATCCTGCGGATTCTCTCCGAGTGAACTCTTGATGTCCAGGCAGATTCGGACAAGGATCGACACTTTGCTTCCCTCGCCAGCACACATAGCTCAGGGCAAGCAATCCAAGGAGGCATCTAAAACTCAGGTGACTCCAGACTCTGGAGGTGTCGCCAAGGTGACCAGGCAATACAAGGCTGGAGATCCAGTATACGCACTGTACTATGGACCTCACCATGCCAAGCAGCCCAGATGGGTACCAGCAGTGGTCAAGAAGTCTACGGGTACTCGCTGCTTCAACGTCAAGGTAGTTCCTCGTGGCCCAGTTTGGAGACGACACTGGGAACAGTTGCGTCCACGTTACGCTTCTGAAGAGGACAACGAACCTGGTGATTCAGCAGATGCCTCTGAGCTCCCGATCGACCATCCGATGGAGATTCTGGAGAACGTGCCACCGACACAGAACCAGAGCAGACCACGACTGCCCAGGACCAAGCCACCTGTTCCAGAGTATGGTCCAGACAACCCCAGACGATCCAAAAGAACACCAAAACCCAGAGACAGACTTTGTTGTTGAAGTTTGTTGTGAAACAACAATTTTGGTAGGGAGGTGTTGTAGAGATCGCGAAAAGTCACTGCATTTCGATGGACATTTCTAGACCATCCCAGAACATGCGAGTGCAGTAACGTCAGCAGATTACGTAACCTGGGAAAGATTCCGTACTTGCCAGTATGTTACAGAATGTTCTAGATCTGACCTGTTAGTATATAAGCAGCACTGCACAGCGTTCTGGGTTCTTCCTCTTTCATGAGTTTGTTCTTACGCATCTTCTGTTAATAAAGTATTGGAGTTCCAGCCTGTTGTATCCCGTGTCTTCTCTGCGAGTGCACCGAGAAAGCGACATAGCAGGAGAAAAATACAACAGGGATGCATTAATTTGTAGCCTTTTTTTGTGATATATGTTTTAAGCATTGAATTCCTGTTGTAGTCGGGTAGCAATTACAGTTTCGATGTTACATGTTAGAAAACTTCATAGTTCTTTTCATCGGATGAAACCCTTCCACAAATTTTGATTATTTCTGCCAGATACTGTACTAAAGTGCATCAGAAAATACTCTTTCAACCTTAGCCTCTGCTTTGGACATTCTGATGAGAGATTTGTGGATCTCAAACATTTTCTGACTATGTTCAAAGGTGAGTGTGGCTCCAACCCATGCAAGAGTATGCCGTGCCAGAACGGTGGAACCTGTCTTGTCCTGGATGCTGAGATGTTTGACTGCAAATGCCTGGAAGGCTACAAGGGTTAGTGTCAGCATATTCTTCTTCTTTACAGTTCTTTACAGTTCTAAACACCCATGGAATCTATGGTGCTTGGACGCTGTTTCGAGTTGAGGGTAGCTAGAGCTGTCATGATGTCAGACTTGCAGTTTGATATTCTAGCAAGTGGCTAAACACTTAGGTCTTTCATTAGTGGACAAATGTGTGATTTCAAGGGTTGCATTTTGTTTTGTTTTGAGGTACTTGCTGTAAAGTCTGAACAGTTAAGCCTGCTCTTAACTGGGCACAGCACGCGAAACACACGTGCACATCACAGACGTTGCACTCGGTGTGTCTACTAACTACAAAACTGAACACAGCTGTGCTCTGTCACAAACCGATTGAAAATGCACTGTCCACCATGTTTGCGCGCCAAGTGACGTAGTACAGCCAATCAGAATCTGTTGTGAAAACCACAGTCACAGTTGTGGCTATTTGAAGTCCAGGTTGCTGTGATGACGCCACAGCGGCGGAAACCCCCAAAATCACAACTGTGTCACAACTGTGTCACAACTGTGGCCAGAACTATGGCGCTCTGCAGTGCCCAGTTAAGAGCCGGCTTTAGCAAAGTGTTTAGTCTTTAGTTAACAATCTGTACTGCAAGTTACTTTGCCAGACACTATGTGCCAGTCACTGCCATACTTCTGAACAGCTTTTCACTAGTCAGTTGGTTTCAGTGAGCCTGTTTTGAGGGATTTTGGGCAGTAGAAGAGTCATTTGTTTAAACATATTCGTTCATCTGTGCTGATGAGAACCATGACTACTACCCTAGGAGTACTGTTGGGTTTTTTTGGTTTTTTTTTTTTTTTTTAAATAATAATAATTTTGAAAGTATAAATGTTTGGAATGCAGGTGTTCTGTGTGATGAGCTGGTGGACGCATGTGCCAGTCAGCCATGCCAGCATGGAGGAACCTGCGAAAAGAGCAACATGCCTGAAGGATTCGTGTGCAGATGTGTGGACGGGCGAGAAGGGACACGCTGTGAAAGAGGTGGGCGTCCGTACTACAGTGACTCGACTTGAATCACTTCGATTTTTACAGGATTCGAAAATTTCTTGTTTTCATGCGTTTCAGCAATTTAGTTTTTGGATGTTGAAACAACACAGTACGCATGGAGTGGACAATTTTTGTGTGGAAATTTGATTCTATCATACCTTTCACTTTGACCTGTGAGAAGTGGAGCAGAGGGGTGGGGGGGGGGGGGGGCCTTCTGTGACACACAACCAGATCTTGATATTTGTGTCACTAGTAAAGGCAGTCTCGAAACATGTCATATTGTCTTGATCAAGACACTGTTCAGTTTTTTCTTCCAGAGTCTATGCCGCAACTGTTCGTGCCACAGTTCACAGGCAGGTCATACATGGAGATTCCACTGGACGACAATGTGGGCAAGATGATGACAATAGAGATTTGGTTCAGACCTCTCCAGCCTGATGGTAAATGATACATCAGATTGCTTTGTGGATAAATGCAGTTGCTTCTGGTGTCAGTGTAGGTTGCATGCCTCCTATCCTAGTAGTTCTGATAGCAAAGTGATCGTACTTGAGAGCATTGCTCTACCACGGTCCAGTCATTTGGAACAGCCTGCCTTCCCATGTTGGCCTTGCAGAGTCGAAGGACTCTTTGAAAACCGCTTTGAAATCTCATTTCTTCCGGCTGTATTATACAGACTAACTTCTCTACCATCACTGTCACCATCATTGTCATTTTACGATGTCGTGTTAGGATGTGTCATAGCTGTGTGCATGTAACGTGTATGTGACGTGTATTTCACGTGTATGTAATGTGACATGTATTTCATGTGTATCTCATGGGTATGTATTGCCACTCTACTATTGTGAGGCGCCCAGAGCTCCAGCAGGAGGATGGGCGCCAGACAAATCTTCATTATTATTATTATTATTTGTCTGGTAGTTTCACAGAAATTCAGTGGATTATATCCCTGGATGATTGAAATCGTGACCGACTGCTCAAGATCACAAATTTTGCCTTTTACCTACTGCCAGATAGGAAGACACATACAGACATGAATTAAGGCATATACTCTCACTGTGTCTTGCTGTCTAGGAGTGCATGTCTCTGTGTCTGGGTCTACATGTCTCTCTGTTGGAGTGCGTGTATGTGTCTGGAAGTGCTCATCTCATGTCTGGGAGTGCTTGTCTGTGTCTGGGAGTTCATGTCTGGGAGTGTGTCTTCCTGCGTTCGGGGGGACAAATGACAGCTGCCAGTCTTCACTCAGTGACCATGTTTATTCAGTGCTTGGAATGTCGAGAGTGTCCATGTAATGACTATTTTCATTTGAAATTTGCTTCAGGTGTACTGCTGTTTGCTTCACAATTTGATGGAGGCCTTGGTGACTTCATTTCCCTCAACTTGGTCAAGAAACGGCTTCAGTTCAAGTATTATCTGGGCAGCGGAGTAGCAAGTCTAGAGTGAGTCAAAGAAAAAGACCATAAAGTGTTGATATTGTTACTGACCTCAGGGGCTCTGCTTTTGAGCAGACATCTCAGAATTCATATGGTTTATGATTTGTAGGGTGAAATCTCTCTGCACCATGAGAATTTGAGCACCTCTCTTATCGCTGACAAAACATGTTTTCCTTTTTATTCATGATGGCTCAGGTGGTTGTGCTCTGGTCTTTCAACTGAAATGTTGTGGGTTCGAATCTTGATGGCACAAATCTTGTACACACGTTAATCCAGCGCTCCTTTTTTTTAATGTTGATGTCTTCAGGGACATTCAGTAGAAGCAAGTTACATAGTTACACTTTCTTCTGTTGCACAGGAGTAAGAAGTCGTTGCATCTGGACAAATGGCACAAGGTGGTCGTCAGTCGCTTTGGGAAGGACGGTCAGATGACGGTCAATTCTCAGCCTCCTGTCACAGGACAGTCAGGGGTAAACACACACACACACACACACACACACCACACACACACACACACACGCACACACGCACACACACATCTTGTCTTCTTCCAGATTAGTTGAAGGATTGGCAAACCTGTCTTATGTCTCGTGACTCTTTATTTTAATTCATGTCTCTGTATGCATTAGTGCTGAGCTTGTCTCTTAAACAGTGAGCAGTCTTTCTCACAAAGCATCTGTTATCTGTTTGAACAGGGCAGTTTAGCACAGCTCGATCTGGGCAAGTCGCTGTACATTGGAGGTTTCCACACAAGGAACAACATTCCTGAAGACTCCGGAATCACCACTGGTTTCACTGGCGCCATTCAGAGAGTGGGTTTGGTTTGATTCATCTTTATATGTGATACTTCTAGGTTCCACATTTTATTAATGACACTCTTTAGATTTAATGGAGCCTCTTTAATCTTCAAACAGGTTGTACTGTCCATCTTGACCTTGATTCAACCTGTGCTGTGTTTATGACTTAGAGTAAAGGTGATGGGAAGATGAACTATTTTTGGGTATCATAGCATAGACCAATCTGGCTACCGTAACAGTCGCCAGGGTTAAACCCTGACCATCATAGCTGTAGTCATCATCTACCCTACTTCATTAATCTGGGGGAGGGGGAAGGGAAAAAAAGGGAGGGGGGGGGGGGATTAGAAGAAGAGGTAGGAGCAGCTCCGTCTTGAACACTACCAAGGAGGGAGCTGTGGCTGCTGAGGCCGTGAGAGCGCTCCAGATTGCAATAACTCTGGAGAAGAAGCTGAATTTGAAGCAACATGTTTACCGGTAGGTTGACTGAATTTCAGGGGATGGGTCGAACGTATTCTGATGGAGCCAGGGGGTGAGGAACTGTGCATAGGGGGATGTCGATCGGGTATATTTACAAATATGCGTAGGACTGTGGAGTCCAGTTTCCTTTTGTGCATTTAATGCTGTTTTTATCATTTTGAAGGTGATCATCAATGGTAAGACAGTAGACAACCTGATGGCAGCAGCCAAGGACCTGGGCATGGCCAACATTTCAGAGTACACCGGACCTCCTTGCAACGTCAACCCATGCATGAACGGTGGCGTCTGCATTCCTATTTTGAACAATGCCGAGTGCCGTTGTCCATACAATTTCATGGGGAAACACTGTGAAAAACGTGAGAGTTCTGTTTGGTTTTTGCTTTTGTCTTTAATGTGCTTGTGTGTGTGTGTGTGTGTGTGGTGGGGGGGGGGGGCACAAAATTAAGTAACAAAATCCGACTGGGACATAGTTTTTTTTTATACAGATTTAATTGTATCAGATGAGGAGTTATTTAGTCAAGCAAAACAGAAGAAGTGCATGCATGTTGATGCTTCACCTGTGTCAGTGCATGCAGGATAGTGATTGCATGTGTGTGGTAGATGCCGTCACTTTAACAACTCTCTGTGTGTCTCTGCTGGTTACTTTCTGCTCTAAAATAGTGAAAGTGATCTGCCTTCATAAAGCTGTAAGGTGAAAGTGAATTTACACAAGTCAGTATATGTTTATGTATGTGTTTGTGTTACAGGCTCAGAGCATGTGGACAAAGACCAGCCAGTGCGGTTTGAGGGCACCACCTACCTCAACTACCCTAGTGAGGTGAAGCGAAAGTAAGTGCCGTGACTTGCTCTGCTTTTGCTGCTGATGGGTTGGCATGCAGACTTTCTCTACTCTAAGCTTGTACCTGGATGCGTGACTCATAGATATTTATTTGGATTCCATTTGTGATATTTCATTCAGAATATATTCCATTCATAACTCTGCAGCTGTTCAGGATGAGTGGGTAGAAAACATCTTTTGTGTTATTTAACATTGATTTGTTGGGCACTGGGACAGAGAGAGAGAGAAAACTACATGTACTTAAAAATAGTTGCACAGTTCGTAAGAGTGGCAGTCCTCCGCTTCCTAATCTATTTCAAGAAACAGTCCACTCATATTCTGTTTTGCTTCTTCTTCGTATTCAGAGCTCTACAATTTCAAAACCCAAATTATGATTTTTCTCAAAAATTAGATATATGGTACCAAATGACAAGTAAGTATGTTTGCATTGTAAAAAGTAGAATTGAACTGTAGTGGATGCCAAATTGCAGAATATGATGTGAACGTGCTGGTTTTAGGGGGCTGAAACTGCTTTCATAGAGGTAGGCCTGGTACAGGCTTGGGATCAAACTGCCAAGCCGTCTCCAGAACAGCTTTTAAAAACAAAACGCTTGCTGAAGTTTGCTGGTTTTGAATGCTGGTTTGGTTTCTGTCATGCAGAAAACAACAGAATTTGCTTTTTTAATTGTGGCCATTTCTTTGTAGCCTTTTTTGTGTAGGATTATTTTATACAAGTTTTATAATGAAAATTAGAAAACAGCAAACAAGAGAGGAAAAAGAGACTGACCTTTGCTTGCTTTCACATCATTTTTGCTTGAAGCTTCATGGAACTTGGGCCTGAAGAGGAGTACGTATTCTTGCAGAAACTGCACGATTTGTGTGTTGTTGTTTTCTTCGGCTCCAGTGGCTTTGCTGTTGATATGACTGTTCTTGCGTGTGCGACTTCAAACACAAGAGAAGGGACACAGTGTAAATGAACGATCCTCGTGGAAGCCAGCATCTTTGTTTATTGATTCATTTGTTTGTTCGTTATTCACGCGCCCATCTGTTCATTTATTTGTTACTTTACACATTATGGGTTGGGAGGGGTATGCAACAGATAGACACTCTTTGTACTGAAGATGTGACACAGCACGGCTGAATTTTAAGTAGGTTGACTATAGTTTACTCGTTAGTCCTGACATTTTGACATCAGATGAGCATTTGATAGTGACAAAATACAACTTGAAGAGTGTGTTGTAGACATGTCAATAGGAGTCAACTTGTGTCCACAGTGCACTAGAACCACAGCACAGCTCCTTGTAAAAGAAACACTATGGATACCATGTCGTAACTTGACTGCGAAAGAAACCGCTCGGAGTCTGGTTGATATGATCTAACTTTGTGGTGGCCTGGCCGTTCACCAGAGCATGGCTGTTGTCTGCGTAATGCATGCAAAGTATCGATGCGTCTGCGATGGTGTCCACGTCAGATTGATTGTCCAGCATAGTTGTGTAGTATTGAACAGCATGGATGTTTGTCCTCTTGCATGGGAAAACGGGATTATCGTGCATCTTGAAAAATAGTTTTGAAGTGACACACTAGCTGTCATTTCACTCACACCTACAATGCTAGCTTGTGAGTGGAGAAAATACTGTATGTATATGGGTAGAATTGTGGGTCAGTATTTTAATTCTCATGTAGAGCAACGTTGAGAGTTGTATGTCCAGCACATCAGCCAAGATCGCAAGCACAAGTTCTTACGCTGTTTTAGTCTTGACAATTTTCCTGCAACGTTTCACTGCACACTGTTGTCATCTAACTGCGCCTTGAGCAGCTTGCATTTACAATCACAACAACAGCACAGTGTCACATCTTCACGGTTTCAGCACCTCAGTTTCACAAGTTTACCAGGCAAGATGTCTGCCTTGTGACATTGTTGTACAGTTTTCTAAGCACTGGTTGCAATTCACTGTTTCTGTAGAGTATTCTTCAGTATATTACCACTAACTCAGAGGCTATGGCATTTTTGGCTAAGAGCATTTGCCTCCAAATCTTCTGCTTCTGCTTTATGTAAAACTTTTTAAAAAGAAATGAAAAAGGGTCACATTGTTTTGGACTATTAAGTGCCGTATTGCTAGCAATTTGCTGTTTTGCTATGATTTCTTGTGCTGTTGGTTATGTGGTGGCAAACAAGGACAATTCTGGGAGATGCCGTGAGCTCCTGAAGGACTTGAGAACCTGTCAGTTCTCTGAAAACTTTGTCAGAGAGATGCGGTATATGGGCACATCACAAAAGCAGACAACTTCCCCCCCCCCCCATCCCTTTACCTTCCAACACTCCCCCGAACACCCCACCCCCCACCCCCCATTACACTCCCCCAAACCCACCCCCACAAAGCATACCCAGGCCTCATTTCTGCCCCATCAACTTTTTACCCAGCAGTCTCACAGTTACCTATCCTGACTCCCAGTAAAACAAATATATTTTTTTCATCATTTTCACTTGAGGAGGTCAGGCTTAGTTCTTGTGAACTCACATGTTGTACCTGAATGTGTGTTGGTGGAAAACGCTGTTGTGCGTCTGCTATGGATGTCTTTGAATTACGGAGGCAGTAAATTTCAGCAGAGGAGTGTGTGTGTGTGCCTTTGTTTAGTTGTCTTACAGCCAAGATTAGAAAAATATTAGTTAAAGGGTAGGTTACATGTCATTTTTGATACTTCGACCATGCTCCTTCAAGAGGTGTCATTTGCTGTACCACGTGTACTGCAGCTCTTCCCTGTAAATTTGCCCACGATAGAATGATGGATTGTTTCTGTTCCAGACACATGCTCATTTTTTCTTGATGTTGATCTTTTTTTTTTCAGTACCAGCTAGCAGTGCTGCCTACAGCAGCGTGCATACACTTGTTTCAGTGCTAATAACAAGAACCTCTTTTATGGGTTAGGGTTTTGAGGATTTGTTTTAAAACTAGGACAACAAACACTACTGCTACAGATTTAGTTTGGTACAAGACACAGGTATAATCAAGAACAAAACGAGGAAAGGCAAATACTCTTTTCCTTTTTACATTTCTTTGTGTTTCTTCTTAGTTTTGCTGTTTTTTCTTTTTCTAATGCACTATTCTCTGCTTTTCAGGCAACCTGCACAACGGACAAATGAAATTAAAGTTACCTTCAAGACACACGCAGAAAATGGCATGATCCTGTTCCAAGGAAAAGCTGACTCAGTCAGGGGAGATTACCTCTCCTTGGCGGTGGTACGAGGGCGAGTGGAGTTCAGTTACAACCTTGGGAAACAGACGGAGGATAACTTGCACATCCTTCGTTCCAAGGTGGATGTACGGGATGGCCAATGGCATACTGCTGTGGCAACAAGGTATGTGCAAAACTAGAAATTGTGCAAGACAAATGCTGGACAGGCTTAAGCGAAGATATGAAACAGAAGCAGTTGCCTTTCTGTGTGCATGTTCACATTGTTACTGCCCCCCCAAAAAAGCCAGCAAAGAGGTTTGTTGGGTCAACGTAATTGTCTCAATGGTAGATGCGTGTTTGTTTTACAATTCTGCTTCGTTTTTTCTCTGGAATAGTCTAAACCCTAGCCGGTCTTGCTGAATTGTCTTATTCTGAAAAAGGGTAGCCCAGAATATTCCAGGCTGTGCACTACCAGGGTAAAGTTTACTGGGGAAATCACTACACTGTTTTACAAGCAGGTTAACAGGAGCAGCCACCCCCTCCCACCCCAGTAGGTAAAAGTAAGTAACTGAAACCTCTCTAACAATAAGTATATAAACCACCCAGTTACTGCTGGAACAGAAAAAGTGTCAACAAGGTATATATAACTACGATAAGTGAACTTGCATACCTGCACAGCATGATTCTCTCTTCGCTGTGAAATTTGCACGCAATGATGTGCTTGTACTTACAATTACAACTTCTTCCTTCGCTCCTCCGGCAGAACACTGAGGGAGGGTTTGCTTCAGGTGGACAGTGAAATTCCTGTCAAACGGTCGTCCTCGCAAGGCTCTGAGCAGCTGGACACGGATGGAGAATTGTGGGTGGGTGGGCGATCCAGCTTGCCGTGGGGCCTGCCGCCAGAGTATTATGAGGGATTCCACGGTTGCATACAGGAGATCAACGTCAACGGCGAAGATCTGCACTTGGTAGAACACCGAAACGGACATAGCAGCACAATTGCGTTCTGTTCCTAGGGATCACATTTCGCGGGTAACCCATTGACTGTAGTGCAGCTGTTCGATGGAAACTGTCTTCTATGGCAAAAATCACACTGTGAGGATTGCTGCTGTGTTAATCATGAGGTGCACAGACATTACGAGGTTGTGACCGTTACTGAGGGGATGAAAGAACTGTTCAAGAAGACATCTCGGTGATACGGTGGGACGTATTTATCATGTAGGACATGTGTGATCGAAATGGTGGAACCTTTGGTGTGCGTAATTTTTATTGAACTTAACACCATTTGTGGACTCCTCAACGTTGACTGTGCAGGGGGTAAGATTTGCTGCGAGCAGAAAAAAGTTGGTTATGTGGAATATTGTTTTAAAGAAAGTCAAAGAAAGTGTGTGTGTTTTGTCAGTGGGCGAGGGTTGTAATAATTGTAAGGTGTGTTTTTATAGTGTGTTCAGTTGTTCCTAAAAGAGAAACAGTCACATTTACGTGTGCACACCTTAAAGATATTTTTCCTGCATGCAGACAATGCAAGTTGTATCATGTCCAGGTTAACAGTTTCTAGATTAGATATTTCTCTCCACTGATGCTGGAAGTGATCTGATGAAACAGAGCAAATTCAGAACAGGAATACCATTTGTCTGTTGTCATTTGTTTTAGAACATATAATATATAATTTAGTAGATCTTGGGAACAACTTTTCAAAGCCTTCACACACTGACTTTTGGTATAAGACCATTCCTTTTTCTTATTTTTCATATAGCATAAAATATATCATTGTCTTCTTATTTTGGACACAGTGCTTTGACAGTATCATATTTTCTTTTTACGGGACTTGTACTTATACACTACATGAAAATGCTCGAAAGCATTTCATCAAACAGAAATTATGTACATCGGTTTCTGACAAAAAAAACTGCATTCCTAACTGGCGGTTGGTTTTTAGAGAGATTCAGGGGGAAATAGTACGGAGGTGTTTTTGTTTTTTGTTTTTTAAGTGGATTAAAAGAATAAGTCCCACCATATGTATAGTGGCCTGCCATAAATTTTATAAAACTGATTTGCATGGGTGAGCAGCCATGTGCACCACTGAATTTTTCTTTTCGTTCTTTTTTTTTTATGATCACCAAAGGTTGTTACCACATTTGCTCATGTGATTGTAATATTGTAAAGTTTGTATTGAAATGAACATGCCTCCACATTTCTCTTACGTGGTGGAAAAGGACGTTTTAACTCCCAAACACACCCACCCTCCACATCTCCCATCTTTGTGCTGTCTTTTTTTTTTTTTCCTGAACATGTGAACAAACAGGTTCAAGTTTCAAAAGTTTCAGACTCCTTTCATGCAAGCTCTTGAAAGCTGCTTTTCAACAGCATGTTTAATATCACTGTTGAACTTAATCTTTGGGTGGGATGCAGACTAGTTACTGTTTTCTGAAAAAAACCAAAACAAAATTTCAAAAAACAAAAAACCAGAATTTTTTCCAGAATTAGAAGCGACTTCTTACTGATCTTTTTTGTCTGCAGTACAGTATAGTAAAAAGCATACATGTATAAATTTCACAAGTTTCACATTGCGAAATACATTGTACTTGCATGCTTTGTCTTCAATAAATGACATGTAGAGTCTGTTAGATACAGAGTAATGTGTCTTCATTGTTTCCTGTACAAACGCCTGACCACTGTGTGAGAAACTGATGTACAATGAGTGTTGTGCTCATTTTATGTGTCCATGTATATAACTTTACCTGTTACTGTTCATACTGTATCTTACTGATATTAAGCACACGTTCATGTACATTGTTTTCAATGAATCAATATGTATTTCAGAACAGCTGTGCCTGACCGTGAAAACCCGTTCACGTCAAGCCAATTAAGCTGCGACCCCTGGTATAAGGTCACATGTGGCAAATGCCATACTGAATAGCCAGACTTCTACCAAAACCTGTTAAGTGCGTGTTGGCGTGTTTTGTGTTCACATGTACGGATTGCCTCGTCCGTAGCACATTCCTTCAGCAGCTACACAACACAGTTGGCTCCTCTTTCCTACGTCGGAAGTTGGGCATGGTATGCAGCCCCGTATTTTAGTGTTCTGTGTTTGCAAAAATGCGATGGTACACACACACATACTTCAGAGCTGTATTTCCTTTGTGGAAAAACTATCCCAACCTCTTTCCTTACTCTCTTCCCCCTCCCTATCTGTCCTGTAATGTGATCCTGGTGCCATGTTTCATGGCTTACGATGAATATTTCACTTTTTGTGACTTTCTTGGAATCTGCAGGCACAGTGCCTTCGCTTTGGAGGAAAAACTGCCACAGTATATGAAACTTGGTACTGATTTTGAGTTTGACGTTCACTAAATTTACCACCCTTGCTCTTCAATTGGAATGTGTATGTGTATACCGTGTATGCAGTTTATGAACGTTGTCCATTATTTTGTCATATTCAATGTCTGTATCTCTTTGTAGTTAAAACTTGTATGTCATGTATATCTCATAATCGTGGTAGATCTATACAAGTATGTCAGTACATGTGCTATAGGTTTGTGTATGAATTGCAGGTACATTTGTACATTCCATGATCACTGTATATAACTATAATCATGGTGTATTTGTCACGTCCATAGGACCAGATCTTTAGCCCTCTTTTACACATTGTGGTCTTCAACCGCCTTCTGTACTACTGTCAGTGTGTTGATGGTTAGGAGAAGATTCAAGTGAAACACCAGCCATTCATGGTCGGTAAACAAGTCCCCATTGTAAGAGGTTCTCTGCTTATAAATAATAATTAAAGAAAGTCCCCACTGAATGACACTGGCCAAGGAAAATGTCAGCTTCACAACAGATTGTTTTTTGTTTTTCTTGAGTGTCCTAATTTCAATAGAATAAGTTAAACAGTTTGAGATTTGTCCAAAAATCTTCCGAAAGAGCTGACTGGCTTCTCTCTGTCTTGGGGATATTGTCAATTCGCAGGCAGTTCAGATCACCATGTAGGGTCTGTAGTAAATATTTGAATCCTGAGCTTGAACTCAAAATATCAATGTGAATCAGCATGCCAGTTTCCTTGAAGTTACATCCCCTACATAATACCCTTTGCCCAACACATACAAGCTCGACAAGCTGTGCACAGTGGAAAACCTCCTGCCGTGGCTTGTTTTGCACAAACTCTTCTCCCAACCCTGACCACACTCAATCCCCACCCCCTTCTTCCCCTCATGACATTGTACATCAGTGTGAGTCCCTCCCTGCGTAAGAATGGCTCATCATGTGTATACATACGCGCGTTTATTTGCAGACACGGCGTGCTTCGTTCATTATGATACAAATACTCCATGTGAGCAAATGTTGTCTTTCATACCATTGGTCACATCACCACTAGATGTATTCTACAATCAACAGAAAGGGTTGTTTTTTTTCCTTTAAGCTTTTTATTAGCATTTGCATTAGTATCTCTGAAATATTAAGTGCTATCCTAAACTCCAAGAGTTGCTTGCTTTTTACTTCTGTATACTGCTTTCCATGTATAAGCTTGAGCATCATCTGTCTTTGCACAAAAATGGTAGGATAAGGATGATGTCGTACATCAAAAAGACAGTTTTGTCAAATTGGCAATGTGGAAATACAAGGTACATGTACATGCAGCACACTTTACCACTGCTGAAGATGAGGTACATATTGTACTTGTCTGGGGCACAGGCACGTTGCTTAGAAAGAAAACTTCCTGTCAACCTGGCCCTATTTTATGGAAATAAGCTGGTATTATGGATATCACAAACTACTGACACTGCCATAATATTGTTTGAATGTAAGTTTACAAAAATTTCATCAAGACATCAAAAAAGCAGCCAAGTGATTTTGAGATCATTGTGACTACACAACATCAAAGTGCATTTTTTGTTCTTTCAAGGACAGGTTCTTACTCTATGGGAGCTAGCACAACCTACATATTCACAACATAGCCAGACTGTCCGTATTTATTCCAATCTGATTCAATTTGTTTCACAGAAAGTTTAGAACATGCCAAGATACCTTGGTCCAAGTGAAATAGGAGTTTTCTGTTTCTTTGCCGTTCAAGTTTCTTACGTAGCATCTTGCCTGTTTTGTATCCTCCACAAAATCATCATTATTACTGTGTTGATTGGAATAAACATTCAAACTATTGCTATCATTATTACTGTGTTGATTGGAATAAACATTCAAACTATTGCTATCATTATTACTGTGTTGATTGGAATAAACATTCAAACTATTGCTATCAAGAGAGAAATGGTGTTGTATATATTTATTTCACTTGGCAATGCATCACAGTTTTTAAATTGCCCTACCGAACACAGGGCTTAGCAGTACGTAACAACCATCTGCCTGGTGACACACAGACTACGTTTTCCGCATCTACATGTATAAAACATGTAGTGGGAAATACAGTCAATAAAAGGTACATTATAACATAAAATAACAATAGTCAAGTAAAATTATCACCACCTCATGAGAAAATTCATGACAATGCTGTCCTCAACGAAGTCTGCAGACCTGCCTACCCACCAAACATGATATGAGTAGTGCCAATCACCAAATGAGTAGTTTCTTGGCCAAATGAGTAGTCCTAGCGAAGCACCAACCATACCGCGCCAGCTTGTTGCTTAAGCAACAAATCAACTATTCTATTCTTTGGCTTGTTTGATTTGACTGGCTACAGTGTACTACCAAAGTATCTATTTTTTTTTCTTTTTAGCCAAATGTCTTTCTACTGACTGTATTTATGCATCGTTAAACTTTGAATGGGGACAGACCCTGTTTATTACTACACTAATTTGATGCACACAGTCACGCACACACACAGTACACCCAACACTGAAAGGAGGACACTGTGTCAAAATAAGAGAACACATACCATTCCATTGAATGATTGTATTCAACAAAACTGCAGTCACATAAAGAAAAAGGTGACAACTTTGAAACTCAATTGAACACACACTCAATTTGAAACAAAATCAACTGCTGAAGTGGCTGACACACAAAATTCAATCAACTGCTGGAGTGGCTGACACAAAAGTTCTAGTCAGTCTAAACTCTAACACTTTTTCTTTAAGCTGGCAAATCATTGCCTCTGCTTTTGTTGTGGCTCTCTCGATCCCCGAGGTTTGTTTTTGAGACGCAGGAAAGAAGCCACTTAGGCTCAAGGTGCTTTGTTTCGCCCTCGCGTTTGGGGCTTCCGCAAACTGTTTATGTGAACGACTTTCGCAGTGTCGTTTGCAGTCAAACATCCCGCTGCTTCGTACGGAAAAATCCGACTTGCAAAGTGTGCAATGTGCATGGTGGGGGCCTTTCCTGGAGGCGATCAAAGTCGGATATGTCTCCGAGTATTTTGTCAGAAAAGTCTGATCCGCCGACTTCTTTGCTCGTTTTTTTGATGGGCCTTCGTCGACACTGACAGTGACAACGTCCGCTTCTTCCAGTTCCGTATCAGGCATCTTTCAATTCTCTCTCAAAGTGCGAAATGACCAAGAAACTCCGAACTGCACACCACTGAGCTCCTTCCTCGACTTTCAAATCGCGAGACAACGTTTCTGGGCTCTGTTCAACGCAACAGTTCGCCCGCCGCCCGCGGTATTGTCTCAGTAGGACTGCGAGTGCAGTAACAAAGGCGGGCACACTTGCTTCTGCACGCGGCTCGTTCAAAAAGCTGGATCGGCGCGAGCAAAAGTTCGGATCGGATTTGACGAAACGCGAACTGCTAAATTACGTAGATTTAGAAAACAAAATTACGTAGTGGGGCAATGAAATGCGTAGTTGCGTAGTACGCCCAAAATTACGTAGTTTTCTATGGTCATTACGTAGGGTAGGCAGGTCTGAGTCTGCCTCAAGGTGACTGCAGTAACTGGCTCTGCTTGCCATCACAATTTTTTTTTTCCTACAGACCAGTTTTGAGAGTGTGTGTGTGTGTGTGTGTGAATGTTCGTCTGTGCTTGAATTTAACAGGAACTGGAATGCATGACTAGGAAATCTACCCCCTCTGGAGGCAGAGCTGCTTTCCGTGAGGGCCACATAAAAATAAATCAGCTGAGTGCACGCTAAAAGCAACCACAACAGGAAGGCAGTAAACAAATATCTGCCTCCTAACAATTCAGACAAAGTTTTGCTAGTGAAAATAAGGAAAACGGCAAAACTTTTCATCAGAGTTAAAAGGCGCAGTCTCAACAACAGCGTACGCTACTCAACAGGGCAGAAAAGGGGACACTATCATAGTGGCAACTGTATATTTGGTGTATGCCAGATATAAGTGAGTCAACCCTAGCCAACTCACACAAACATAGAAAACTTGGTGTACAGATAGAATACCCCAGTGAGAATTAAGGTGATACTTCATGGAATAGGGAGAAGATTAACCAGTTTGTGTGCCACTATAATGAGTATTTCTGAGTGTTTTGTTACCAACTATGCAAAATTAATCGCCTAAGGTCTCTCTCTGTACTTCGTGATAGGCAATCAGCTTCTCCCTATTAGTATACCATGAAGTATCGCACCCATACACCTCATTTTCAGCTAGGGTATTCTATTTGTACTCCAAGTCTCCTGTGTACGTTTGAGCAGGCCAGGGGTAACTCGCTTCTTAAATATTCAGGCATACACTAGGGGTAACTCACTAATTTCTGGTGTACATGGAATATACAGTATGATATATATGTTAAGCAGACCAGGTTGCACTAACAAAAACTAGAGAGGCAGAAGCCTCCATGGCTCCCTTGTGACACAGGTCAAGGTCGTTCACAAAAGTATGTTTGTAAAGCTCTTATCACTATCCATTATCATGCTAAGTAAAGTGTCTGGCGCTCTGAGTTCCTGGCAATATTACAATTTTCCCCGAAACAGTTTGTACAGCCTTGACCTTTGGTCAAGGTCATTCAAATGAGATCTCATCAAAGTCTATCATCATGCTAAGTTTGATGCCTCTAGCATTTGTAGTTCCTCCGAAAACAGTAATGTTAAAATTCACAACAGACAGCTTTAATGACCTTGACCTTCAGTCAAGGTCATTCAGAAAGGTAGGTTTCACTGCTGTCTATCATCGTGCCTCGTTTGGTGCCTCTACTGTTTGTTGTTTTGGACAAAATGCCAAGGTTAAAAGTTTCCCAAAACACGCATGACCTTGACCTTGACTAAAAGTCACTGAACACAGGAATGTCTGTAAAGGTGCTGCCAATGTCAATCATCGCACGTAGTTTGATGCTTCTGATTCTTCTAGATACTGAGAAAATGCAAATGTAAAATTTCCGGAACTGTTTTAATGACCTTGACCTTCAGTCAAGGTCATTTAAGATGGTATGTGTGCATAGGTCTTATCACTGTCTATCACCATGCCAGGTTTGGCACCTCTGCTGTTCGTTGTTTCTGAGAAAATGCCAATGTTAAGGTTTCACAAAACTATCTTGTACGGCCTTGACCTTGACAGAAGGTCACTGACTACATGTATATCTGTAAAGTTCTTATCAACGTCTATCATCATGCAAAGTTTAAAACCTCTGGCATTTGTAGATTACGAGGAAAATGCCAATGTAAAATTTTCAAACAGAGAGCTTTAGTGACCTTGACCTTGGGTCAAGGTCATTCAAAATGATATATTTTGAAAGGTTCTTGCGGTTTGTCTATCAGCATGCCAAGATTGGTGCCTCTACTCTTTGTAGATTCTGAGAAAATGACAACGTTAAAGTTTTCTGGACACACACACACACACACACACACACACACACACAGACAGACAGACAGACGACGGAGGGTTAATACATAGACTCCCATTGTTACACAAGGGAGCCAAAAAGCATGATGCTGGTACGTGTTTCAAAAAGAATCAGCAAGTGTACTTAACGATTAGCGCTTGTCTGAGATTCAGCAAGTATTAGTGTGCCAAAGCTTCACATTACCTCCACTAACAGGCGTGGGAACAGACTGAAAAAAAAAAAAAACACAAAAAAAACCAAGGGGCCTGAGGGCACATACGTACATACCCCACAGAGTAACCATTACACACACTGTTCACAAGATACTTGTTTCTTGAAAACTTCATAGGTCACACAGTAAAAGAAAAGTGAGCACTTCCAATGCCTGACATCACCGAAAATGGGACTCTTCAACATTTATTTTGTGCGGCTGCCCAAGTGATGGGATCGAATTTGAAAATGGTCAGACATGCGACCCTCTCACCAAAAGGAATGAAGTGGTGCAGCGAAGCAACTGTGAAACAGTTTTCATCAGTATTTCTTGAAAATCTCCATGGCAATTGTAAAATTAAACAAATAAAATTATAAAAAATAACACCAGCGTGCAGCGCAAAACACCCTCACAGAGGGAAAGCTGAGTCAAAAAAAAACATGAGCAAGACTGTGAGCTTTCACAGTGCAGTGTGCAGTAATCAACACTTGTCTGCAAACAGCATCCCACAAGCAGTGAGAACTTTACCATGGCACGACAGCTCGCACAGACCACTGTCAGCATAACGTGCTTCAGTATACTGCAAAATCAGTTACAGAGTAGAGGCCTCTGCCTCAAAATTTCAAAAACCTCACACGCTGGTGGGGTTGGTTGGGCACTAACATCCATTTCCATCCGAAGCGGGTGAAATCAATGTGATACGGGTATCAACAACAAAACAGCCAGCAAACTTTCTTCTTCTTTTTCCTTTTTTTTGTTTTTTTTGTTTGTCTCCCAATCTGGCATCGTACTCACAAACCAAGCACCGCTCAGCTATCCTGGCTTCCACTCCCTGGTGGATACAACTCATTTACACTGGGGTCAGTCATCCGGAACAGGTGGTCCATAACCAACGACCCTGACGCTAACTGTGCAGGCGTCTGTCCTGCATGACTGACGACAGTGATGTCCACTCCAGGCCACATCAACAGAAGCTCCACCACCTCGACGTTCTCTGGCTCCGAGCATGCCAGGTGAAGAGGCGTCAGTCCGCCGTTGCTCTGGCTGTTGACGTTGGCACCATTCTGCAGGAGGAGCTGGGCGACGCCAGTGCAGTTCCATCGACACGCACTGTGGAGAGGCTGCCACCATCGATGGTCTTGGCATGGACGTCCGCACCGCTCAGTAACAGTAACTGAAACGTATGTGAGTTGTCTTGGGTCAACTTAGATGTCACATTGTGGTACAAACCAAGTTTATAAAAGCACATCACAACATTAACCCTTTCTATACTGACGCTATCATCATATCATATGGAGCCCCACAGCGACACCAAGCCACCTCCTTTGGCCATTCTTTTTACTGCATAAACAGCAAGAAAAACGTACACAACGGTAACCAACGAAACCAGAAACCATGATTTGTGACCTTCCATGAGAAAACCCGGCTTAAATGCTAAATTTTCAATTTTTTGTTTTGGAGCCATCTTAAAGAAACAGCCTTGCTCTTTACAGTGCAAAAAAAAAAAACTCCTTATAAGACATCATAATTTAAGGGCAGAACTACTGATTTTGGCAAAATCTCAATATCGACCAGATAACACCCCCTGACCTTTGTTAGCCTCTAGCTCAGAACAGCGGCGTGTATCTTACGCTGGGTTTTCTCGTGGACGGTCACATTTCTGCGAGAGATTACTCCAAGCAATCCAGGTACCACGGCTAGCAACGGTGGAACAGAATGAAGATTTTGCATGTTGCAACTACAGACTAGCATGACAGTGGGGACTGAAGTCTTGTTACGACTACAGGTGTCACTCAGGCAGAATGAGTTTTAAAAAAAAAAAAAAATTCCATGTGTACTGCTGAGTCAATTTTGATTTGTATGAGACTCATACAAATCAAAATTGAGTACATCCCCAAAAGATCTGCTCTGCATCACTGGCACTATCTGCCACGTATAAGCAGCATCCACATGAGTGTAAATTTTCCAAAAGAAAAAAAAAGTATACCCTATCCACAGAACCTTCCGATGTTTCTAGGGATGCGACATTACTGTCCTTTACGACAACTGAGGTCAAATGTTAAAGATCCTGTTCACTCTGGGAGGGTCTGAGTCTGAGTCCATGGAACGGAAACATGCGCACAGGAAATGAAACAAAACGGTTAGCGCTGTACAAATGCAAACGCGCTCCCTCCACAAAAGCATTTCATGTGTACACCAATCACAGGACGGAAAGATATACATGTACACGTATCAGTGCAAAGTGAGCGTATACATATATATCATCCATAGCAGATTTTTTTCTTTGATATCTCCTGATCATAGATACATCATAATCCATGCTAGCCTATGTCCTGATGCTAAAAAGCCAAACAGAAGCAGAAAAACGAAAGATTACCTCAGCCATCTCCACATGGTCATTGTAGGAGGCTCGATGCAGGGGGAGTACCCATCTCCATCCCGTGAGTGAACCAGTGAGGGGTCAGAGGCCAGCAGCTGCTGTACAATATCCATCTTGTTGTTCTCCGCTGCCCACAGGATGCGTTTGGATGGCTCATCTGATGACAAAGTACGGTAGCTTAGGATTTCCATTTTCATGAGTGTAAATGATGTTTGGTGGTGCTTTGGTGGCAAAAACCTAAGATAATCAAACATGCATCGCTGGCTGAAACATGCAGTTAATCACATTTGGCAATGACATAACCTGTCACCCAGCATTGCCTAAGTCTAGTCTTTCAATAACTAAATCCAGTGCCATAGTTGTATTGTAGTCCTGGTTGACCACGGGAACTTGGTTTGTCTAGGGTTACTGGAGGACCAAAGCTTTCTCTGATAAACATCAACAAAACATTTCATAGCATACAGAGAGTTTACCTGTTCCTCCAGCCCTCTGCTTGTCACCTGCATACTTTTGGTTTTGGCTGCTGTTTGTAAATTATGTGAAAAACAGGACACAGACTATAATAATAAATTATGGTTTTTGTAGGGCGCATTTCTTCAAATAAAACTCAATGCGCGGATGACTCCCCGAGACTCACGCACATCAGACATGGTATATATATATATATGTGTACACACCTGGTACATAACACATACTTTCGGGGAGGAAGCCTATGAATTACAAAAACTTACTTTGTATTTCTTCCTCAGTGAACTCATCCACGTCCTGCTCATCTTTCTCCCAGAAACTATGGAACTTGTTGGGTTCACCATTCTTGGCTTCAAGAATCTGCATACATTACATAAAACATCAGTCAAAAGTGGCGGCCGCTTAGCTGGAAACCATGATAGAAGCAGACAGTAATCTGCGAAGGGCATGCCAAGACTAAAGCATTCACTCAACACATGTTAATTAGTACATGTATCTCACATTTCAGAGTCCTGAGTAGTTCACTGAACTGTTTAGATTAATTAACACATCTCTTAGGTGTATCAGTACTCACAAAGGAAACAGAAAAAAAAAGACTTCATGCAAATGTTTGCCTGTTATGCAATTTTTATAATGTTCTGTGTTGGCAGACACGTATAACTGTGAACATCTGTGTACCTCCTTTACACCATCTGTGCATAAATAATGTGCACAGTGTTATATTACATTTTTATGGTTACCAGTTAGTTAACAACAACCCACACAGATTGGACTTCCAAATTTCTGCCATTCCCAACATGAGATGTTGGTACCATTTGTGTTCTTTGTCTCACCTACACTGGGCATGGAGACAGAGGTCTCAGGGGACTTGGTGATACCTGGCGCTGGGTGCATTTGTGTAATTCCAAAATGGGTTATATCTTGATGCCAAAAATAATTATTTACACTTGATAATTACCTGCTTCAAAATGTCAGCAGCGTAAGGATCTGCTTCTCCTTGTTCATCCGCGTTCTCAGTCTCACCTGTAGCTCCCTCTGATTCATCCATTTCTGAAATACTATAATTAGGGATTATTAGCTAGCCCAGCATCAGGGAGGCTGTCAAAGATGTTTCTGAAAATGCATACGTGTATACAGAGGTCCCTAGAAAATGTGTTGGGAATCCCCAAAATGCAGTGTTCCTCAAAAGAATGCAAGAAAAGCGACCCTTCATTGGGATTCACACAGTAACTAACTTTACAGAGTTATGCTTACTAATGACACTGCTGCTGCAGCTATTGTAGACATAGTGCGAATACAGTCTACTCTCATTAATTTCATTACTATCAGCAAGTACAGTGGGCTAAGATCAGTAAGAGTATATATAGCCAACCTTTCCACTAAAAAGGTATTATATGAAAAACAAGTATGTATGAAAAACAGTTCTGTGCACTGTGGCCACCACTGCAGCATACTGGGTAACCCACCCCCATACTACACAGAAGCTAACAACATATAGGTTAGAGTGAAAATGGCAAAAGAACTTTTTTATGGTGATGCAAACTGAAGAAAAGCTCCAGAAGCTACTTTTAGCTAGACCCCCACTGCAATTGGGGTCTTACTGTTTTCTGTGCTAAAATGTTAAGTTATAATTTTGTCCAGCTTCTCCTGGCCTTGGCTCCAATATATATGTATACAATGTCCAATTTTCCTAGCCTTTTCTATGTTCTGATGAAACAGAAAAAATAATAACTATGACAAACTGGGCACCAAAACTGGTGGTCGCTTCAAACAGACAATGCAAGTAGAGACAAAAGAAACTCCTCGCTGCAATGTCTGTTCACAACCACTAAAGCTCACCTCTATTCCCGCAAGAATGTAGCAAAGCTTGAGATAGCGAACAATTAGAAGCGCTGGGTGCATGCAAACAACAGTCATCGGCAACGCGATTTTCACCGACGGTCCTTCAGAGTAGCTTCCCTTACTCTAATAGTGGAAAGTGTCCACGATGGCTCACCACATTACATGGGGGGGGGGGGGGGGGGTTCCAGAGGGATGTGCGATCCGTCATCATGCCCGTGACTCTCACTGCGACTGGACGGCAGTCGTTTAGTTTGGAGGCAGCGGCTTTTTTTTTTCGGGGGGGGGGGGGGGGGGGGGATGGGTACAATGGCAGGCCAACTCAGTGCCGCCGGGCCGGGTCGCATGGATCTTCAAGTCAGTCGGAGTTTCAACTGGAGCTGAGATGGCGCCGGCGCGGGCCATACATGAGCAGCACAATGTTTCAAAACAAAGCCAAAACATCCACTGTTACACCTATTCCAAAGATAATTAACCCAAAATAGTTAAATGACTTCAGGCCAATTGCCCTTACCTCCGTCCCTTGTCATGAAAACCGTGGCCTTAGAGAAGCTAGTCAGTCAATGTAAATAACTAGACCCTGTAAGAAAACAGCTCTGCGGCCTCTGGTTATGTGCAGCCTGGTTTCAGACTTATATTATTGCCTACAATTCCTATTTAAATCCAGATCAAACCTATGTAACATGGTCTCGCTCCCTCTAGCTCAGTCTCTCTCTCTCTCTCACACTGACACACACACTGACACCCTGCGGCTACATTTGCATGCAGATCCGGCGACAAGTTCCGACAATTATGTTTATTTGCCTTTTTAAAAGTGTATTTCAACCCCATTATAACTTTGCAGTGTGTTTTACAAAACGTTCTCACCTCAATAACAATTTTAACCTAAAGATAAGAAATCCTGCCTTGTACATTCACTGAGTAAAGTTTTGTTTCCTTTTTCAGTAAGCACTACTTTGTCTAAACATGTTCCTTGTTTGTGTTAACGTAATAGCACCCTCGCCATCTTCTGTGGATGCGTGTCTGAAAGAAATTTTTTCAAAAGTTGACAGACCTGATAGTTCCTCATCATCTTTCCCAGCTGCACTAGATGTTGCTGCCTCCAAATGCAGTGAGCCAGTTTCCTCCACTCTCCTGAACATGGACAGCATTTCAAAACCTTCCAGAAAATTGACTGTGAAACGAAAGTCCACACATTCGGGCAAGGAGATTGACAACACAGACAATCGGCTCATGTGCAAAGTCTGTGGAGACAACTTTGACAGCATGTGTGGGTATAGGAAACACATGAAGATACTGACATGGTACTGACAAGCCATTTGAGTGCAACAAGTGTAATGAAAAGTTCTCCAGTAAGGGGAACATAAGAAGGCACACATGTCTTAAGAAGAATGGGTCAAATGAAAGTTCAAGGCCGTTCGTGTGCAACCAGTGTGGTCATGCGTTTGCCCTGAAGTGCAATTTGAGAAGACACTTGGAGATGCATGCGGGCATCAGGCCAAAATACTTCTGTGAAGTTTGTAAGGCATCATTCACCGAGAAGCAGTCGTATTTGGTTCACAAGAACACACATTCTGAGTGCTCAGTGTGTGGAGCAACTTTCAAGATGCGCAGCTGCCTCAACAAACACAGTAAGAAACACAAAGATGACAAGCCCTACATGTGCACTGTGCATAGTGAGCCGAGTTGCGCGGGTATGTGCACGCAGCCTAAGATCTTCCTCCGAGTACAGACTTCCTGTCCCAGGCCGGCTACTATGACAACACAAACAAGAGGGTGGGTGTTGGGTGGGTGGGTGTTTGGGTGTTTTACGTCCTTTTCCACCACATAAGGGTGATATCAAAGACAGGGCAACGAGAAAAAGTCCAGCACAAATATTTGGACCAAGCCGGGATTCGAACTGACGACCCGAGAATTGAACTGAAAGTGCAACGCTCTACCATTCGGCCATCCCAACTCCCCAACACAAACAAGACTGAACGCTCTGGTGCGCGGGCTTTCAAGAGTGCAGCTCCTTGCCTCTGGAACAGCTTGCCAGCTCACCTCAAGTCAGGTTCTGCGTCAGTCATGACCTTCAAGCGGAACCTCAAGACGCATCTTCTCTCTCTCTCTCTCTCTCTCTCTCTCTTTCACACACACACACACACACACACACACACACACACACACACACACACACACACACACACACACACACACACTTTTTCACATCAACGGCGCCGTAAGCACGCTTACTGCATGGAAGTTTTCTTGTAGCGCTATACAAATGGCCAATCATCATCATCAAGCAAGCAACACAAACGCCAACGGCAAGCAGCCAAAGTAGTAAAGTACCAACACCAAGCAAGCAATCAACAGCAAGCAAGCAACAAAAGCCTGCTACCAACACCAAGTAAGCAAGCAACAAAACTGAGTACCAACACCAAGCAAGCAAGCAACACTGAAAACTGAGTACCAACACCAAGCAAGCAAGCAACACTGAAAACTGAGTACCAACACCAAGCAAGCAAGCAACACTGAAAAGGGGTGGGTGGGTGTTTGGGGTTTTAACGTCCTTTCCGCCACATAGGGTGATATCAAGGACGGGACAACGATCAGTGAAAAGGCCAGCACAAATATTTGGCCCCAGCGGGGATTGAAAACTGAGTACCAACACCAAGCAAGTAAGAAACAAAAGCACAAACACCAATCAATCAGTCAAGCACTTGAACACTTGAAATGGCCAAACAGCCCATCGAAACACGTCAGTGATTGTTATGTGTTCAACAGTGTCCGACATGGTGTCTGAGAGAATGCAAGTGCGAGTTGGGTCCGCCCAAGTCAGTTTAGCTGGCTCGCCGGCGGCGGGCTTTGAGCCAAGTATTTGGCATTTGGAGGGGGGGGGGGGTACGATATCATGGTTTATTCGTTGTATCGTATCGATAGAGAGAGAGAGAGCGAGACGCAAACACTGACTGGCTGGCACTGACTGAGTTGCCGCATTGCCGGCCTTCCGCATTAAAAATTAGTTTCTTCAGAGTCTGCCCGATGTGTTTTGTCTTTCAAGGAACAACCCACTGGCTGTGTGCATCAACCGGCAAGCGCCAGCCTGTTTCTCGCCTCTGACGATACATGTCAATGACGTATCAATAAGGCACACTCACTGAGTGCCTGGCCTGTGACAAACTCAGTGACACGTGAATCACGTCAGTGCGGAACTCACCAACGGCCGTGCTGAGTTCAGTCGTAGCCGGGCCCTGGTGACATATGAGGACGTACCAAACCCAGAAAGGGGTGTATCTCAGCTCCATTTTTATTTTCGTCCAGTTATACCTATTCTGATCAGTCTAAACTAAATGAAACGCTGCCAAGTATGCTATGATTACTTCGATTAATAGTTGAACATTTTGACTGTTTTTGACTGTTCCCTGCTGCTGACTCAGTTTCAAAACGTTATAATTTTCCATCGAACAACCCTCCCACCCCTGTACGCACTTTTGGGGTGGTCCCGGGTCCGCACTGAGCACAATACTGACGTCAGTGCTGGAGGTCACGGTCAAAAAGTTGGTATGTTGTCAGTCTGTGTTGTGTCAGTGGTGGCGACTGATTTGATGTTCAAGTTTGACTGAAATACCAGCCATCCAAACTGATTAGGCGGCCTAATCAGTTGCGATTAATGGACTAGTGCATGATCAGTGTGTCCTGTGCAGTGACGGGGTTCAATCGGGTGAGTATTTCAGTGTTTTGTGTTTCCAATGATTAAACTTGTACCAATATTTTGCGATCACTCGCGAAACCAACAGCTCACCTCCGGGCCATGCCACTCGGTGAGTCTGGCCGCCAAGTCTGACATCGGTGACAGGGGAATCGTGTCGACTTTAGCTCACACACTAAGTAAATTATGATCGTGGTCTGAGGAAAAACTATGATCACTCATAATTCAACCAACGGCACCAGTTTATTTTGGTCAGTCTTGCAAGTTGATCGCTCACTCGTTGAGTTCAGTTATTAGGGCTATGGTGTGGTGACATTGAACAGCTTCAAATCGTTATGATTTAGCTTATACTCCTCCCCCCTCTCCTGGACTGTTGTCAGTAACCCAAATTCTGTTTCTCATTCAGGAATCAGGAGTCAGAGACGGGCCATGCCATCGCAGTACCCCTGGAGACCGGATGGGCCACTGTGTGATGCCACAGGAGTACCCCTGGATGTGGTTCTTCGCCACTGGAGTATTCCTTGGGAGGGGCCTTCGCCACTGGAAAACCCCTGGAGTTGGGCCTTTGCCACTGGAGTGCCCCTGGTGGAGGGCTGTGCTGCTGGGGATTGCACCTGGTGCCGCTGCTGGACAGGATGAGTTTGATGTTTGATATGACTTTGTCTAATTTGTGTTTTGTTTCTTCAGGTTAGCCTAGGATGCAAGACCCAAGGTTTAAGATGTGAAAGTGCAGGTTAAATGCACATTGAATATGCTGCACTTGTTTTCATGTGTATTCTGCGTTCCAGTACAGTGTATGTTTTGTTTGATATACTACAGATCAGTGACCGGATGCCAGCGACCTTTCAATCCCTTCACCTCCCATCCCAGTCCCCTACCTCTCCCAGTCCCAGCCCCAATCCCTACCTCCCCACCCACCATCTCCTCTTTCCTGTCTTCTGTTCCATTTAAAAAATTTTTTTTTTTACAGTTGCATTCATTATGATCGTTGTTGCCATGTTCATTTCCTCTCTCCAGTAGGGCCCCTGACATGTGTCAGTGGGCAGTGCAGCACCAATATATACAGTGTCTCAAAAACTGCATTAATATAGATTTGTTTTGAAAGGAAAGTTTTTCATTCTCAGTGTAAAACAATTGTTCATTGTTCCTTTTGGTAAACAAAATTCTTTTGCATGCATTTTTTTAAAACTTGTTTAAAAAATCCGGTTTTGGCTTTTTCATGAATTAAAAAAAAATGTGTTGTGTTTCAAAAGTTCAGTAGGCCATTACAGTTTTGGGCAGTTAGGCAAAAAGTGAGACACATTTTGTTCTGTAATGGCCTTTCACTGTTCTTTGGTGCTGCATTCATCTGTTGTGAGGAAGAATTCTGCATTATTTTTTGGTGTGTTAAATCTGAAAGTTGAAAAAAAAATTACTTGGAGATGTAAACAGAAAGTGCAATGACCCACACTTTGGTCAGTATTTTGGCTTTGGTAAATGTCCATTAAATCATCTGTCAGATAGTTAAATGGCCTTGGTGTTTATCCAATTGATCGTGGTTGAGACCTATTACCAAATTCTTTTTCTTTGGTTTTTGTAATTGTATTGCTTTGGCTTTTATACAAATCTTTTAAATTCATTCAGACCTATAGAGTGATAGTACAAAAGAGACAGTCCATTTGCTCTTGTCTTTTCTTTTTTCATGCTTCACAGTGTCATGTCAAATGGACTGGCTTATTGTCTTGCAGAATTTTCCCTTACGACGGGTGTGCAAGTTATGTTTCAGTGCGTGCGCAGTTCATTCTGACATATATGCTTGAAAGGAATTTTGTATTATAAAATGCATACACGGAGATGTAAGAGTAAGACAGATGAGAAATAAAAGCATCTGGGGTGATATGATCAATTACAGTTTTGAAAATAATTTTAAATGAAAAACATCAGTTTTGCTCCTGCGCATTTCATGTGATTTTATATTTATTTTATCATGTGATTTTGGAAGGTCTGAGTTATTTTGCATTGTTTCCCATTCTGACTAGGGGACAGTTCATCTGTTTGACAGTCAACTTTACAATCAAAGGTGACAATCGCCGACTGGTGCTTCACCATTTATTTTTAGCGGAAATTTCTCAACAAAAACACAGATAACAACCACAAAACACACATTATCAGCTTCGGTGTAGCATTTTTTGAATTATTCATTTGGAAGGTTGCGTGTTTTTGAAATTCAAGAAGTGACGATATCACTGGTTCTGAATGTAACTGTGCGCAGCCCCAGGAGCCTGTTCTGATCTTTTTCTGTCTCTGAGATGTGCTGCTTGTCCTTGTCCTTTATTGAGATCAATTTTTCCTCAGATTTTTTTCTTTCAGTGAACATAATTTGTGTGACACTCAAAATTCAACAAAACCAGGAATTTTTTTTAAAACTTATTTTTGTGTTAAAAAAATTCAAGACTTAAAAAACAAAAAGTTTGCGGTGAAACAATCATGTTTTTGTTCAAAATTTCTTTTCATTACTGAAATTAAATTTCCCGATCACCTTTGGTATCACATACATATCAGTTGTATGCTTCAGATATAGATCCTGTCTTTTATCAGCTATTTTGTATTTTGCATCACGCACTCATCATCACGGGTTTAGTACGTTCACTAGGACCCTAGGGACAATGTTATCCGGAAGGCGACCTGTATGTCAGAATGAACTGTGCACTTATTTGATTGTTAGGTTTAGAGATGCAGCCGTTTTTATATGTATTTAAGGGGGGGGGGGGGGAGGTAGAGGCGTGGGCTAGACCCCAGTGGGTCAGCACACGCATGCACACTGGGGTGTGTCAGGGTGTGCCATCTCATGGTAGCTCCTAGCACTCCACCTCACTGCCCGAGGGTAGACCGTGCACTGGTCAGACTCCCTGTCCGACCCCCGGCAGACCTCCCGGGATCCTCTGCCACCCCAGCACCACACCTGGGCGGTTCTGGTAGGTCCATTCTTCCTCATGTCTCGTAACCGTGGGGCCATGTCCCATCAGTGGAAGGTTTCAGTGCTGTGGCTGTGCTGTCTGGCTTGGCGGTGACAGATTCCCTTTTCTCCCAGAAAGGGGCTTTCGGGCCGCACTCATTTTCAGGTTCTAGTATTTCTTTCTGAAGGTATGTGTGTGCTACAATCGCGGTCTGGTTGTGTATCAGACAGCCAGATTTTGCTTGAGTGGTGATTTTATCACAAGCATCATTACTTTTACACTGGGGAATTTTTTTTGTGCGCTTGGGAGAATTTTGGGGCCGACTAAGTTAGAGGGGACACATTATTTTTTTGAAAACTTTTTAGTTTTAGACTTTTTATTTATGGACATATTTTTATAGACTTATTTGTAGATTTTTCATTATTGTGGTTATGTGGGGTTCTTCACTCTGGGAGCATTTTTGTTTTGTAAGTACACGTATAACACCATTTCACACATCACTTAACAATTCCTACAGTATTAAGAATTCCTTTTGCATTGGCCTGCTAGAGAAAGCACAGTGTCGATCACTACTCTCGCTCTCTCTCCCCCCTTCTGTAGTTCAACATCAATGACACCCTCCCCCCCCCCTTTTCTGTAGTTCAGTTACACCCCCTCCCATGTATATTGTGTATTAGCTTCTGTTCACAAAATTTCTTTGTCGTATTCTCTTCTCACTCTTGTCGGTTGAGGTTCTCCACAGGCTGCATCATTCTTTCTTACACTCGGGTAACCCTCTTTTCATTTGACTTGGTCTGGACTGTGCAATTCAATAGCGTTAGTTGTCTTGGTCAACACCCATGAGCAATCGTCGCAGCTTCTCTCACTGTAGGTCCTCCTCCTTGAAAAAAATAATGTACTGTCAGCATGTTCTGCAATGGTCATTTGTTGCCAGCAGACACATGACTTTGACTTTGCCCACTTGGGTGTGATGCACTGATTTTTTTTTCTTTCAGCTCATGATATCCACAGGCTGTAGCTTTAGGTATAGGCCGCTTGGTTGTGCATTCATTCAGCACACAATAATTATGTTGATCACAGGTCAACTGTGCAGTGCATACACACACACACACACACACACCACACACACACACACACACACATTACCACAACCACTTTCAACAACAACAGCAGCAAAAATAAATGCTTTAACCTTCCCATCTGAAATTGAACTTTAAAGAAAACAAAATTTTTCAGTGCCTGCTTTCATCTGCCTCACTAGTTGACCTCAGAAAGGACTGTTCAGTACATATGATACCAGAAAAGTTTCAGACTCGTGTGATTTTTTTTTTCTTGAAAATATGAAATTCACAGTGCTGGCACCACAGGTGTCAAGGACCAGTCCTGGTTTGCCCATTATCATTGTCCATAACTAAAAGTGCCCTGGCTTCAGCGACCTTCGTGGATTCCACTCATGGCCGGGGAGGAATACCACTGGAGGACTATTGCATGGAGTTCAGGTGCACAAAATTAAAAGAAAAGAGAAAAGGGTAGTTCAGAAATTGTTCTGACTCCAGCAACCTTCGTGGATTCCACTCATGACCGGGGAGGAATTCCACTGGAGGACCATTGCATGGAGTTCAGGTGCACAAAAATAAAAAGAAAAGAAAAAAGGGTAGTTCAGAAATTGTTCTGACTTCAGCAACCTTCGTGGATTCCACTCATGACCGGGGAGGAATTCCACTGGAGGACCACTGCATGGAGTTCAGGTGCAAAATAATTTGTAAAAAGTAGGCATTACAGAAATTGCCCTGACTTCAGCAACCTTCGTAGATTCCACTCATGACCGGGGAGGAATACTACTGGAGGACTATTGCATGGCCCTACATGGTCCAACCCTTGTCGTGGGGTAGTGGCTTGTGTACCTCAATGACCCAGAGAGCTACGCCAGCGGGAGCACGTGCTCCTGGCAGGGTCACCCAAGCTGGACAGGTCGAAGGGTAGAGGTCAGACGAATGTGGACCACCTCTCCAAGAGGCTAAACGGGTTTGCGTAGGGTTAACAGCCCTACCTGTAAAAAAACATAACGTTACAGAAGCATCGACAGCAACAAACCAAAACATTCACCTGGGCAAGGAAGGGTCTCCATCCCGGAGACCTATGACGCATTGCAGTGAAAGCCGAAAGGAAGCTGCAAGGCCGACCCCCCTTCTAACACCCAGGACAATGACGAGAGTAGCCACATGGAACATCAGGACAATGTATGAAGTAGGAAGGACCATACAAGTAGCAAGAGAGATGAAGAACTACAAGATAGGAGTACTGGGACTGAGTGAGACAAGGTGGCTACAGACAGGACAGCTGAGATTTTCATCGGGAGAGCAATTGCTGTACTCGGGACACACAGAGGATGGAGCCCCCCACACTGAGGGCGTGGCCCTGATGCTGGCACCGGAGGCACAGCGGGCACTCATCGGCTGGGAACCTGTCAACTCCCGCATCATCACAGCCAAATTCATCACCAAGAAGAAAGACATCAAGCTAAACATCATCCAGTGCTACGCTCCCACCAATGATGCGGAAGAGGAGAAAAAAGACGACTTCTACCAACAACTACAGACAGTGATAGATAGAGGAGGAGCCAAGGACATGACCATACTGATGGGAGACTTCAACGCCAAGATTGGATCAGACAACACAGGCTATGAGAACACCATGGGAACACACGGACTGGGACAGATGAACGAAAATGGCGAGCGCTTTGCAGACTTCTGTGCCCTGAACCAGCTAGTGATAGGAGGCAGCATCTTCCCACACAAGCGCATCCACAAGGCCACATGGAGATCGCCGGACCATGTCACGGAGAACCAGATTGATCACATCTGCATCAGCCGGAAGTTCAGGAGATCGTGGCGAGATGTGCGCGTGATGAGGGGTGCCGATGTATCATCAGACCACCACCTTCTTGCTACAACACTGAGACTTCGGCTTAAGAGACACACCAACGCCAACAACACACGGACCAGGTACAACGTTGGCCTACTCAGGAACACAGAGACACAAGCAGCATTCCGGATCAGCCTTTCCAACAGGTTCCAGCCACTGCAAGACCTGATAGAAGACAGTGGAATGGATATCGAGACACAGTGGGAACACAGCAAGAAACTCTGGCACGACACATGCGAAGAGGTCCTTGGCAAGAGAAAGACCCAACACAAGGAATGGATCTCTGCTGATACCATCCAGAAGCTGGAAGTTAGGAAAAAGAAGAAAACTGCACTGAACACGAGCCGAACAAGAAGAGCTAAGGCAAAGGCACAGGAAGAATACACAGCAGCTGACAGAGAAGTGAAGAGGAGCACCAGAAAGGACAAGAGGGACTACATCGACAACCTGGCCAATCAAGCAGAGGAAGCAGCCGGACAAGGGAACCTAAAAGACCTGTACCAGGTGACCAAGAAGCTCGCGGGCAAGTTTCAGCAGACAGACAAACCAGTGAAGGACAAGAACGGGCACCCACTGACAACAACTGAGGAACAGCTGAAGCGATGGGCAGAACACTTCAGGGAGCTGTTAAATCGCCCCATCCCTGAAACACCACCAGACATCCCGCCAGCTGAGACAGAACTACCCATCAACTGCGACAAGCCCTCTAAGGCGGAGATCAGGAAAGCCATCATGACACTGAGAAATGGGAAAGCTGCAGGGCCAGACGAGATACCAGCAGAAGCCATCAAAGCAGACACAGAGACAGCCGTCAACATGCTGCACAGCCTATTCAGCAAGATCTGGGAGAAGGAAGAGGTGCCAGCCCAGTGGAAAGAAGGGATCGTCACCAAGCTGCCAAAGAAAGGGGATCTCAGGGACTGCAGCAACTACCGAGGGATCATGCTCCTGTCAGTGCCAGGCAAGGTTCTCAACAGAATTCTACTGGAGAGGATGAGGGAGGCAGTCGACCCTATGCTCCGAGACCAGCAGGCGGGCTTTCGCAGGAACAGGTCCTGCGCTGACCAGATCGCCAGCCTACGCATCATTGTTGAGCAGTCACTGGAGTGGAACTCCCCCCTCTACATCAACTTCATAGACTATGAGAAGGCCTTCGACAGTGTAGACAGAGAGGCGCTGTGGAAGCTGCTAAGGCACTATGGAGTTCCCGGGAAGATCATCTCCCTGATCCAGTGCACCTACAAAGACATGAGCTGCAGGATTGCCCATGCCGGCCAGTTGTCAGAAAGCTTCGAGGTGAAGACCGGAGTCCGCCAGGGATGCCTGTTGTCCCCGTTCCTCTTCCTCCTGGTCATCGACTGGATCATGAAGACCACCACAACAGGCAGGAAAAACGGGATACAGTGGACACTCTGGGCGCAGCTGGATGACCTCGACTTTGCGGACGACCTGGCGCTCCTGTCTCACAGCCACAGCCAGATGCAGGACAAGACTACATGCCTGGAAGCCACATCAGCCGGAACAGGGCTCAAGATCAACAGGAGGAAAACCGAGCTGATGAAGATCAACACCACTGCCAACACACCAGTCACAGTCGGTGGAGAGCCCATCAGGGAGGTAGAGTCCTTTGTCTACCTGGGGAGTGTGGTTGATGGACAGGGAGGCACAGACCGAGACGTCACAGCCAGAATCGGCAAGGCAAGAGCAGCAATGGTCATGCTGAAGAATATCTGGGCATCCAAAGTTGTCAGCATAAGAACCAAACTTCGCATCTTCAACTCCAACGTGAAGTCAGTTCTGCTTTACGGATGCGAAACATGGAGGACAACGAAGACGATGCAGCAGAAGATCCAGACATTTCTCAACACCTGTCTGAGGCGCATCTTCAACATCCGATGGCCAGAGAAGATCCGGAACGAAGAGCTGTGGGAGCGAGCAGGGCAGGAACCAGCGGCCAAGCAGATCCTGCGGAGGAAGTGGGGCTGGATTGGACACACCCTCAGGAAGCCAGCATCCAGCACCACACGCCAAGCCCTGACATGGAACCCACAGGGGAAAAGGAAGAGAGGCCGGCCTCGCAACAGCTGGAGGCGGGACACTGAGGCAGAGTTATATAAGCAGGGGACCAACTGGACTGGAGTGGCAAGAATAGCCCAGAACAGAGTGCGATGGCGAAGGGTTGTCGATGGCCTATGCTCCACGTGGAGCCAGGGGCCTAAGTAAGTAAGTACTATTGCATGGAGTTCAGGTGCAAAAATAAATAAATATATTTAAAATGGGTGTTACAGAAATTGTCCTGACTTCAGCAACCGTCGTAGATTCCACTCATGACCGGGGAGGAATACTACTGGAGGACCATTGCATGGAGTTCAGGTGCCAAAAAACCCCCACAAAAAACCAAAACTTAAAACAGGCATTACAGAAATTTCCCAGACTTCAGCAACCTTCGTAGATTCCACTCATGACCGGGGAGGAATACTAGTGGAGGACCATTGCATGGAGTTCAGGTAAATTTTTTTTTTTTTTTAATTTAAAAAAGGGCATTACAGAATTTGTCCTGACTTCAGCAACCTTTGTAGCTTCCACTCATGGCCGGGGAGGAATGCTACTGGAGGACCTCTGCGTGAAGTTCAGGTGCAAAAAAAAAAAAAATAAAAAGGGGGGGGGGGGGGGGGGCATTCCAGGAGTTGTCCTTGCATTGGCAGCCTTGAGCAAAACAGAAACTGAAAAAAAGGAAACGAAAGAGATTGTAGAGTGCAGGGTGAACAGAAAGATATTGAGGCAGGAAAAAAAAATGCTAAGCACACTTTGCAAAGTTGACAAACATCAAGAGTTCGCTGCAAATTTCTAAAATTTGATTGGGAAGGACACACACACACACAATCATCTGTTCGATGTTATTTTGCAAAACTTCTTGAACTTGAAGGTCTGTTGAATCTCTGCATTGCTTGCTTCATTCCCACACTTTGTTCAAATCCCCCCTCCTCGCTCTCTCTCGCTCACGCACTACACCATAGGGATACAAGCAATTTTGAGTTTTTAGGTTCCTCATGTTGGAGGTACATGTATTCAGCATGTTCTGCAATGGTCATTTGTTGCCAGCAGACACTAGGTTAAGTGTTAATTATATGTATGGAGCTAGCTCACTGGGGAGACCAAATGCTAATCATTATCATGATACGAATTACAAAGACAGCTTCTTTATATATGAGTGAGTCCACACATAACCATTTAGGAGGCACCTTTTTTTTAATAGCTACGTGTCCCTCTCATCAGGTGGGTGTTTAGGGTGGGCTCTCAAAGCGCACAAAAGATTCCCAGGTTCATTAAGTGCAGTAAAAGTATATGATGCTTGTCTTGAAATCACTGTCTCCAGCACAATCTGGTGTATGCTCATGAGGTCATTGCTGTAGTTTTACTGCACACACACACACTCTGCACGGCTGTCTTATATATACTGTTAGGGGATGATGATACAGGACAGGTAAGGCATCAACCCATGACAGTATGTCGTACAGCTTTTGTGTTGAGTGGAGTGTGCAGTGAAACCACAGCATTGGTTTTGTGAGTTGTCTGATGGTACAGTTAGGCTGCCAAGCACACACATGCTAGATGAAAGGAATGCTGGAACCTGGGAAAGGGGTGCACAACCCAAAAGTCCCCTTTCTGGGGGATGAGGGACTCTGTCGTCGTCAAGTCAGTGCCGCACAACTGCAGTACTGATTCCTTCCACTGGTGGGGCATGGTTCCACTGGTTACGGGGCAATGAGGAAGGTGGGCCTCCAGGATCGACCCAGAGTGTGGATGCTGGGCAAGGCAGAGGAGCGGGAAGGAAGGGAGAGGGGGCTGACCGGGGGCGGCAGGGAGATCTGGCCAGTGGCGGCCTCCCTCATGCAGTGAGGTGTTGTGCTGGGAGAGACCATGGTATGGCACGCCCTGGTGCATCCTGGTGTGCGCGCGTGTGCTGCCCCACTGGGGGAGAGCCCACGCTCCAACCTCCCTCCGGCGTGTTGGTAATTATCACTGGACATAGAGTAAGACAACATTACAGTTTTTATACGGACTTACTGCAGTTTGTTTCTGTTTTTCTAACACGTTCTGCAGTAACATCTTTTAGTGTTGCAATGGTAAAATGCCTTCCTTGTCACTCTAGCCCATTTTTTCCCGATGTTAATTGAGAGAGAGAGAGAGAGAGAGAGATGCCTTTTCACATTGAAGCAATTCTCTCTCTCTCTCTCTCACACACACACACACACACTCATAAACACATGCACTCAAGCATTGCTTTATTACTGTGAGATTCAACACGCTTGAATTGCACTTTCAGGTCTGTGTGAAAGAAAGGTACATGTGCTTACACCTTTGACATGTTACAGTGCACAACAATGCTAGTCACTCGTGGAATGGCAAAAGTGAAGTTTTTTTCTGTTGATGGTCAATTAATTATACAGATTCACTGATCTCAAAATGAGTACTAAGCTCTTTAACACTCCATGAAAACACATACATACACGCCCACACAAACACACCACTTGGTCAGAAAGACATAATGTTTTCTTCATTCCTGCTATTTGTATAGCAGACACGAAAGCAACTGACTGAGCCCTTCATAGTTAATCTACTCAAACAATGCATGACATCATGCATTCCCCATTAAACCGGGCACATACCATGTAACTAGAACAGCAAAGCCTATGTATAACGTGACCTTGACCTTTACTAGAGATCACTCAAGAAGGCATTTTTACCAACTATCAATGCAGAGAAGGCAAATGTTCCAACAAAATTTTGAATTTCAAAATTTTCACATGATCCATATGACCTTCACCTCAGAGGTCAAGGTCACCCAAATTATACACATGAAAGCTTTATTATTGTTATTATTTTTTAAAAGTTTGGGTTGCCTGGTGTTTGTGGCTGCTGAGAAACAAAATTAAAAGTGATACAGGTGTATCTGGAAATTTCACCATGATCCTATGACCTTGACCTTAGAGGGAGGTAATTCAAACTGATAAATTTGGAAAGCCCTTGTCACCAACTACTATTGTGTTTCTGCTATTTATGGTCCTGCAAAAAAGCCAAGTGTTGTCGGAGACAGACGGATGACTGGGCGCTTTTGCATAGACTCACTTTGTTACACACAAGTCAAACAAACATTCATCAACCACATATCAAAGAATCCATCCAGTACTTGGTCCTGTACATGAACTCTCCACTTGGTCAAGCATACATCAAGGCTGAAGACAAGTCCTCATTTGGGCCTCGGTATATCTGAGGCAGGAAAAATTAAAGTTAGGACTGATGGATGTTCACCAGACTGTGCTTATAATAGTCTACATTAACCTGTCAGGACATGCAACAGCAATCGTCAAAATTGTCAGGACCATGGTAGCCATTCGGGCTACCGCCCTGAACAAAACTGGTAGCCCGAAAAAAAATCTGGAAGCCGGAGTGGCTGCTAGGTTCTGATTCATCTCAGAATTCCTGCTCGCCATTCGGGCTACCGCTACCGGAGCTTTCACTCGCCCGACGGTAAATTTGGTAGCGAAAGCGAGCAGGCGAGCGCATCAAATACACACACATGGTGATATGCTTATACAAGACTGAAACCTGGGCTTGTTAACACATTTTTGTCCTTATTAACAAAATGGAGGCACAATGAGGTATTTCATAACCATAGCATCATTCAATGAGTTATGCATGTTTTTTTACAAGGGTTCCTTGACTTCTTGTGATGAGAATATTAAAACAAAAAACAAACAAAAAAAACATTATTTGTGGATACCTACTGCATTTTTCTGAAATATGCTATAGGACTGACCCTTAAAAAACAGTAGCCTTTGCTTACCAAAGAGGCACTGTACTTGTCTGAAAACATCAGGCCACAGTAATCTGTGATGGTGTTTTGAAACAGTCGGATGAGCTGAAATACAATTAGAAAGCAAAACAATGAACCATGGAGAGAACGAATCTAATACATGCACAACAGGCGCGCTGACCGGGCTGCAAACGCTGCCCGCGATGGCCCTGTGGAGGATGAGCGCATGGCCTGGTCCGATTTTAAACCCTTAGTTTACGAGTTTGTCCGAAGGGAGTGGCAGACCCAATGGGCTGCCCTTCCTGAGAACAAACTCTTCAAGATTTTACCAAGCATCTGTGATAGTCTCCCTCGCTGCCGACCTAATCGACGCGAGGAGACCATTCTTAGTCGCCTTCACATCGGACACACACACATCACGCATTCACATCTTTTGAAAGGGGAAGATCCCCCATGGTGTGTTCCTTGTCATGAATCTTTTTCTGTCCATCATTTCCTGATCTCGTGCGTGGACGTTGCCAAGATCAGGGAGAAACATTATTGTGCGGACTCGCTGAGGGTGCTGTTCAGGGATGTCCCCCCTGACAGCATCTTCAGTTTCTTAAAGGAGGCCAACCTGTTTTATAAAATTTAATTGGAAATTCATTGTCTTTCATTGACTCCGTCCGTTCAATACTTTAAGTCTTGTAAGAACTTCTCATTTAAACCCAGTAGATTTTTAGTATATATTTACATCCTGTTTTATTGTATGCCCTTTTATTTTTGATGAACTGGCAGAAAGGGACCGCTCTTTGCCGCGAATTAGCCTCTGTTGCTTGCGCGGCGTTAAGCCCTAAATAACTAACTAACTAATACATGCACTCTACATATTGCTTTTGAAATTCTGATCCAGCCAAGAAAAATAACATGCCAGTTTTGTGTACTGAACTGAGCAAGTTGATATTACTTTCTTATATCAGCTACCATTTCTCTGTCTCTATCAAACACACACACCACACAACACACACACACACACACACACACACACACGCACACACACAACTTGTCTGCTGTGGATGTTAACCAGAACTGACCAAGGGGAAATAAAGAGGACAATAAATTTGTGTGGAGAGGGTACATCGCTGAAATAGTCACATTCTTCAAGGAGTCCCCAGACATATGACACTCACACTGACAATCACACATGGACCAACATAGTGTTCCTTATTACGCACATGTCACAGCGACGCAAAATAACCCTCAGAATTTGACAGAGAGGGTCAAAGTGACCCTCATGCAGTTTTGAACGCTGTAAGGAACACCGCAACACACGTGCGCACGCATGCACACACGCACGCACACACACCTGCAAGGACCCATCCTCCATGTTGGCTTGGCCAGCTCCAATGCGATGTGCTGGTGCAATCAAACAGCTCAGTGGTTGCTGTTCAATCTGAAATTACATACACAGAGCAGAAATTTACAACAGTGCGTGTGCCTGTAACATACGTACTGTCATTCAGTAAAAGGGCCTATACACCACAGATTTAATAAGTACTTGGGTCCTTTTAGGGACATGCAGTCATTCTAAAGGTAAGGCCAATGAACTCACTGTGCACAGCTGAATGAGGTTACTAAGAAACGCATCTGAGATGATTGTGTCGTTTGGTAAGCTGGATCTCTGGGTTACTGAAACAAAAAGCCAACCATGAAGGTCTAAAAGGATAAAAAATCAGGAATGTTGTGGCCAAAGTTTTGAAATTCACTAATCATACACTAAATGAGATAATCAAACAGGTACGATGTCAGGTATACACCAGTTACAGGTTAACAGTCAGATATGACAAATGTGGACATAATCACAGATATGGGCATGGGTGAATGCGCAGATGTACTCCCACCAAAATAACATAAGTTCCAGTCTAGTCTATGAGACATGTAGCATTTAATTTCACACACGTGAACGTACCTGGAACAATGCCATTGAAGATATTTTCAAACAGTTTGCTCTTTTTGTCCAAGATGTCAAGACGCTGCGACGTCAGCAGAATCAGCTTCATGACACCCCTGCAAGCACACACACACACACACACACACACACACACACACACACACACACAACACTGTACTATACATGACAGGAAATCAGACTTCCTCAAATAGTTATTCATAAATCAGGTTAGAAATTTTTTTACCTTACATGTATATACAAAAACATTTAAAAAAAAACAAACTAAGCTATTTCTTAATTTGCTTGATAACTAGCACACTCAGGGTCCATACAGGTGCACAGTTTCAAAAATTCATGACTTTCCCAGACCAACTCTCTTGTTTTCCGTGACAACTTCCTCACCCTCTTCCACCATGGACACACGTGAAGGCAGAAGTTCTGAGCATATCCAAGTTATCGCTGTCAGTAAGACCAATTTTCAGAGTTCGACACTAGCCTTATGGGAAGGCAGTTTGTTGACATTTTGGCGATATGTTCAGTGAGTACGTCACAAAGCTAACTGTCTCAGTCTGGCTCAAAATATCTTTCATCAAATTCCAAACTTCCATGACTTTTCATGACTCTTGGATGATTTCACAACTTACTTTCCAGGATTCTACGACCTGTACGGACCCTGCACAGTCTCATAATTTAGAAACGTGGTCTGTTGTATTTCACATAGTAGAACTGCTCTGCAGTAATATCTGTTGTGGTACGTGGTACTTACTTTTGAGCACATAGTTCTACAATCCTTTTTGCGACATAGTGACTCTTCTCTGCTGCCACATGTGTGTTGATTATCAGAAACGTGAACTGTTTTGAGGAAAAAAGAGAAGAAAACACACACACCTGAGTATTACTGTTTCAACATGATCGTAGTGTTTGTAAGAATGTATAGAGACTGTATGTAAGACAAGTGTATGTAAAACGGTTTTGCAATTGTAAGATGCCCAGAGCTCCAGCACGAGGTTGGACGCCAGACAAATCCTCATTATTATAATTTAATTAATTTATTACCACATACATACACACAACTAGAATTCATGTACAGGTAAACTGGTCGTAGAAAACGATAAAGTTTTCAAACCAGTGCTATGTGCATGTACAAACAAAACATCAACTACACAAAACGGCATCCCCACCCCCTCACCTCAGCCAACCCAACGCCATCTCCCCTCCCCCCAGCCCTGCCCATCAGAATTTTGAAGATCACAAACCAGTCAATCGAATCAATCAAACTCATGCTTCAAGAAACCCTCCAAAAGTGATGTGGAATTTTGACACATTTTAATTTTTGTTTGTTTGTTTTAGCACAGAAAAAAATTAACAAACACATGCTATGTGTTTCCTTCGGATTTCCTTTTTGCTCATATCTACAGTTTAAGACCTGGACAGGCGCCAGAGGAGGCTCTGAAGCAGCGCTGCCAGTCTGTGAAGAGTTTCTGATGCATGCCGATGTCGCTCCCCAAGGTCGGCAGGTCAAGAATCTGCATCACCTTATTTCCCTCCAGACCAAACAGTGCCCGACTTTGTCAAAATAGCAAAAACAAAAGAATAAATCAAATAAACAAGCAAACCCCATTATAAACAAGTTGGTATTCAGAACATATCTATATACAGACACTTTGCTATTGACTTCAGTTATGTTGACAAAAATCTTTAACAGAAGTTTTGATCAACTGATGGAATAATTACACAAATCCTGCCAGACTGCGGGAGGAGGAAGACCTACCTTGCTGCTGCGGTGATGTCTGTGTAAGCCAGGAACACAGTTGAGCCAATGTCAACTTTCGCACTCTCATGTTGCAAGGTTGGACCAGGTACTGCAAACTGGCACATTATACATCACGTACACTGAGAGTTTCAATACAAGAATCTGCAAACTGCAAAAACTAAAAGGCATCAGGTAAAGTAACGAGCACTCTCGTGGTAAAGTACTATGCGCCGTGTGTCACTGACTGGAACTGAAGTAATGAAGAGACAGGCAGACAGAGAGCGCTAAACAACTACAAGAAAGCAGCTTGACAGAATGATAACGGCAAACTACAAAGAAACCTTGATAAATCCTTGTTGAAACGACGAACACCGGTCGCAGCAAGACACTTTTACTGCGAAAGTTGACGACTTGTCGCCAAGTTTTTGTTTCGAGAAGGGTAATCACTCTGCAATCGGTAGCGTAAATTAACGCACTTACCTCCCTTTAAAGGAATCGCCCATATGTTCTAGTAGAGCGGAAACTTTCTGGGCCCTATAGTGAAACGCCAAACTAGTGATCTTTTTGTGACTAACAAAGGATGGGGCATATGGAGTGAAAGATTGTGAAGTAAAAGAAGGTTTGGTACCATTTTGAGAACGACGGAGGCTGGACAAAATTTGCTGTAGCTGCTTTTGTCAGCTCCGTGAGTGCAGACGAAACAGCCATATTTTTGAGGGGACCAGCAATTTACTAACATGTTAAACTGCAGTCAGTGCAAAGTTCGAGCAGCCAGTTTTAAAGATATTTTATAAACTGATTGTAAGGCTAAGGAAAGTATACTTCAAAAAGTTTTCTTTGTATCTGCCAGTAGAGACGCATACAAATTCAAACACGATCGCTGTACGAACGCGATGATCCCTTGGAAGTGTCACGTGACATATTTGGCGCGTACTCGAAAGAATCGCGAAGAACTCGACCTGTTGTTGTCTTAAATTAGCTCGCTTCGTTCTTTTAAGACATTGCGGTGCACATTTGCAGAACTACAATTTGGTTGACATCCTTATTATTTTTCATAACTTTTAGTTGCTTAATATTTGGAAAGCGGCTTTGCCGGCTGACACATCGCCTGAATGACAAGACTGCGTGCCGAAGGGTTTTGATCTGCAGTATCGTGGGGTCGATAGCAATAGAATCAGCCTGTGAGCAAAGCAAAACAGTTTCACAGATTTCTTTCAAAAGTCCTGCGTGTGCCAGTACAGATAATTTTTCAGACTTTTAACGCCAGTGCAGCTAAGGGCGAAATCAAAACGACCACTGGAGTGGCTGTGATTTCATCACATAAAGATGTTTATCAACAAATCTATTCGTTTATTCTAGCGCAAACAAGACACTTTATCGTGGGAAAAGACGTGAGCACTAGCAGAAATTATTTCTTTAAACTGAAGAACAACACCTAACCCTACTCCCATCCCTACTCGTCGCGCATATGCTGCACATGTGTCAGCCGGGCTCTCACAGTGTGTGTGTGTGTGTGTGTGTGTGTGGTTGGATGTGATAAATCAGCAGCTTCAGTTCTGGAAGTTTGTCACTGGATAACTAAAAAAAAAAAGAAAAAAAATGCTGCAGTATAGAAAAAGGAAAGAAGATGAAAGTACTTGTGTGTGTGACACATTCCTATTAATTTCACTGGTTGGTTTAGGGCAAAACAGAGTTAATAGATATCTGATACCCTTAGTATAGCTGTCAGCTGTTGAGGAATGCAAAAGTGATTTTCTCAGTTGAAATATTTGCATAGAAGCTAGGTTGGCCGGGGCATACTGTCCTTGCTACCACAGGTAATCGCCTCCACTGGATGGGCATAGACATCTGTCTGTCTGTCTGTCTGTCTGTCTGTCACTCTCTCAGCTTTGTGTATCCACAATAACCGCCTTTAAATACTTGAAAGAATTTACATGTAATCATAAGTTCCATAAATTGAATGCTTCAGGACCTAACTGACTTTTCAAATGAGTATAGTAAAATTGTTATACAAAACCTTCAGTAAAGAAAAAAATCAGAAAAAAATCACTGAATTGAAGGAAAGTGGATGGCAGTGAGTGCTTTCATGTTTGACACAGACATATTTTTAATTTTATTACTTGAGCAGGGCAAAACAAATGCAGAGCTAACACACGGATATTGGATACACTGTTCAGCTGTTTGTTATCAACCACATTAATGCGAAAGTGATTTTCCACATAAAACATCCCGTGTGTAGTGGGCAGAAGGGTGTGTGAGAGGAGGGAGGGGGATGTTGGTGTTGGAGGGGCCCATTTCTCCACAGCATCATAGAAGGTCATTTGATGGGAGAGACCTGGAGAGGTTCACCGACGGAAATGCAAACAAAACAGTCAATAGAAGGTGACTGTGGTGCATGTTGTCAGTAACTGCTGAAATTCTAACTTTTGACAAATGCAAACAACAGAAATGTCACATGGAATACACGTTTCACGTGTATAGCAGCAGAGGATGAAATCTGTGTAATAAGTGTCCACCACCTACATAGAACTGAACACGGCAGTGCATACTCTTTGAAACTTCATTTCCGTGTTCCAGTGTCATCAAATACTCTACAATCTTTTATGTTTGGTAAACTGTTTATGGTGAAATGAGTCTCAAAACCATTTATTATTGTAATAGGCTTATTGTATATGGATGTACATATGTACCACTGTTCTACATGTAGGTACATGTACCATTTCCATATCCACTGCCTTAGATCTGCCCTACTGACTTAATTAGCACTTGTATTCGCATTGTGAGAACATGCAATGTCAAAGAAATTACTTCTAAGATATTGTTAGAGCCCAGATAGTCAGCTTCTGCTGATCAAAAGATTTTAAAATGATAATAATGATTTATGTAGAGCGAATAGGCAGAAAAAGTATCATAATGATTTGTGATAGTACATGTAGCATGTCTGAAAAAAGGGAGATTTTTCAGGACATAAAAAAATAGCAATGAAAAGTGAACTTACTTGAAAGGAATCAAATACATGTACATGGAGTACAGCAGAGTCAGACACAAACGCCATACTGTTTGTCCAACCAGAGAACAGTGCTATTTATTTTATTTTATTTTTTTAAATGATTTTTTTTAATTTTATTTTATTATATTTTATTATTATTTTTAAATTTTATATTTTATTTTATCATTTGTTATTATTTAATTTTTAAATTTCAGTTTTGTCATGAATGTTTTAAATGGGTTTGGATCTGTTAGTCGTTCAGGGAATAAATGCCTCATGTAAAATGTTTTAAAGTCTCTACTTGCTTCCATGTGCAGACATAATTATGTCAATGTGAAGTAAGGGGTTGTTGAGCAGTTTTATTTTATTTTATTTATTTTATCAGGAATCTTTTAAATAGATAAATCTTTGATAGCAGTAAGTCATTAAGGAAAACAGTGTTTCATGTAACATGTTTCAAAGACAATCACCAAACTTCTATTACTGTCTTCACTTGTTCCCGTGTTCAGTCATGTGTCAATATGAGGACAGGGGATTTAGAACAATTCTTATTGACTCAGCTAGATCCTTGTGACTTGAGTTCTTCATAATCAATTTGCCAAAACACTATCCAGGATGCTAAATTTTGACAGTGAGAAATGAAAATTTACTGACTGCTCTTGTTTAAGATTTGTACTGCTGGTTTCTTGTTAATGTTTTCATTACATGGTAAAAGAAGGTGATTGCAGTATTTCTATAGGCGGTGGTTAATTTCCCTTAAAAACCTGTGGAAGAATGACCCTCACCTATTTCGCCACCTAGAGTCATTTATGTGATGGCAAACAAGCCCATGATGTTCATTGTCTTTACTGGACCAGACTGCTGCTACAACAGAACAGAAGGCTGACAAGGAGATTTGGCCTAGTGGTCATGATAGGTCCTGTCAGGTTTGGGACTTTTACATTCTAAAATAAAGTCCAAAATCAATGCTTCATTGTCCATGATGCCTGCCTTAACTTCATACCAACTTTATATCAAGTGTTCAGGATCTGGGAGGGATGGTAGAAAGGAAACAAATAAATATACTTTGCAGAAAATGTGGTGGTGGTGGTGTACAAATGCCTACATGCTTCCCCAGGGGTAGCAGCTTGCATACTATGGTTAAACACACACACACACACACACACACACACACACACACACGCACGCACACACACGCACAGACACACACACTCGGTCAATCAATCAAGCAGTGAGATGATATTCAGTGCAAAAAAAAAAAAAAAAAAAAAAAAAATCGTCAAGTCAGAGCATACTTTTAGTGATCTAGGTGACTGACAACGACTGGTGTACTTTTCAAGAAATAAAACTGACTAGTTGGGTTACAACACCGTAACTTGACCACTCGATGAAATAGAAAAGAAGAAAAAATGTCATTTTATTTCCAACATCTGGTTGGGAATATAGTATCTGCCGTGTGCGCTGTCCTCCCCTTTCCTCCCTTCCCGTGAGGAAAGGAACTCAAGAAATCTAACGATGCAGTGCACGCTAATTGTCTGAAAACTATAAGGTAGGCCTAAAGAGAGTAAAATTGAGTCGGGACAGTCGGCTCAGTTTGTGGCGTTCTTTCAGTATGAGTATCATACATGGACGAGGCGTGCCCCACAGCAGTAAGTCAAACCTGAGATATTCGCTTTTTTTTTAGGGGAAAAAATAATAATGCCAAGTGGTTTTGTTACCGTTAGACCTATTGGAGAAAAACTGGTTTGGAATTCGCGTGGATTCACCACGTTTTTACAAAGTTGAAACCCCCATGGATTGCGGAGCCCACCGTATAGCCGCCATCTTGTTTCTAATGTCAACATGTGAATCCGATCGTCTTTGACCATTAATTGTTCAATATATTTACTTCTGAGTATTTGCTAAGAAACCTTTTATTCCAAAAACGCGTAAAGTTGCTACAAATCTGAAAAATACTAAGTTTTGGTGGATTTATTTACAAAATCTGCGACCAGCGATACGTTCTTTCCATCAAGAGCTCCAGTAAGGGAGGCAATTTGTGACTGGTTCCCGATCGCCGACTCTCCAAAAATCCTTTTCTCACATATTTTGTCCAGCCTGGCCACATTTCTTATACTCAGATTTATAAACACTAGGTACTTCTAATTTCTTCGGAACCCTCCATCCTTTGTTAGTCACTTGACGGATCACGTATCACTCCACCGATTGCGTTTTCCGCTCTACTATTCAGAACCGTGCAACGATTAGCAGCAACGATTTACATGGGCATACTTCAAAATTTTGATCTCAGGCAAGGAGTCTGGATCACTCGAGACAACGATCGGAAGATTTCAGTCAGTTTGTTCGTTTCGTCAGCCTTGTTCTGTCTCAGTCTGTTCAGAGTCAAGCCAGTCTACTCAGTGCCGTCTGACTGAGTGCTGGTCGGCTGTGCTAAAGTCACAGTCTGCACTCACTGGCCGTCTTCTGTTCCTTTTTTTCCGGGCGCAAATGACTGAAATGATGATACAGTGACACTGATGATACAGTGTCCTTAGTTCCTAAGCGAACACTGACTGACTCATCACAGTCATCATCAGTAATAAACTGATCTACGTACTGACATGATCACGGCTGACAACTTGATACGGCTGTGGCCTCAGCCTTGCAACTGAAGTTAAGCTTACATGTACTTCTAGTTGCCTGTCACCGGGTAACGACCGTCAGGGAATGAAATCTTGGGTTTTAGACCACAAATATCACCAGCTGCACCGTAAAACGGCGACAAAATTCAAATATTTCCTGATTCTATCGTTGGCTATGGTCGCAAGCTGCATAACAACACTACGTGGCACAGGCACAACCCGCACATTCGAAACTTTCCGCTGATAAAAACTTTAGGACCACCATTGCGGTTGGGAAAAGTTACTCTGTTCACTTTTGTGCAATATGTCTTGACGAGTTGTCTCCACATTAATTTTTGTAGTACAGTAAGGGCAATAACTTGTGCATTTTAAAATTCATAAGGTCTCACGAGTTGTTTGCAGGAACCGTTTTCGATATGCACGGAAATTGCCGAGTTGGTTATCCCGAAAATAGTCGAACTGGTTTCGGAAATCTTCGGTAGATATCGGCTCTCAAGGTCACGGAGAGACCGAAGATTCCCTCGTAAACAATCGGGAGCTCTCGGAGAAGATCGGAACACTTCGGCTCATTGTACTCTCCGCCGTAGAAGCGCAGCACCTCTCCCGGCGTTATATCTGCGATGGAGATCACCAAACAGAGATAACTCGTGCAATCTTCATTAAATTGCATGATTCTAAGGTTGTTCCCCTTACACTGGTTTTGCGACTCCTCAACAAGTCCATTAGAGTGATTTCCCCTGAGCAGAAGTTTCGATGGCGGTAGAAAACAAAGAACGAATACTGAGCCGGTAACTAAGAAATGAAATGGTGTTTACTATAACATGCGACTTTGCGAATCTGGTAACATTTTAGCCGACACCCTGTAGACTGACGGAGCATGAATTCCGAGAGACTGACAGGTAAGAGCGTTTCTGACCGACAAACGTTGTGACTTACGTTTGAAAGATGCCGGCGACCGCTCACCTCAGCCGCAGCTGATCTAAACGAAAGGAAAGAAACTTGATCAGTTTATTGTCAAAAGCAATTGCCACCACTATATGCAGACATCAGCAACAACAACAAGAAATCCTTCAAGGAAGATCTTGATTGAACAAATGCCCAAACTCATGTGAAAGCGCGCCATCAATGGGAATTTAAGACTCGAATTCTTTCCAGGAGAGACTTGGCTGCAGTCAACCTTCGACACCCCCTGAAGCCTACTCCCCTCGATGTACTGCACATAGCTTTAACCTCCAAATACTTACACTGCACAGTTACTTACGCTCCGGCCTCTAGCCCAACTGTATAGCGGACCGTCGACCTTAGAAGCAACCGGTGCCGCGGCTCGAACCGTGAACCCCCGGCCCTCGGATTTCCAGACTACCGTTTTACCCAACTGAGCTATTGTATTGGGACAGCCGATCTTTGTTCTTAGAAAGCTATACAAACTCAATCCATGCGGTCGCCGATAAATAATGTGTGCACACAAACTCGTTTGCTCTTATCATTGTAGGTATTACGAGTTGCTCGTGATGACAATATTGATATTAATAATTTTTTTAAAGTGCTTTAACTCGTGATTTCAAATAATAAAGTTGCCGTGGCGCCTTAAAAGTTTCATGAAGGACGTAGTCAAGGTAAATAAAACCTGAATGGCCCGGCGGCGGTTTCGCTTCTTTTGTTTCGAGAAACTACTCGATCCCCAAATAAAAGCGACATAAAAGGGACAGAAACCACTTAACTTTCACAAAGGACGGCACAGGTCAACGGTTCGGCTTTTGATTTTGTTTGTGTCCGGCTGAGGAAGGCGAAAGCCGAAACGTTGACCTGTGCCGTCCTTTGTAAAAGTTAAGTGGTTTCTGTCCCTTTTATGTCGCTTTTATTTGCTTAACTTGTAACCACTTTGCAGTCATTACCGTTTCCTTTTCTACTCGATCCCCGTTTTTCTTGAGTTTTCCGAACACAAGTTGAGGCGAGTTGGTTGTATTACGTACTCCAGCAGCTGGAGAATTAGTAAATGTAAACACTGGCCGGACCTGCACTATTTGGAGGCGGGACACTGAGGCAGAGCTATGTAAGCAGGGGACCCTCTGGACTGGAGTGGCAAAAGTAGCCCGGGCCAGAACAGAGTGCGATGGCGAAGGGTCGTCGATGGCCTATTCTCCACTAGGGGCCATAGGCCTAAGTAAGTAAGTAAAGACATGCACTATGACCTATACACTTTAACCAATCACCTAACTTGCACTACCGGCGACTTAATACTTACCAGGCATGACACTAGCAAGCTGACACTCAGAGCTGAAGAACGTATCTACTCACCGGCTAAATACCTACCTGTCCTCGCACATGTATTGAAAAGACAGTACATGCTTAAAATATGACAAACTTTGTCAGATACAACCTCACTAGCTAATGTGTTCACTAGAAAGCTATGGGAATGCGCTCGGGTTGCATCAAGCGAGTACTCCAAGACTCCTTGAAATAAATGACTTAAAACTGAAAGACTCCCGACGAAAAGAAAACAAGATGATATACTGACTCAGTATTGCCAGAACGTCACTGCTTCAAATATCACCGACAAGTTCAAAACAGGAACGTTTTCTGTAGCCTTTATGTCTAAAAGATATTTTGTCCACGTTTGGGGGTGAAATTTTATTTTCCTTGGATCACGTAAAAAGGATCGAGCAGAAAAATCTCTGTGAAATCAGTGTAAATTGCGAGTGCGCTTGTGAATGCCAGCACTGACATATATCTAACAGTTATTTTCTTCCCTTTTGGTGGTGAAATTTTATTTTGCGTGGATCACGCAGAAATGATTGCCCAGAAAAAATCTCTGAAAGATTTCAGAGTGCGTTTGTGAATGCCAGTACTGATAATTATATGAGAGCATGCTTTGAATGATATTCTTCTTTACATCAAGCACTTTCAACCGCTCTATGCCGCATCATTTTCTCACAAATCAGTGCCCAGAATTTGAGGGGGTACATAAGTCACTAGTCACCCTACCAGAAATATAAAAGGTCGCAGACAATAATTATGTGCTTCTAGAGGTAAGAATCTGAATGCTCGTGGCGTAAACAGCTTACGTGATTAGTTATCGTGGTTTACCACGAAAGAAACCACTCGATGTTTCAATTTTTGCCTAAGAACCTCGTCGGAGGTTTTAGCGACGCCTTTGTTACGATTCTTTATCTAATGTAATTACATTACATTTTTTTCACAGAAAAATGCCACGTATACAAAGACTGCAAGTGATTGCCATCATGTATTGTAGACACTGCCAGTTGTTTTTGTGTGTGTGTGTGTGTGTGTTTTTTTTTTTCTAACCGCTTCAGCTGACACCGCATATCTGATTCCAAGGTCTTTGCTGTTTGTGAAAAGGATCATACGTGATGCTACACGTCTCACGGTGATAATCCCCCCTGAAAGGTCGTTCAGTAACAAACTGAACCCATGCTTGGTCATGTAAGTGAATACTGATTCTACGCCGGACCACGTAAAATAATTAATCAGAAATATTCACGAAAACACGCAGTCCCTAACCCGCGCCCCCTTCCCCCCCCCCCAGTCTCTCTCTCTCTCTCTCTCTCTCTGTATGTGAGAGAGAGAGGGGGGGGGGTGCAGGCATGTTCAACTCCCAGAGAGAGAGAGAGAGGGGGGGCGGGGGGGGGGGTTGCACCATTTGACAGACACACGCCACTTAAAAACTGAAAGGCGCAGACGGTATTTTACAACTAGGTTCAAGACTTGAATGCGGCGCCATCGTCTTTCCCACATAAATTATGTAATTACGTAACTATGTAATAACTACATGTAATTACATGTACACGATAGAGACACGGTGGCATTTACGATGAAACAAGACGCCACTGTGAACACCACGGGCACACTTCACACTACCAGCTGACCCCGCTTTCAGTTAAAAATTCCACGCTGATACGGGACATCGGCGTCAGCTTGGACCTTGTTGTCTGATCATCACACTCTGTGTTGAGCATCCCAGGTTATCATCTACCATCTGTAACCGGTCTGTGAGTGTTTAGAGTCTACGTTGTAATGGTAAATGACTACCGTTATCTTAATAATAATAATAATAATAATAATGAATAGTACTTGTTTAGCGCTTAATCTCGCATGAAAGCAACTCATAGCGCTACACACACACACACACACACACACACACACACACACACACACACACACACGCACTGACACACACGCACTGACACACTGACATGCACTACCCAGCCTGATGCAAATTGCAGTCAAAGGCACTGAAACAATGGCAGACTAGTCATAAGTGTGAAAGGCCTGATGGAAGAGATGGGTTTTCAGGTTCGATTTGAACTGGGACAGTGTGGGAAGGTCACGAAGTTCGACTGGCAGCGAGTTCCAAACATTTGGGGCGAGGAAACTGAAGGAGCGTTCGCCTGCGGTTTTCATCTTGCAACAACAATAACAACAACAAAAACGAAATGGCTGAAGTTTCATGGTTTTATGTAAGCGCTTAGACCTGTCGGTGGCCTAGTGGTTCAGAGACCACCAATGCGACAGGTAAGGTTCGAGTCCCACTTGGGGCAAAGAATTATTCCTTCTCGAGTCATACGTGACACCGTTCATTTAGGCCGATCGTCGGGGATTCTCGCCGGGTATTCCGGCTTCCTTCCCCTCTGCTTCGGAAATGCTCAGCCCACAAAAATTGAAAATAATTGAAGCTCTAAATTGCGAAATTAAATTGCTGAGCTGGCCCTTCGCACCACGTGATTGTAATGTGTTCATGTCCAGTGTGTGAGAGAATGCGTGTGGTTCACGTGAGTGTAAATGTTGGGTTCATCTCGCGGCGCTTTGAGCCAGTTCAAAACAAAACATTGTCATTTGGGTAAAGCGCCTACACAATACTCATTATTATTATTATTATTATTATTATTAGTCCGTTTAAGAAACTTTCCCAGCTCTAGCTTCGAATCCCGGCTAGGGCCAAATATTTGTGCTGGCCTTTTTTTCTCGTTTCCCCCCGTCTTTTGATATCATACATATGTGGCAGAAAAAGGACGCTAAACCCTCAGACACCCACCCACCTACCCGGCTCACTAGCTAACGGTTGAACGGGCTATTCCATCTCCGCTAAGCCAACATGTTTTGGAATAGTTTCGCTCGTCAGTACTCCTGCACGCTCTTAATACTCTATCTTGATGATGAGTACAGCGATACGAGGATTGAGCGAGCCGCGGTGGAACATTCAAATTCTGGACTGTTGTTCCACTACTGGAGCACTCAGTGTGGTCGCCGCGTCATCGAGTACGCTTCTCCTGGCTCAGTGCTAGTCATGGTGAGCGTCTCCTGTAATCGAGCAGGATGTGGATGTGGAGGATGTGGAGATCCCGAACACTCATGGGTAGCCGTAACTAGCTCAGCGCCAGCATTACAGACGCTGTCACTGTCCAGGTGTGACTAATGACAGATACATACATACATACATACATACATACATACGAACACAGACTGATCAGTACGATCTGCGAGCATAAAAATGGTAGCATTAGCCTGTTTGACTGATTCAGTTTGTGTGCAGGACAAGCATAGCCGTCGTAAATCATCCATAATGTCTGTGACGCTGGAGGACCTCCTGGCACAGACTGGCGACTGCGGGCGCTACCAGTTCCTCCTCGTCCCGATCTCCTTCGCCTCCATCCCTCTCTCCGTGTGGGGCATGATGATGATGGTCTTCGGCGCCAAGGAACCGGATTGGTGGTGCGAGTCACGTGATGTGTCGCCAGCCTCGTTCGGGTATTTTACGAGCCAGACAACCGGTGACACATTCAACGGCTCTGCCAAGACAGACGGCGTGACATACTTTTGGCGGGTGAATGGGACTGGTGGAGGAGTGGAGCATGAGAATGTCACGACACTGGAAAACAGACGGCTGAAGTTGTGCAGTGACGGAAATGAAAGTGTTCAGTTGCAATGCGACCGAGTGGTGTTCGCCTCAGGCGAGAACACTATCGTTTCCGAGGTAATCAGTTGTTTCCATGTCGATATTTTGTTACATTTCAGTATACCGTAAAATCGTGCGCCTGTGTATTCATTGGAATAACTTTTTCTCGATCCAAAAATTTTAGACTTCACTATTGTTTCATTATCGTTCGCTTGTTGACTGAAACACTTATTGGAAACTTTAAACACACACACACACACACACACACACACACACACACACACACACACACACACACACACACACACACACACAAGATATTTTTTGTAGACTTAGGCCTTTGCGAGTTAGATTAATCAAACTGTGGATATCAGTCATATCTAAATTCTAAAAGGTATTAAAAGTCAAGTGTACTTACCGTTGTCTACTGCATGACCTCAGCCAAGGCTTATCCGTTATTCATGCGTCCATTGGACTATCAGTTTCAGTTGGTTTGTGACATGGCCTGGGTTCCGTCCCTCATCATATCGCTACAGATGGTTGGTGTTTTGACTGGCTCAGTTTTGGCAGGTCGGTCCTCTACATTTTTAGTTATCTTATGTGGACATAATTATATATATATATGAGCGGCCCTTGCTACGTTGGACACACCGGTTCTCACTTGAACACCGAAATTAAGCAACGCTGGGCCCGGTTAGTACTTGGATGGGTGACCGTCTGGGTATAGGCCGGGTGCTGCTGGCCCCGCTCCGGGTAAGAATTTGGTGTGAGATTTCTCCTCACTAAATCGAGTCAAAATCATGTGCAGACTCGCTTTCGGTGCCTCTTTCGGCCCGCATGCACGTACCATCAAGTGTGCACGGTACAGAGCTGAAGCACGAATAAAGTCAGTGTAATTGGATGAACTTCCAAAGTCTAGAAAATGAAGGAATTTGAACAACTTTTTTCGAAAAAATTCGTAACAGGACCGATTTTTTTAAATTGGCGATAACTCTTTTGAAAATGCGGCAGGCTAAAAATCGTGAAAGGTAGCTCTGGAGAAGGTGAATTCCCATTTTATCTCAAAGTAAAAAGGCCTCCAACGAGGTGGTTTAGGAGATAGCCATCATTACATCCGTCCACACACACACACACACACACACACACACACACACACACACACACACACACGCGCGCGCGCGTCTCACAACTCCAGCCAAAAAGAACGCAGCTGCATAGTGTGCACGTCAAGTGTCTATGACGCCGATTTCGTTACGTCACAGTATGCGCGAAAGTATTGACTGTAGAAACGTCACAGCCTTGTTTTGTACTACTGAAACTTGCTGCTGCGCGTAGCAAAATCTGCCCCATCGTATAAACACACACACACACACGCACACAGGAGGAGGCCGAAATGGCCGGTGGGTTGGAAACGCATGCAGGGGGAAAAAGAATGGGTGGCGCTGGTTCAGCCCGCATTTCCCCTACTACCGTAGTGAGACGAAGAAGAATTCCAATCCAATTCAATCCAATATATATGCATGCAAACGCACATACAAAACCCATTTATACAAAGTACACACAAAATTAAAGCAAACCAAATCAAAACGAAAGTCAACAACCCCCCCCCCCCCCCCCCACACACACACACACCTTTCCTCTCGTCAAAAAGTATACAGAATCTGAAATGAAATTTTAGATTGACATCTACTTATGTGCATGTGTTCAAACTGTCAGAAATTTGCAAGGGTGAGGTGTGTGGGTGTTTGGGAGTTAAACGTCCAAGTGATAGTGACTCCCCCCAGTTCTTTGATAGTATTTTAATAGAGTTAAATGAACTTGATAATGATTTTATAGTAGCTGGAGGTGACTGGAATGTTGTGCTAGATGTTCAGAAGGATACATTTAGATATAGAGGTAACAATCGCCCAAGGACAAGGAAAAAAATAACAGAAATAATGGAATCGCATAATCTGGTTGACATTTGGCGAGAAACTCACCCGGATAAGAACCAGTATACATGGCGTAGATTTAATTCTACACAACAAGGACGTTTAGATTACTTTTTAATATCAGAAGAGTTATTGTTGAACGTTAGATCTTCCTGTATTAAACCTGGTTATAGAACCGACCATTCAATTATTACACTTGAACTGAAAGCTGATGATGAGTGTAACACCAGATCAAGAACTTATTGGAAATTTAATAATTCACTCCTAAAAGATAAAGGCTATGTTGATGCAATTAAAAAAGTAATTGTAGAAACAAAGAAACAATATGGTGTTTTAGTTTACAGCCATGATAAAATCAGTGAAATACCCTCTGACTTACTGGAACTACAGATAGATGACCAATTGTTTTTTGAGATACTGCTTCTTGAAATAAGAGGAAAAACAATTGCTTATGCATCACACAAAAGAAAAGAGTGTAACAAAAAAGAAATGCTTTTAGTAGAAGAGATAGCTGAACTGGAAAAGGCAGTTGTAGATAGTAATACAGCATTATTGGAAAGTAAAAAAGATCAGTTACAGTTATTGAGAAAGAGGAAGGTTGAGGGAATGATAGTTAGATCAAAAGCGCAGTGGATACAGGAAGGGGAGAGTAACTCAAAATATTTTTGCAACTTAGAAAAGAGGAACTTTGTAGAGAAATCAATGCCATTTATTGAAACTGAACAGGGTGAAATTGTCAGTGATCCTCTAAGAGTCAGAGAAGAAGTTAAATCTTTCTATGAGAACTTATACCGTTCTAGAGAAATTGATATTTCTGACATTGAACTTTCATCAGTTTTGAATGGTCCTATATTAACAGAAGAAGAGAGTAGCTCCTTGGAAGGGACTATTACTCTGAAGGAAGCCACTCGTGCACTTAAAAAAATGAAAAATGGTAAGAGTCCAGGTTCTGATGGTTTTACTACAGAATTCTACAAATTTTTTTGGCAAGATTTAGGCAGTTTTCTGGTTCGATCCATTAATTTTGGTTTTCACACAGGCAAAATGTCAGTAACACAGCGCCAGGGAGTAATAGTATGTATTCCCAAAGAAAGTAAGCCCAAAAGGTTCTTAAAAAATTGGCGTCCAATAACTTTATTGAATACTTCTTATAAAATTGCGTCAGCTTGTGTCGCTGAGAGACTTAAGTCTGTCTTACCTAGTATTATTAGTGAAGACCAAAAAGGTTTTTTGTCTGGAAGATTTATTGGGGAAAACATTCGTATGCTGTATGATATACTTGTTTATACAGAGGCTCAGAAGATACCAGGTATGTTATTGCTTATAGATTTTGAAAAAGCGTTCGATAGTATAGCTTGGTCGTTTATTGTAAAAGCACTTGATTTCTTTCACTTCGGACCAGAGTTGAAAAAGTGGGTTCAGACTTTTTATGCTGAAATCAGTGCTTGTGCCTCTGTGAATGGCAATTATTCTGACTGGTTTAATATTCAGCGCGGCGTTAGACAGGGCGATCCCTCTTCACCTTATTTATACCTTATTTGTGCTGAGATTTTGTCATTGTTACTTAAGCAAAACAATCGTGTAAAAGGTATCAGATTGGCGGATGATCTTGAAGCATTGTTATCACAGTTTGCAGATGACACCGCCATATATCTGGATGGTACAGAGGAATGTTTTGAGGAGTGTGTCCATTGTCTCAGCTTTTTTACATCAATTTCAGGTTTAAAAATGAACTTTGAAAAAACTCAGGTAGTTTGGATTGGCGCACGTAAGAAATCAGAAATCAGGTATATGAAAGATATGAATTTTGTTTGGAACCCTGGTGTGTTTCGGGTTCTTGGTATTCTTTTCTCAACCAATACCGAGGAAATCGTGGCTCTTAATTTTCACAACAAATTAAAAGACATAGAACGTTTGTTAGTATCATGGTCAAGAAGGCATCTGACACCTATTGGGAAAATTACGGTTATTAAAAGTTTGGCTGTATCGAAGGTTGTACACCTGTTAATGAATTTACCTGATCCTCCAAGTCAGTTTCTGTCAGAACTTAGTAGTATGTCTTATAAATTTCTGTGGGACGGTAAGAGAAGTAAAATAAGTAAGTCAATTGTCTGTTCCCAGTACGAAGATGGTGGCCTAAAAATGATTGATCTACATTCATTTTTGGCAGCCATGAAAATTGGATGGTTGAAACGATTGTATTGTGCACAAGAAGATTCATTTCTAAAAAAACTTACATATTGTCTTTGTCCAGACATTTTAAGACTTTCATCCTATGGTAGTGAATATGCCAATATTATAATGAATATGTGTAAGAACAAGTTTTGGTTTGATGTGGTGAAACACTACAAAAATAGTTATTCCAGATGTACTCCTGAGACAACTGGTGAAGTTCTTTCTGAATGCATTCACTATAATTTGAACATTGTTCGTGATAATAAGGTAATTCACTTAAAGAAATGGATGGACTGTGGGATATTGAAAGTGATGGATATTGTTGGTGAAAATGGTAATTTCCTGGATTTTGTTAGTTTTCAAAATAAGTTTCCACAACAATCATTCAGTTTTCTGGTATATGCTGGAGTAGTGGATGCAGTCAAAAGTTTTCAACGAAAAATTGGACTGGAAGAAATTAATGGCAATATGGCCAGTGAGTATTCGAAATTCTGGAATATGGTGTTCTCTGGTGGAAGTAAAAGGGTTTATTGTTTTCTAACTAGTAGTCGTTTGAATCCACCATGTATTAGAAAATGGAATGAAGAGTTTGGAGTGGAAATTAACTGGAAGTCTGTGTTTTTGAAGGCCGTAAAAAATACATCTGATCCACAGTTGAAATGGTTTCAGTTGAGAGTCTTACATAGACTTATACCAACAAACAGGTTTTTGCACCTGCGTAACTTGGTAGACAGTTCCTTGTGCTCCTTTTGTGGCCAAGGAGAGGAAAATATTGTTCATTTATTTTGGGACTGCCCATATGTGCAACAGTTCTGGGCAGATATTCTTTCATGGATACAATCGGAATGCAGTCATTGTGATAATCTGGCTTTGTCAGCCACTTTGATTATCCTTGGTGTAAAACAACATGTACAAACAGACAAGGTTATAGATTTGTTGATTTTAATATGCAAGTTCCATATCTACAAAAGCAAATTACAAAACACTGTTCCAAATGCCACAATTGTCAAAAAAATACTTAAACACAGGTTTATAGTGGAAAAATACAGTAATGCCATTGGATGCACTTTGTCAAGATTCACAACAGATTGGTCTCCCTATATGTCATTAGTCAGATAAACTGATGGCATGTTAACCCAGTGTGTGTGTGTGTGTGTGTGTGTGTGTGTGTGTGTGTAGAGGGGCAATTGTGTGTGTGGAGGTGGTTGAGAGAGAGAGAGAGAGACTGAGAGAGAGAGAGAAAAATAACCTATTACTAGGAGTAATCTCAAATACATGTATTCTGTACACATATGTATGTATGAATACTTACGTGTATGTACCCACTACTGTCTATGCTTGCATGGTGCTTTGTTTTATTTGTTTGATTTTGCTGCCTTTTGGGTGTGTGCGTTTTTCGCATCTGGCTGTTCGTTTGTTTGTTTTTTTTTGTGATTTTTTTTTGGGGGGGGGGGATTTTTTTTTTTTTTTTTTTTTTTTTTTGGGGGGGGGGGTCTTTTCTTGTAATTGTAATATTATTATTATTAATTTTGTATTTTTTAAGTATTTTCCGATGGTAGTTATGATACATCCACGTATCCAGGGATGGTTGCATGTAATGATATGACTGTGTATGTTTGAAAGCCCCGAAGTATGAATGTTTGTTCTATATATGTATGTCAGATATACCCCCAAAAAAAAACGAATAAAAAAAAAAAAAAACTGTGTCTGAATAAACGTCGTTTTTCCATCACGTATGGGACAATGACGGGACAACGAGGAAAAAGCCAGCACACATAATTGTTTGGCTTCAGCCGGTGGGACTCGAACTCACGACCCGAGCATTGAAAGCCCAACGCTCTGCCATTCGGCTATCCCGGCTCCCCCTGAAGTTAGCAAGTGATTCTGTTCCAGAAACTGTGTGTTGTGAACATGGCTGACATACTTTTGTGTTAATGTATGGAGCGTAGGTATGCTACTTTCATGACAGTTGCGCAACACGTGATGAACGGGCCACAATACTTTGACGTGTTGTTCACGTGCAGGTCAGATGGGGGACAGCTGGGGGCGAAAGAAGACCCTGATGGCCATGGTGATCCTGCAGACGGTTTTCAATCTTGTTGCTGTCTTCTCCACTTCCTGGGAAATGTTTGCCATCATGAGGTAGACGAGGAGTCGGATAAAGATGAGACTAACCCACGCATTATATAGGACCGGGTTCGCCTATGTTAACTTTTCTAAGCTCATAGGCTCACCAGGGCTGCTTACAATTATAATTTCCATGTAAAACAACAAAATTAAAGCCGTCTGCAGCTATGACCCGTCTTTGCTATGATCAGCCAAAACGTACGACCACAAACATATCACCTGTAATAACTCTGGACATCTAATATTTCATCTGAAGTATGGGGAACCGTTTATTCGGGCTGATCGTCCGGTGTTCGCGCCGGGTACTCCAACCCCCCCTCCCTCCCATCCTCTTTCTCCCCAAGCCCTTCTGCTTTGGAAATGCTCAGCCCGAAAAAAAATTAAGAGTGAATGCAATTCTAAAGACCGAAACCTTAAATATCTGAGCTGAGCTGATCCACGCGTCGCACTAACCAAGTGGCTGCAATATGCTGGACCCCGATGTCTGAGAGAATGCGTGTGCTTCACACGAGCGTGCTTACTGGATTGCAGTTCTCGGTGCTTTGAGCCCGGTAATTTAGATAAAGCGCCTTTACTGAAGGCATTAATTACTCTGCCGGTTGCCTGATTTTTGCAGGACGCTGATTGGGGTCACTGTCGGGGGTCTTGTGTCTACAACCTTCGCCTACCCCGCGGAGTTCGTTGGGGTTAAATGGCGAGCTGTGCTGGGGTCCATTCCAATCTGGGGCATTGGGATCTGCAGCTTTAGCTTGGCCGTTTGGGCTTTACGTGACTGGCGCCACATCCACATCGCCACAGCTGTCTGTTCAGGCGCCACGATCCCGGGATGGATGTCTGTCTGTCTGTCTGTCTGTCTCTCTCTCTCTCTCTCTCTCTCTCTCTGTATGTGTCTGTCTGTCTGTCTCGTGAAAAGGACAGATTTGGATTTGACACCGCCTTCTCTGACTTAATTCTCACAAAAGCTCGGAGTAATTTATTTGTCTGTCTTTTTTTTTTCCCCTCTCAGTACACAGTCATGCAGTCCCTGAAAGTTTCGGGGAGCCGGGATGGCCAAAATGTAGAGCGTTGGACTTTCAATGTTCGGGTCGTGAGTTCGAATCCCGGCTGGGGCCAAATATTTGTGCTGGCCTGTTTCTCGTTGCCCCGTCTTTGATGTCACTCATACGTGATGGAAAAGGACGTTAAACTCCCAAACACACACACACATACACACACCCTGTACGTCTGCCGTGACGTCACACACACTCTCTCTCTCTGTTTGTAGATTTCTCCCCGAGAGTGTGCGCTGGCTGTCAGTCAAAGGTCACGTGGACAAAGCCCAGCACGTGCTGCAGACCATCGCGCGCTGGAACGGCCGTAAAGCCCCGGATGTCGAGCAGATGCACGAGTTCTTCTCTCAGAAGCGAGAGGCCAAGTCCCGCCGGTACACGTTCATCCACCTGTTTGCCGGAAGGCAGATGTGCAAACTTTCTCTTATAGTTGGCTACATGTGGTAAGCCTTTAATCTAATGGTTGAAAGTGAGTTTACTCCTTGCAGAGAACCAAGAATTACTACCAGGAGGCTAATGCTACCATTTTCATGCTCACGGATCGTTTTTGAGCTGTTTTCGTGGCATCTTAAATCGCACCACTTAGACACCTGAACAGTGACAGCGTCTCAAATGCTGATACTGAGTTAACAGAAGCGTACTCACTCAGTGACGCGGTTAATACGCTGAGCGACAGTGTTGTACGTACCAACAGTCGTAGACTTTGAATGTTCGATCGCTCGCGCAAAGCGTAAACAACATTGTATCGCATTAAGAACTGTACTAATCATTAAGATAGAGTATTTCGAGCGTACAGGCGCACTCACGAGGAGAACTGTTCCAAGCGTAACCTGGCACGGTAGACATGGACCGAAAAAGCGCGTTTTATCGGAGAATAATTGTAAACCAAAACAAACACAGAACAAAGCAAAGCAAAGCAAAACTAGCGGATAAAACCAGACCAGACCAAACCAAACCAACAAAAACAACAGCCCCGCCCCCCCCCCCCCCTTTCCGGGGAAAAAACACACATAAAGAATGATTATTTTAACACATTTCGTACCGGTACCGCGCACAAGTATCCCACGTGTCGTCTTTGACTCTTTTTCGGTTTTGGCTCTGTATGCGAAAATCAGACAAGATGAACGCGTCCCTAACGGTTCTTACTACAGCAAGCATGAGTATAACCAAAGTGCAACACTCCCACTAACGGTTCTTACTACAGCAAGCATGAGTATAACCAAAGTGCAACATTCCCACTAACGGTTCTTACTACAGCAAGCATGAGTATAACCAAAGTGCAACACTCCCACTAACGGTTCTTACTACAGCAAGCATGAGTATAACCAAAGTGCAACACTCCCACTAACGGTTCTTACTACAGCAAGCATGAGTATAACCAAAGTGCAACATTCCCACTAACGGTTCTTACTACAGCAAGCATGAGTATAACCAAAGTGCAACACTCCCACTAACGGTTCTTACTACAGCAAGCATGAGTATAACCAAAGTGCAACACTCCCGCTAACGGTTCTTACTACAGCAAGCATGAGTATAACCAAAGTGCAACACTCCCACTAACGGTTCTTACTGCAGCAAGCATGAGTATAACCAAAGTGCAACACTCCCACTAACGGTTCTTACTACAGCAAGCATGAGTATAACCAAAGTGCAACACTCCCACTAACGGTTCTTACTACAGCAAGCATGAGTATAACCAAAGTGCAACACCCCCACTAACGGTTCTTACTACAGCAAGCATGAGTATAACCAAAGTGCAACACCCCCACTAACGGTTCTTACTACAGCAAGCATGAGTATAACCAAAGTGCAACACCCCCGCTAACGGTTCTTACTACAGCAAGCATGAGTATAACCAAAGTGCAACACTCCCGCTAACGGTTCTTACTACAGCAAGCATGAGTATAACCAAAGTGCAACACTCCCACTAACGGTTCTTACTACAGCAAGCATGAGTATAACCAAAGTGCAACACTCCCACTAACGGTTCTTACTACAGCAAGCATGAGTAATAACCAAAGTGCAACACTCCCACTAACGGTTCTTACTACAGCAAGCATGAGTATAACCAAAGTGCAACACTCCCACTAACGGTTCTTACTACAGCAAGCATGAGTATAACCAAAGTGCAACACTCCCACTAACGGTTCTTACTACAGCAAGCATGAGTATAACCAAAGTGCAACACTCCCACTAACGGTTCTTACTACAGCAAGCATGAGTATAACCAAAGTGCAACACTCCCACTAAGTCAAATTTAAATCCATGCAGATAGAAATTAGTTATGATTCGTTCTGTGTGTGTGAGGCCGCTGGTGCACGACCCCAAAATTTACTTGGTAGGAATTGAGTTAATGGTGACCTCCCAAGTGCACGTGTTGCTTGGTAATTAAACGATTCATCATTAATGGCTTATGGGAGTTATTAAAAAAAATCAGTGCACTTCAGTGGAAGAAGTTGATAAAATATAAGTTGGAGAACCTTTTTCGGTAGGTCCACACACACACACACACACACACACACACACACACACACACACACACACACACACACACACATAATGACTGATGATTGTTGCTGTTAGATCTTTGATTATCAGCCGTGTTCAGTGATTTCTGGCTCTGAATATAGGATTTCTTGTTTGTTTGTTTGTTTGTTTGTTTGTTTCATTTTCCACAGGCTGGCGTGCTCGTTGACGTATTTCGGGATATCGTTCAACATTCACAACTTGTCTGGGGACTTTTACTTCAACTTCTTTCTCATGTCTCTCGTGGAACTACCTGTGGCGTTGTTTGCGTATCATCTTATGACGTGGTAATAGACGACTCCACTCCACTCGGAAAGCCCCAAAGGGTCAAAGCCCCGCCCCTTTACTCTGCCGTGTATTGGCAAAACACAGTACGTCCATGACGTCATTGTATGGGAAAAGGGGGCGATTTTCAAGATGAAAGACATTGACGTCATTGTCTGTTTCCTCAAATGACGTCAATGGACACTGTTCTCTTTCTACTCTAGGTTCCAGTCATATCAAGCTTCATGTGCTTCCCTCGTTGCAATGTCTGGCAAGAGGGTTTGCCAGACCGTGTTGTGCTCATTATGCCACGGGACGCGATTGGCTGAATTCTGGGGGCTCGGCCCTTTTGATTGTCAGGGGCGGAGTCGTCGATAATTTGTTCAGGAGTACTTCAGAAATTAAGAATTATATTGACAGTGGCTACACAGCATAGTCATTACATTAGTTGTGAACACCCGTTAAAATCAATATCCGGACATTTTGCTATACTTAGTTTGATATAATTATCAATTTGTCTTTAATATCAATCATTATGTTTTCCGACATGATGAATGCCCATTGACTCGTACGTATCTGTATGGATATTATCTACAGTCCAAGAATTGTTTTACAGGAGATATTAGCTTATCTTGTCCGTTGACGACTTTTCAGTTGTTGTTTCTCCTTTTTCGCCTGTACAGGTTTGGTCGACGCTGGGCGTGCGCGTTGTCATTCATGGTCGTCGCTTTGACTTCTCTGGCTATCATACCGGTGTACTTTTTTGGTAGGTCCACACACACACACACACACACATAGCTGTATTTACCGGACATCGGGGACTGGCATAAAAACCCACACATCGGGGACATTTAAAATATTGATCTCTTGGACTTGTACTTCACACAGCATGCTGTAAATGCTTACCAGAAAGACATTTTAACTTTAAAATCACCTCTATTCTTACTCAAATACTCAGAAACGTCACGGCATTTTCACCAACAAACCGGGGACACACACAACAACCCGGAAACCGGGGACACACACAACAACCCGGAAACCGGGGACACACTAAACGCCATGAAAACCGGAAACCGGGGACACACTCAAAACCCAGGAAACCGGTGACAAAACAGTCATGGCAGCAATGATAACTTATTCACCACAAGCTACACCCCCCCCCCTCCCCGAAGAAAGGTGAGAACAAGAGATAGAGACAGAGAGATATTGGGTTTGTGATCGTGTTTTACTCAGACAGAGAATTTCTTTGACGACTAAAGCCATACAACTAGTCAGAGAGAGAGAGAGACGGAGAGATTTTCATTTTTTTCCACAGCAGATTTATGAACAGAACAATTAATAAGCAAAAACAAGAGTTTGTAGTAATACTCAGGGTGGAACAAATAAAGAGCGAGGCTACTGCCATGAAGAGTGACGGGGAGGTGGGGGAGGTCTATGTCTCAGTTCAGCAGAGAGAGACAGAGAGAGCGCGGGGGGGGGGGGGGGACGTAACAACTAACGGAATTGTATCAGGGAGACTTTGGAAGAGAGAAAGTTTCGTGAGTTACACTGCCAGATACATAGTTCATAACACTGTTCCCGGCTGTTTTATACAGGGTGAGACAAATTGAGAGAATTTCTTTGACTACTAAAGACGAATAATCATGCAGAGAGAGTGAGGGGCGGGGGGGGGGGATGGACAACTAACGGAATTGTATCGGGGAGACTTTGGAAGAGAAAGTTACGCGACCTATACTTCATGTATCAGATACATAGTTCACGACACTGTTCGCGACTGTGTGTTACTGAATGAAACAGATTGAGCGAATTTCTTTGACGACGAAAGACGTACATGTATAATCATTCAGAGAGAGAGAGAGAGAGAGAGAGAATTTTCTTTGACAACTAACGGTATTGTATCAGAGAGAGAGAGGGGGGTGGGGTGACAACTAACGGAATTGCATCAGGGAGACTTTGAGAGAAAACGTTTCGTGAGTTATACTACCAGAGAGAGAAAGTGTGTGTGTGTGTGTGTGGGGGGGGGGGGGGTTGACAACTAACGGAATTGTATTCGGGGGGAGGGGGGGGGGGAATTTGATAACTATAGGAATTGTTTCAGGAAGACTTTGACAGAGACAGAGAGAGACAGAGAGAGATTGATTTGATAACTACAGAAATTTACCGGGGAGACACTGAGAGACAGTTTCGTGAGTCATACTATCAGATACATCGTTCATGAAAAAGTTGGCGACTGTGGGGTGGGTGTTGGGTTGGGTGTTTGGGGGTTCAACGCCCTTTTCCACCACATATCGGGTGATATCAAAGACGGGACAATGATGAAAAAGCCAGCACAAATATTTGGCCCCAGCCGGGATACGACCTCACGACCTGAGCATTACAAGTCCAACACTCTACCATTCGGCCACCCTGCCTCCCCTCCGCGACTGTGTTTTACTCAGTGAGACAGACAGAAAAAAGCTGTATAATTATTCAGAGAGAGAGAGAGAGAGAGAGATCTGACAATAAACGGAGAGACTTTCTTTTACGACTAAAAGCAGGCAGAGAGACAGAGTGTTGTTGTTGTTTGCTGCCCCAACTCTTCGCTAGCTCAAGTGGTGTTCCTCCCAGGTTATGGGTGGAATCCATGGAGGGCTTGGAAGCTGGGGCAATTTTTATTATGCATGATGGAGATGAGGATGATGGTAAGATGATACAATGGAGGTCCCTGTGGTTTGGGACAGCTAGATAGGGCGGCATTCCACGCTTCCCGTCATAAATATCCCGGCGTTAATCAGGACCGGGAACTACAGCACCTGTCTTGCCGGCCGTGTAATCATCCACGTCATAAGACATGTCATACCAAAGGAAGCACCCTCAAAGTCGCACCCGTGGAGTAGGTGAAACTCAGTTGTGTGGCAACAGCCTCCCCATTGGGCCCATGACACACCCGCTCTGGATATGAGCCATACAACTGACGTTGTATCAGGGAGACTTTGGAAGAGAGAGAAAGTTTCGTGAGTTACACTACCAGATACATAGGTCACAACACTGTTCCCGGCTGTTTATACTGAGTGAGACCGATTGAGAGAATTTCTTTGACTAAATACAGACGTATAATCACGCAGAGAGAGTGAGACAGACAGACAAGGGGGGGGGGGGGGGACAACTAACGGAAATGTATCAGGGTGGGGTGGGGTGTGGGGGGGGGGGATTTGACAACTAACGGAATTGTTTCAGGGAGACTTTGACACAGAGAGAGAGAGAGAGAGAGATTTGACATCTAACGGGATTTACCAGGGAGACACTACGACATTGAGAGACAAAGTTTTTTTAGATACATTGTTCGTGACAAAGTTCGCGACTCTGTTTTACTCAGTGAGACAGACTAAGAAAAAAGCTATGTAATTATTCAGAGAGAGAGAGACAGACAGATAGACAGAGACTTTCTTGGACAAAGGAGTAACAAAGGAATTGTATCGCAGAGAGAGAGAGAGAGAGAGAGAATTTTCTTTTACAACTACAGTGTACCAGAATAGTATCAGAAAGAAGGGGGTGGGTTGGGTGTTTGGGAATGATGTAATAATGTCCTTTTCCACCGCGTAATGATGATATCAAAGACGGGGGCAAAGAGAAGAAGGCCAACATTAATATTTGGCCTCACATAGGACTCGAACTCACGAACCTACAATTGAGAGTTCAACGCTCTACTTTTCGGCTATCCTGGTGTACCAGGCCAGAATCTACCCCGTCCAGAATCTACCCCGCAGGAACTGGCCTAGGCCCAAATCTACCCGGGTAGAAACTGAACTAGGCCAGAAGCAACATTGGGTTTAACTGGCCTGAGCCAGTTCCTACCCCCCCCCCCCCCCCCGGCCCAGAATCTACCTCCTCCTGTTCTAGGCCAATTTCTCTCCCCCTGGCCCCGAATGAAATAACATCAGATTGACTATGCGTTTCTTTTTTTTTTTAAACAGTATATATGTCTTTGATTACACTTTGAAATAAGAGTACATGTATTGTCTCTAAAAATGGTTCATGTAAGTTTTGTTCATGCTAGTTCAAGAGCATATAAATGAATATTTACTTGGTCAAAATTATGTTTTAATGTATGCTGCACACACACACATAGACACACGCACACACACACACTCACAAGACTGAGATAGAGATGTTAATTAAAATTAATTTTAATGTAAACAGTATAACATCAGAGCAGTCTACATAAAAATTGAGTTATCTTCGCCATGGTCTTATCACGACCAAAATGGCCGCCTGTTGTTGGATTGTCATGACACGCCTGAAGAATGGCATTGACACGGCTTTTTTGTATCACCTCTTTTTCAGTCTTGCTGTGCACCAGCACGGCCGACTTCAGTTTGTAGCTGGCCGCAAATTGTCGGAAGTTGGACTTTGTGACAGTGCGTTTCCTTTTGTCGGACATACTGTAGATACACTCTGGATATTTCTTTTCCGCCGAGGAAAGAAAATGCACAACTTCTCTGTACTTCTGGTCCATGATTGCAGTGATTCAAATGACAAACTACTTGAACCCTCTCCCAAGCTATGCCCCAGGGTTTGTGCGTGCGCTCAGTACAACCAGTTCACCTCAGTAGTAGTCACTGTAGCAACTGGTGTAGTGAAATTGTGAATTTAGCTCAGTTCAACGAATTCGAATTTAGCTCAGACCAGGGGGTAGATTCGGGGCCAGGGGGGGGGGGGGAGTAGAAACTGGCCTTGGCCAGAAACTACCCGGTGTAGGATCCGGTCCGGTCCCCCCTCTGAAGCAGTCCCCCGGGGGACCAATTCGTGGCAAAAACTGCTCTATAATGGTCCCCCCTTAGACATCCAGCCTCGTTTTCGACTGGTCCCCCTGGGCGATTTTGGTCCCCCCTCGCATCCAAAGTAGGCCCCCTCTCGAACTGGTCCCCCTCTTTTCTAACCAATGTAGAGCTATGTCAGTATTTATTTTTAACTTTATTGTTATAGTGTGTGTCAACTCAGTAGAAAACGTGACTCTGGATCTCTCTCTCTCTCTCTCTCTCGCCCCCCACACTTTCTCTCCTCCCCCCATCTCTCAAACACACACACACACACATTATGCACGCACGCACGCACGCGTGCACACTCACTCACGGACGCACGCACGCAAACACACACGCGCACACACACACACACACACACACACACCTCTTTCGTTATATGTATAATTATTTTCATTTTTGTACAGAGATGTTATTCAAGATGATCTTGAACTGGGTCAAGGTTACAGTGTCAAATCTAAACTTTTAAAAGTGATTTAACTTCGTAGATTTGCCGTTCTATGTAGCCTATACTTTTGTTTTTTTTATTTTCTCTTTTTTTTTTTTTTTTGTGGGATGAGGAAACGGTCGCCACTAAAAAACAAAAGTATAGGCTACATAGAACGGCAAATCTACGAAGTTAAATCACTTTTAAAAGTTTAGATTTGTTTTTTCTTTTCTTTTATTTATTTTTTTTGTGGGATGAGAAAACGGTCGCCACGCTTCTTGACACGTCACGTGACTCGTGTCAAACATGCCTATAATTATAAGTACACGACAATTCATTCCGTACTTGGGCCACCGAGGTTGAGATATTTGCTGCAGCCACCCTCTTGGACACGCCCGTGTATGTGTTCACAAGAGAGGCTCCAGGCCGACAACCTAGGTGGCTGAAATACGGGCCAGTTTGGCAATCGGCCCCATTGAAAACAGACAGAGTAATTTATATAATGAATCTTGGACATCACTTTGCTCCTGTTTTTTGTGTCACTCCTTAGACCAGAACTGTTAGTCTTCTGCTGTTTTTGTTGTTTCAAGGGTCATGATTTGAGACACTGGTACTCAGTCTTGACTGTCTACTTGAAGTACGCTGAAAGCCAAAGGTGGCAACTAGTTTTCATGTCATGGACACTTACTTAATTTTGAAGAAATATTTTTCTATGGCGTTGTATAGAAAATATTAGATACTTGGTCTTTGATGTTATTCTCTAAATGCTATTTCCAGTTTTAAAAAAATGACAGGAAATGTGGACAGCAAAAAACAACCAATGCAAAAAAACAACTGAAAGAAACAAGAACACAACCAAACAAATATATCTCACACACACAAAAATAACAACAAGCACATAAATCGGAAAAAAAGAAAAAAAATGTTCCTATGGCCCTGTGCTTTTGGGGACAATAAAGTTTTGTAACAATAAAGTTAAAAATAAATACTGACATAGCTCTACATTGGTTAGAAAAGAGGGGGACCAGTTCGAGAGGGGGCCTATTTTGGATGCGAGGGGGGACCAAAATCGCCCAGGGGGACCAGTCGAAAACGAGGCTGGATGTCTAAGGGGGGGACCATTATAGAGCAGTTTTTGCCACGAATTGGTCCCCCGGGGGACTACTTCAGAGGGGGGACCGGACCGGATGCTACACCGGGTTTAAACTGGCCTAGTCCAGTTTCTACCCGGGTAGATTCGGGGCCAGGGGTAGATTCTGGCCTGTTACACCGGCTCCCAGAGGGTGGGTGGGTGTTTGGGGGTTTAACGTCCTTTTCCACCACATACGGGTGATATCAATGACGGGGCAACGATGAAAAAGCCAGTACAAATATTTGGCCCCAGCCGGGATGCGAATTCACGACCCGAGCATCCAGCTCCAAGAGAGAGAGGAGAGAGAGAGAGAGATTTTCTCTGGCAACTACGGGAATAGTATCACAGAGAGAGAGAGAGAGAGGGGGGGGGGAGGGGGGGTTGAGAACTAACGGAATTGTATCACGGAGACTTTGAGAGAGAAACTCAAGTTTCCTGGGTTATACTACAGTCTTCACAAAAATTTAAGGACCAGTCAACATAATTGGGGGACAGTTTCAATAAATCAGAAAAAATAAACGAATAAGATTTTTCCCGTAAAATTCGGTAGCAAGGTTAAGGGGTAATTAGTGCACATGGCGACCACTATGTGGATGGCACGTGCGCGTCACACAGCGTGCTTGGCACGTTTGAAAACCTGCAATTTCGGCAAAACTAGACCGAGTTTCAGTGTTCAGTGAGCGATACCTGGGGCTTTCTGCACGGCAAAAATGAGATGCAGGTCAAAGAATACATCCCTGGTTATGAACTGTGCTCATTTGTTTGCCTACATAAACCGCCGTTTCAGCGATGTTCAGCACTACACCAGCATGCCACCACGACAAAAGTTGAATGATATTTGCAAGTAGTCCTTAACTTTTTGTGAAGGCTGTATCAGATACATAGTTCATACATAGACCACATCATAAGACGTGTCATACCAAGGGAAGCAGCCCCAAAGTCGCACCCGTGGAGTAGGTGAAACTCAGCTGCGTGGCAACAGCTCCCCATTGGGTCCATAGTACACCCGTCTGGGCAGGAGCCGTATAACTACCGGAATTGTATCAGTGAGACTTTGGAAGAGAGAGAAAGTTTCGTGAGTTACACTACCAGACACATAGTTCACAACACTGTTCCCGGCTGTTTCATACTGAGTGAGACAGATTGAGAGAACTTCTTTGACTGCTAATGACGTCTCACGTCTGTTTCACTGAGTAAAACACAGTCGCGCATTTGTCATGAACTATGTATGTGATAGTATAACTCAGGAAACTGAGTATGTGGTGGAAAAAGGACGTTAACCCCCCCCCCCCCAACGCACCCACCCACTCTCTCTCTCTCTCTCTGTGATACAATTCCGTTAATTGTCAAAGGAAATCTCTCTCTCTCTCTCTCTGAATAACTATATGGCTTTAGTCATCAAAGAAATTCTGTCTGTCAGTCTCACTGAGTAAAACACAGTTGCGAACATTGTCATGAACCACGTATCTGATAGTACTGCTCAGGAAACATTGTCTCTGAAAGTCTCCCTGAGACAATACCGTTAATTGTCAAATCGCTTCCCTCTCACTGGTGGTATAACTCAGGAAACTTCTCATAGTCTCCCAGATACAATTCCGTTGTCACCCCCCCCCCCCCCCCACTCCTGATTACACGTGTTTTGTAGTCAAAGAAATTCTCTCAATCTGCCTCACTCAGTATAACACAGTCTCTCCCCCCCCCCCTCCCCCTCTCTGTGATACAATTTCGTTAGTTGTCAAAGAAAATCTCTCTCACTCTCTCGCTATCTGAATAATTATATGGCTGTACTCGTCAAAGATCTTCTCTCTGACTGTTTCACTGAGCAAAACACAGTCGCGAACTGTGTCATGAACTACATGTATGTGTCTGTCTGATGGCATAACTTTCTTTTCCAAACCCTCCCGATACAATTTCGTCAGTTGTCAAGAGAGAGTAGAGAGATTTTCTTTGACAACTAATCGAATTTATATCACACAGAGAGGGAGGGGGGGGGGCTAAGACTGTGTTGCACTGAGTGAGACGCAGATTGAAAGTACATGTATTTGTTTGACTACTAAAGACGTATAATCATGAGTGTGAGAGAGAGAGAGACGGGGGGGTGGGGGGGGGGGGGGGGGGGTCGGGATTTGACAACTAACGGAATTGTATCGGGGAGACTTTGAGAGAGAAAGTTTCGTGAGTTACAATGCAACCAATGACAATGACAATCTTTTATTCAGCAGGCTCAGAGCCCATAACTGAACACGCACTTGCCTTTGAGAGAGAAAGTTCGTGATTTATGATGCAACCAGAGAGAGAGAGAGAGAGAAGGGGGGGGGGGGGGGTGCGAGATTTGACAACTACCGGAATTGTATCGGGGAGACTTTTAGAGTCAAAGTTTTCTGAGCTATATTCTCAGATATGTAGTTCATGAGAATGTTCGCAACTGTGTTTCACTCAGTGAGACAGACAGAATTTCTTTGATGACTTAAGCCATAGAGAGAGAGGGGGGGTAGGTGGGTGTTTAGGGGCTTAACGTCTTTTCCACTACATATCGGGTGATATCAGAGATGGGGCAACGATAAAAAAGCCAGCACAAATATTCGGACCCTGCCGAGATACGAACTCACAACCTGAGCACTAGAAGTCCAACGCTCTACCATTCGGCTACCCGGGAGAGAGAGAGAGAGAGAATTTCTTTGACAATACTGGAACAGCATCACAGAGAGAGAGGGGGTGGGGAGGTAGGGGAGATTTGACAACTAATCGATTTATATCAGGGAGACCTTCAGAGGGAAATTTTCCTGAGGTATACTATCAGATGCATACTAGTTCATGACGAAATTCACGACTGTTTTACTCAGTGAAACAGACAGAGAGAATTTCTTTGACGAGTGAGGCCATATAATTATTCAGAGAGAGAGGGAGAGAGATATTTTCTATGCAACTAAAGGATTTATACTCAGAGAGAGAGAGAGAGAGAGTTGACAACTAACAAAATTGCATCAGGGAGACTTGAGAGACAAATAACGGAATTGTATCAGGGAGACTGAGAGAGAAACTTTCCTGAGTTGTTCTCTCAGATACATATTTCATGACTAAATTCGCCTGTGTATTTTACTGAGTGAGACAGACAGAGAATTTCTTTGACGACTATGGCCACCTAGTTATTCAGAGAGAGAAAGAGAGAGAGAGAGATTTTGACCACTAATGGAATTGTATCAGAGAGAGAGAAAGGGGTGGGGGGGGGGGGTTGACAACTAACGGAATTGTATCAGACTTTGAGAGAGAAAGTTTCGTGAGTTATACTGCCAGAGAGAGAGAGAGAGAGAGATTTGAGAACTGTGGGAGAGAAAGTTTTGTATGTTATACATAACATTGTTCGTGACACAGTTCGCAACTGAGTTTTACTTAGTGAGACAGAGAATTTCACGACCATAGCCATATAATCATTCAGACAGAAAGAGAGAGGGGCGAGAACTAACGCAATTATATCAGGGAGATTTTGGGAAAGAAACTTGAGAGAGAGAAAGAGAGAGAAGTAGCTTTTGCAACTAACGGAATTATATCACTGAGAGACAAAGAGATTACAACCAACGAAATTGTATCAGTGAGACTGGGAAAGAAAGTGTCGTGAGTCATACTACCAGATACCTGTGTTTTACTCAGAGAGAATTTCTTTGACAGGAAAAGCCGCATGATTATTCTGAGAGAGAGAAGGGGGGGGGGATTTTCTTAACACTAGTAACAGCATTGTATCAGAGAGAGAGAGAGAGATTTGACAACTAACGGAATTGTATCAGGGAGACTTTGGAAGACAGACAGGGAGAACTTCTTTGACAACTACAGCCGTATAATTATTCAAAGAGAGAGAGAGAGAGAGAGAGAGAGATTTCTTTGACGACTAATGAAATTGCATCAGTGAGTTGGAGAAGGTGTTTCGTAATTTATACCTTCAGAACTAATGGCACAGTGCACGACTGTTTTAGTAACGAGAGAGAGAGAGAGAGTTACAGCCAGATTGATATGGAGAACAAAGTTAGATTTTTTCACAGTACTTAAAATTTCCGCATCCACGCAACACGCTTTTCACGTCTTCATTCACAGAGAAGTAAAATTTTAAGTATTTTGAGAAGATGAGATCAGTCAGGGGCTTGTTTCACGTAGGTTAAGAAGAAATAGGAAGACAGAGAACCCCAGCTGTCATGAAATACATCAGGTCACCACGCCAGGATCAACGTTTTCCTCTTTGATATATATATATAATATATATGCCATGAACTACATGTATGTATCTGATGGTACATATATACGAAGTGGCTCCTTAAAATGTTATCAACTAAAACTGATTATCGGCGACTAATTTGAGAAACGCACTTTACCATTTACTTGTGCAACTGACAGTTGAGGTGGGCATTTATTTCGTAGTTTTCCACAGAAAACTGTTGAGGAAGAATAAAGAGAAGTAGAGCATTTTCTCTAAAGTAGTGCATATGGCATTTTACTTTCACGTTTCTTTGATTTCGATGAGTAGCAATAACAACAAATAAGTGTGTCCGAGGGGGGTGGGAGGGGGGAGGTCACACAGTCAGTTAAAACCGGTTACGTCGGGTCACACAGGTTCTGGACACAGCCGTGATAAAGAGGTCCATGACGCTGCGCGCGTGTCGAGTCTCGGGGGCACACAGGGGAACGGGGCGGGACTAAACAGACCACGTGACCCCCTCTGCCAATGATGGCGCGGGTTGTGGCTAAGCCAGACGAGCGTGAAGAGGGCATTACGTGAGCAGGGACATGGTGCGGGTGTGTTAGCCGTGGGGGTGGGGGGGGGGATTGGGGAGTGGAGGAGGTGGTAAATAATGATAATGAGTTGGTAAGGGTGGGGTGGGGAGAGATTTCCTTGAAAAGGATACAAGATTACCTGGCTACAATGCCCTTGCTACACTAAAGACACCCCCCCCCCCCTCCCTGGGCAAACACACTAAGTTACGTAGACCTCTAGTGCTCAGGTCGTAAGTTCGTATCCCGGATGGGGCCAAATATTTGTGCTGGCTTTTTCATTATATTTGATTATACGTCTTTTGTAGTCAAAGAATTTCTCACAATTGCTTTGACGACTATGGCCACCTAGTTATTCAGAGAGAGAGAGAGAGGGGGGGGGGGGAGGGAGAGAGAGATTTTGACCACTAATTAAATTGTATCAGAGAGAGAGAGAGAGGGTGGGGGGGGGAGGCAACTAACAGAATTCTATCAGTTAGACTTTGAGACAGAAAGTTTCGTGAGTTATACTGCCAGAGAGAGAGAGAGAGAGATTTGAGAACTGTGCGAGAGAAAGTTTTGTATGTTATACATTGTGCATGACACAGTTCGCAACTGAGTTTTACTTAGTGAGACAGAGATTTCTTTCATGACCATAGCCATATAATCATTCGGAGAGAGAGGAGAACTAACGCAATTGTATCAGGGAGATTTTGGGAAAGAAAGTTTTATGAGAGAGAGAGAGAGAGAGAGAGATAGCTAACTTTTGCAACTAACGGAATTATATCACTGAGAGACAAAGAGATTACAACCAACGAAATTGTATCAGTGAGACTAGGACAGAAAGTGTGAGTCATACTGCTAGATACCTGTGTTTTACTCAGAGAGAATTTCTTTGACAGGTAAAGCCACATAATTATTCAGAGAGAGAGAGAGAAGGGGGTGGGGGGTGGGGGGAGGGAAGAGATTTTCTTTGGCAACTAACACTAGTAACAGCATTGTATCACACACAGAGAGAGGGGGGAGCTGACCTACCCCCTTCCCTTCCCATTTCTGTCTTTCAGTGGTCACAATGAAGAAAGTCATTTTTAAACCTGTATCAAGCGGCTTGAAGGAAGAGAGAGTGGGATAGAGAGCTTCCCTTTCCTCCCCCCCCCACCCGACCCCTTCACCCCGCAGTTTAATTGGTTTACAATCGCTGATAGATTTCACAGGTAAGTGTCAATTGCCATTCGCGTAGGATAGCGATACTGCGCGAGTTGTGATGTGAGGCGACACATTGGTGCTGATTGGTCTGCGCTCAACAAGTCAACCTCGCTTGTGTAGCGGCCAGTTTTGGCCATCACTTTATTGCCCTGGTGACAGCTATGTGAGACTTTCTCATGGCCGAGTGAGAAGGTATCTACCATGAACACCACCACTACGCTCCATCAAAAGAAAGCTCTCTTTCTCTCTCTGTCTCTTCTCTGTCTCTCTCTGTGTGTGTCTCTCTCTCTCCCGTAGACCGCCCCCCCCCCCCCCACGCCCCATGACATAATCGGGCTGGACAAAGTGGGGCTGGGCGGAGCCAAGGCCTACACAATACACAACACTTAAGCGATCGCCCAATGAGCCGTCTCCATCTTTTCGGCGAGTGATAATGAAACTTCAACAGCTAACCAGTCAGCAAACCAGCGACCAGGTTGTCAATTCGCACGTGTATAGGTATCTTGGATTGTACGTCTCTACCAGGCATTGCTTCTCTGAAGCCTTTGCTGATCTTGATCTGATGGGACTTTGGTATATGCTGAGAGAATTGGATCCTGAAGGAGAGAGAAAGAGAGAGTTATGCAGATGGTTTAATTAGGCGCACGATGCAGCAAGGGTAGCGGTACCAGTTACTGACTCTTCTGTTCAACTACTGGTATCTCTATTTCATAGTTACTTTCAGAGAACTGTTGAAGAATACAAAAAGAGAGGGGATTTTGGCTTCGGTTTAACGTTCTTTCTACCAGGTGAAACGGAACAAATGAAATGGCAGAGTATGTTGGCTCTCACATGTTCGGATATACTGCAAAAGAATGAATGTAACTGCTGTAATTTTTTTAAAGTGTTAAACCTAGGAGCGTCTTGCCTTTTGACCACTTTCACCAGAGAGAAAGAGACTTTTGTTCTGGCCGCAGCAGAGAGAAAAAGAGAGGGACTGCTTTGACGGGTTTTTAAAAAAAAAATCGAGAGGGAGAGGGGGCAGTCTGTTGACAAGAAAGAACAAGACGGGGGAGATTTTTCTTTGGCTGAGAAAGGGAATTTCTTGAGAAGAGCGTTTGGTGTTGTTGTTGTTGTTGTCTGTATGTGTGTGTTGGGTTTTGTTTGTTTGTTTGTGTTTGGTGTGTATGCTTTTTTTCTTCTTTTTTACTATTTTTTTTTTTTAGTGAGGGTTAGTTGTAATTTAAAAAACGTGTTTAAACCTAAAAGCGTCTTGCCTTTTTACCACTTTCACCAGAGAGAAAGAGACTTGTTCTGGCCATAGACAGAGAGAAAGAGAGAGGGGCTGCTTTGACGAGCGAAAAAAAAAAGAAAGAAAGGATAGTTTCTCGAGAGGGAGAGGGCCGGGGCGGGGGCAGTTTGCTGACAAGTAAGAACAAGACGGGGGAGAATTTTCTGTGGCTGAAAAAGCGAATTTCTTGGTGGTGTTGTTGTTGTGTTTGTGTTTTGGGGTTGTTTTTTGTGTGTTTTGTGTGTATGCTTTTTTAAGGGAGGGTTAGTGGGGAGCGTTTCTTTTTTTATCCTTAAAAGATCACCTGTCTATGACGTCCTTGCTACTGTACAGATTCCCTCCCTCCACACCCCGACAAACACACACACTGCATAGACTTCATCATTTAACAAACAATAATCAATGACAAACGGAAGAGCTACTGATGGAAGTAGTGATTAAAACAATATTCTGGCAATTAGCAATGGTTTGTAGACACTGGAAGACACAAACGCTCGTTGGTCAAGAAACTCAATTACTGAACTGATAAAATAAAACACACACAAAGGTGTACTACAAGGGAAAAAAAGAGAGAGAGAGAGAGAGAGACTGAAACGTTCGGAAAGAGTAAGTATCGAATGGAGAGAGAGAGAGAGAAAATTATATTCAGTCGATTTACAAGGTTTACAATCCTTGAAAAAAATACTGAAACGAACCGTTTGGTTTGAAGAGAAATCCGTCATTAAATCCTAACCCTACCTTAACCCTAACTCCTAACCCTAACCCTAACCTCAGTGTATGCTGAGAGAATCGGATCCCGAGAGAGAGAGAGAGAGCGTTATGTCGATTTAATTAGGCGCACGGTGCAGCAAGATTCGGTAGCAGTACCAGTTACTAAGTCTTCTGTTCAACTATTGGTGTCTATCTTATTTCATAGTAACTTCAGGGAAATGGTGAAGAATACAAAAAGACAGGGGACTGGATTCGGTTTAACGTTCTTCTGTACCAGGTGAAACGGAACAAATAACAAGGCAGAAAAACTCATTCCCGTGTTAAAGTAGTTTGGCATCACCTAGAGATTTCACAGGTAAGTGCCAACAGGCAACTTGTGTACTGAGTGAACCACGTGCGCAGAGCAGGAGAGCGAGTTGTGATGTGAGACGATACGGTCCAGTGATGCTGCTTGATCTGCACTGATTAACTTTGCTTTGTGCAGCCGTCAAAGCGGACCTTTAGTCTATTCAGTCCTCTGGTGACAGCACCGTGAGACTGTCTCATATGGCCGAGTTAGAAATGAACACTACCATTACGTTCCCTTAAAAAAAAATGTCAAAAACATGAAAAAACACACCCAACTCTCTTTACAAGAAACCTATTTCTCAGCCTCAGGAAAATCTAAGATCAACAAGATCAACTTGTACTAAACAGCGCGACGGCGGGAGTTGGCCTACCCCCCTCCCTTCCCATTTCTGTCATTCAGTGATCACAATGAAGAAAGTCAGTTTCAAAAACTGTATCAAGCGGCCTGAAGGAAGAGAGAGTGGGATACAGACCCCCTCCCCCTCCCCACACACCGACCCCTTCACCCCGCAGTTTAATTATTTTACAATCACCGATAGATTTCAGTTCACAAGTAAGTGTCAATTGCCATCTCGTACATGTACTGCAATATGAATACAACAGCAGTGCGTGTAGCCATCCTTAATTCTGCAATAAACATTGACTAGAAAGTCCCTGTCTCTCTCTTACGTGGTGGAAAAGGACGTTACACACCCAAACACCCACCCACATATCCCTCTTCTTCTCTCTCTCTCTCTCTCTCTCTCTCATGCGGAGACCGCATGCGCACAGGTGGGCGTGAGGACTTTACTGCCCGGGTGGGCCAGACACAGTTACCGGCTGCTTGGAGGAAGGACGTGATACCCGCCACAGGCAATCCCCCCTTGTAAGATGGCTCCGCGAAGCGCCGCGCTAAAACGGGACATGACGTCGCACCTCGGCCAGTGGGTAAGAAAACCCCCGCTGTTCGGCCAGGCGTGTCGGCGGCAGGCGGTAGCGGCGCTGGTAGAAATAAACACAGACGATCAGGCCTGGCCCGTGTCAACGACACGAGCGCGAACGATAGTGGTGTTATACTGACTTAACTTCTGGTGCGATTTATGTTAATGCTAAACAGTGCACACATATAATATCGAGGGCCTTGCGGGACCACGAAAATGACGTAAGAACATTTGTTGAGGGTTATGACTTAGCCCTATTAGTAGAAACATTTGCCAATGTTTTTCCATCCCACCTATTCCGGCCACTACACGATGTTTTTTGAAGAGCGGAGTAAAGTTGTCGGAGTCTACCACTGGCCGCTTTTCGGAGGGTGTAAGGCGAAGGCCTTGGGGTACAACTTTCTTCTCTGTCACCTCCCAAAAACTACACCTACGGCACTGGCACCGAAACCCCACCTATAATAGTTTTGTTTTCATTTCCATCCCGGAAAACTTAAGTTTAAAACCAATATTTCGGAAACAGTTTAAAGCTTAAAGCTTTCTCCGTGCAAGCTTTCTTTACAGAATTAAATCTATGAGGCGCCATTTGCACGAAGCAGACCTGAGGCCGAAGCTCGTTGTTGAACAGTAAATGTATCGCCGCATTGTTTGTGCTTTTGGCACGTACGAAACTGCTCTAAAGGTGTCATCTCAGTTTATTAAACCCATCTTGTTGACTAACCTTAGTTTTCAAAGCCGAGTTTTTGCGTAAAGTTGAGATGTAAAACCAAGCTTAAGCTTTGGTGCACAGCTACAAAACGGTATGGTGCAAACTACTGACGTCGCTCCATGTGAAATCAGTGGGGGAATGGGCCCTTCAGTCCCCCTTGGCTTCTTTGGTAAGGAATGTAAGTGAAATGTTTGTTTCGTTGTCTGAGCATTTAGTCAGTTCATCTGCGAAACGATTACACTGGTGACCATTTCTATGCGTTTTCCCATCATTTGCTTGTTCCAGAGTTCTAACCAGTATCGCTATGCTGAGTTGCTGACACAGGCACATGCCGCTGCAGAAATGATCTCAATAATAGACGACTTCCCGTTTGGAGAATCTTTTGTTAGATTTGCGAGGTCTGTGTCCACAAATCGGCAAAAAATCGGCACATGTTGATATTTAGTGATAGCCGTAAAATGATTTCAAATCAGCTGAGCTATCCGAAACTACTCGATTTCACGGCTTCGCAGCCGGCAAGGAAACAGTAAACGAAAGTCAAGCGGAAAACAATACTGATTAGGAAGGAACTTAGTGCGTTTGTGAAATTAATTGATTTGAGTATGACAATGTTGTGGCACTGAAAATTTGCAAAGCAGCTTTTTGTACTAACAGTGATGTAATGATGCTGGAGGTATACCTCCTTCCATCTAACTCTGTGTACTATCGTGACTGACACGGGCATAGAGAACGGGGTTTGCTTTGTTGAACAATGTATACTAATGATTAGCCGGACTTGCAAGAACTGTTTCCAGAAGCTAGAGAGTGGGATAAAGAGCTTCCCCCCCCCACCCGACCCCTTCACCCCCGCAGTTTAATTGGTTTACAATCGCTGATAGATTTCACAGGTAAGTGTCAATTGCCATTCGCGTAGGATAGCGATACTGCGCGAGTTGTGATGTGAGGCGACACATTGGTGCTGATTGGTCTGCGCTCAACAAGTCAACCTCGCTTGTGTAGCGGCCAGTTTTGGCCATCACTTTATTGTCCTGATGATAGCTATGTGAGACTTTCTCATGGCCGAGTGAGAAGGTATCTACCATGAACACAACCACTACGCTCCATCAAAAGAAAGCCCTCTTTCTCTCTCTGTCTCTGCCTCTCTCTCTCTCTCCAGTAGACCGACCCCCCCCCCCCCGAATGACGTAATCGGGCTGGACAAAGTGGGGCTGGGCGGAGCCAAGGCCTACACAATACACAACACTTAAGCCATCGCCCAGTGAGCCGTCTCCATTTTTTCGGCGAGTGATAATGAAACTTCAACAGCAAACCAGTCAGCAAACCAGCCGACCAATGCAGGTTGTCAATTCGCACGTGTATAGGTATCTTGGATTGTACGTCTATGCTGAGAGAATTGGGTCCTGAAAGAGAGAGAGAGAGAGAGTTATGCCGATGGTTTAATTAGGTGCACGATGCAGCAAGAGTCGGTAGCGGTACCAGTTACTGACTCTTCTGTTCAACTACTGGTATCTCTATTTCATAGTTACTTTCAGAGAACTGTTGAAGAATACAAAAAGAGAGGGGATTGGCTTCGGTTTAACGTTCTTCTCTACCAGGTCAAACGGAACAAATGAAATGGCAGAAAATATTTTTGTCTCTCACAAGTTCGGATATGCTGCAAAAGAATAAACATAACTGCTGTAATAAAAAAAAAGTGTTTAAACCTAGGAGCGTCTTGCCTTTTTACCACTTTCACCAGAGAGAAAGAGACTTTTGTTCTGGCCACAGACAGAGAGAAAGAGGAGAGGGGCTGCTTTGACGAGCTAAAAAAAAAAATAATAAAAAAGATTTTCTAGAGGGAGAGGGGGAAGTCAGCTGACAAGAAAGAACAAGACGGGGGAGATTTTTCTGTGGCTGAGAAAGGGAATTTCTTGAGAAGAGCGTTTGTTGTTGTTGTTGTTTCTTGTTTTGTGTGTGTGTGTGTTGGGGTTTGTTTATTTGTTTGTTTGTTTTGTGTGCATGCTTTTTGTGAGGGTTAGCTGTAATTTAAAAAAGTGTTTTAGCCTAGGAGCGTCTTGCCTTTTTACCACTTTCACCAGACAGAAAGAAATTTTTATTCTGGCCACAGAGAGAAAAAAGAGAGGGACTGCTTTGATGAGCTACCAAAAAAAAAAAAAAAAAAAAAAGGTTAGTTTCTCGAGACGGAGAGGTGGCAGTCTGCTGACAAGAAAGAACGAGACAGGGGAAATTTACCAGTGGTTGAGAAAGGGAATTTCTTGAGAAGAGCGGGTTTTTTTTGTTGTTGTTGTTGTTGTTGTGTGTTTTGGGTTTTTGTTTGTTTGTTTTGTTGTGTGTGTGTGAATGCTTTTTTTCCTTATTTAAGGGAGGGTTATTGGGGAGCGTTTATTTTTTGTCCTTTAAAGATTTCCTGTCTACAACACTACAGATTCCCTCCTGCCATCCCCCGACAAACAAACACACTAATTTGCATAGATTTCATCATTTAACAAACAATTATCAATGACACACGGAAAAGCTACTGATGGAAGTAGTGATTAAAACATTATTCTGGCAATTAGCAATGGTATGTTGATACTGGAAGTAAAAGTGAAGACACAAACGCTCGTTGGTCAAGAAACTCAGTTACTGAATAGAATGAAACGTATACAAAGGTATACTACATGGGGGGGGGGGGGGAGTTCGGACAGAGTAAGCATCGAATGGAAAAACAGAAAAAAAAAAAAGAATAATAATATTCAGTCGATTTACAAGTTGTACAATCCTTGAAAAAATTAAAACGAACTGTTGGGTTAGAAGACAAATCCGCCATTAAATCAGAGGAGATTAACCCCTAGCAAACCCTAGGCGGTTCTTAATGCATCAATCACGAGTATAATCAAAGTACAACACCCCCACTAAGCAACATTAAAATCCATGCAGACTTAAATCAAATATGATTCTTTTTTAATGTGAACGCCATTGGTGCAAAACCCAAAATTATTTGATAGAGTTTGAGTTGATATGTAGTTTAAATCGGGGGGTTGGGGAAGGGGGACATGCTATCATCTTCCCATTGTCTGTCTGTCTGTCTCTCCTTTGATATCATCGATACGTGGTGGAAAAGGACGTTAACCCCTAAACACACACACACACACACTCCCCCCCCCCCTTGCTCGTCTTCGGTATCATCATACATGGTAGAACCGTTTACTCCCAAGTACCCCCCCCCCACCACCACCACCACCCCCCACCCACACACACCCAGTTATTCATGCCGGCCGGGTGATCAAATGTGAGTCCTTAAATCAAAAATGATTTTTTTTAAATGTGTAACGCCATTGAAGCACAACCCCAAAATTACTTGGTAGGGTTTGAGTTGATATGTCGTTTAAATCGGGGGGTTGGGACAGGGGGAGGGGGACATGCTATTATCTTCCCATTGTCCGTCTGTCCGTCCCTTTCTCCCTCCCTCTATCTCTCTCTTTGCTCGTGTTTGATATCATCCATACGTGGTGGAAAAGGACGTTAACTCCCAAATACCCCCCCCCCCCCCCCCCACACACACACCCAGTCATTTGAGCCGGGTGATCAAATGTGACTCGTCATAATGTAGCAGAAACGCTCTCTCTCTCTCTCTCGTCTTTGATATTATCGATAGGTGGTGGAAAAGGACGTTAACTCCCAAATACACACTCTCTCTCTTTAGACTTTGTATGCGAAAATCCGACAATATTAACCCCTAGCAACCCCTAGGCGGTTCTTGCTGCAGCAAACACAAGTATAACCAAAGTGCAACACTCCCACTAAGCAACATTAAAATCCATACAGGCTTAATCAAAATACATGTACATTTTTTTGTTGTTGTATGTGTAACGTCATTGGTGTACAACCCAAAAATTACTTGGTAGGGTTTGAGTTGAAATGTAGTTTAAATCGGGGGGTTGGGGCAGGGGGACATGCTATCATCTTCCCATTGTCTGTCTGTCTGTCTGTCTGGTCTCTCTCTCCTCTCTCTCTCTCTCTCGCGCGCTCTCTCCTTTGAGATCATCGATACGTGGTGGAAAAGGACGTTACCCCTAAACGCACTCTCTCTAGCGCGCGCTCTCCTTTGAGATCATCGATACGTGGTGGAAACGGACGTTACCCCTAAACGCTCTCTCTCTCTCTCTCTCGTGTCTTTGGTATTATTCGATACTTGTGGGGAAAAGGACGCAAACTCCCAAAATACACACACTCTCTCTCTTTAGACTCTCTACGCGAAAATCAGGTCAATATTAACCCCAAGCAACCCCTAGGAGGTTCTTGCTGCAGCAAACACGAGTATAATCACATTAAAATCCATGCAGGCACAATCAAAATACGATTTTTTGTTTGTTTGTTGTTGTTGTATGTGTAACGCCACTGGTGTACAACCCCAAAATTACTTGGTAGGTTTTTTGAATTGATATGTCGTTTTAATCGGGGGGTTGGGGCAGGGGGGTATGCTATTATCTTCCCAAGGTGGCCGCACGGACTAATCTGAACACAAAGTCGCCGCGCAGGATACATAAAAATACACACCTCAAAAGCTAGGGACGAAGCTCGGCTGGTGGGGAGCCGTTTAGCGAACTTGTCTGTACATGTGATGAATATTATTTCCCCTCATGCTATGTCATCTTGCCAAACTTGCGCCGGAAAATGGAAGAAAAAAAAATGGCGGGGGCAGGGGGGGTGGGGGGGCAAGGAAACATACTGTTGTTTGAGCCTGTTTTGCTCTACAAGATAATATGTAGTTTAAATCGGGGGGTGGGGGGGGGGTTGGGGCAGGGAGACATGCTATCATCTTCCCATTGTCTGTCTGTCCGTCCTGCCGGCCGCCGGCCCGCCCGCCCGCCCTCTCTCTTTGCTCGTCTTTGGTATTATCCATACGTAATGGAAAAGGACCGTTAACTCCCAAATACCCCTTTCCCCCCCCACCCCCCCCCCCACAACACACACGCCCAGTCATTCATGTCGGGTGATCAAAGGTGACTTCTCATAATGTAGCAGAAATGCTCTCCATCTCTCTCTCTCGTCTTTGATATTATCGATACGTTGTGGAAAAGGACGTTAACTCCCAAATACACACACTCTCCTTAGACTCTCTGTGCGAAAATCAGGCAATATTAACCCCTAGCAACCCCTAGGCGGTTCTTGTTGCAGGAAACACGAGTATAATCAAAGTGCAATACTCCCACTAAGCCTGGCAACATTAAAATGCAGGGCTTAATCAAAATATGATTTGTTTTTTTGTTGTATGTGTAACGCCATTGATGTACAAGCCCAAAACTACTTGGAAGGGTTTGATTTGATATGTCGTTTTAATCGGGGGTTGGGGCAGGGGGAAGGGGACATGCTATTATCTTCCCATTGCCAACTACAAGAAGGTGGCCGCACGGACTAATATGAACACAAAGTCGCCGCGCAGGATACATAAAAGTACACGCCTCAAAAATTAGGGACGAAGCTCCGGCTGGTGGGGAAGTGCGCGTGTTTAGGTCAAAGCCAGGCCTAATTGACTAGTCAGCACCAGTGTACTGTTTTGCCTCACACCACAATTCCTGCCATCATGCGCCTGGTCCGGTATAAGTTGGCAGTTGACGCTTACCTGTGGAATCTGGCAGTGATTGCGTGCTATCGGAACTCGGGGGTGTCCAGTTGGTTCTGACGTTTGCACGTACACAGTCAGCGCTGGGTGGGTGAGTGGGGGGTGTATGAGGCTCTTAGCGTCTCTTTTTCCACCACGTACGGATGCCATAAAGCGTATTTTCGTGTTGTTTCATGTGGCACTGATTAGTGCACAATTTATTTCCGATAGAATGTTTCTTGTTCACTCTCGCCGTCTTTTCAACTGAGTTTTTTTTGTGATCACATGTGTTTGCGGGGGGGGGGGGGGGGGCTCTGTCCCCGTCTATCTCTCTGTCTTCTCTCCCCGCCCCCAACCTTCATCAACGCCGTGTGATACAATGTGTCTCCTCATAATATCGTCATAGACACCCCCTCCCTCTCTCGTCTTTGATATCAACCATGGAAAATGACATTAAAACTCCCAAACACCCTACCCGTCTCTCTCTCAAAGCTGAGTTGAATTTTCAAATTTGGTGAACCAGAGCAATAGACTAAAGGTCCACTATGACAGCCTGCACATAGCGAAGTTGAATTGTTGATTGCAGATCAAGCAGCACCAATCGACCCGTGTCCCCTCACCTCACACCTCACTCTCTTGCGCTCGTGGTTCAGTACACAAGTTGCAAATTTGCACTTACCTGTGAAATCTCTAGGTGATGCCAAGCTACTTTAACATACCACGGGGATGTCGTTTTGGTCATTCCAGTGCTTCACGTGCACCTTTTAGTGAACCTTTCCCTTGCAGCTGCAGTTGTAAACAATAGCACTGTTTGCAGCTGTCCCTCATTCTGTGTTTGATATTGACTACTCCACAGGAATATCCATACCGCGCATTTTTGTGTTCCCCTTTTCCCATGTAACGCCGATCCCATGCACATTTCTGACAAATCTCCTTTTAAACTGACTTTCCTTCATTGTGATCACTGAAAGACAGAAATGGGTAGAGGAGGGGCGCAGGCACAGTGGTAAGTGTGAGTGATGTGTGTGTGTGTGGGGGGGGGGGGGGCTCTAACGTCCTTTTCCACCACGTACGGGTGAAACCAAAGACGACGGCAACCTAAAATGACACAGGGGATGCATGTTTTATTTTGTCTTGGTATTTTTTCTAATCACAGAGAGGGAGAGAGACGAGAGGGCAGGTGGGTGGATGTATCGGAGTTTTACTTCCTTTTAGCGCACCTACGGGTGAATGAAAGACGAGGCAACCTAAATATGACAGGGAATGCGTTGTTTCTTTTTTATTAGTGCGTTTTTTCTTATCCACAGAGAGAAGAGAGAGAGAGGGCGGGGGGGGGGGGGGTGTTTGGGGTTTAATGTCCTTTTTCACCACATTAGAGTGATATCAAAGAAAAAGCCAGCACAAAATATTTGGCCCCCAGCCGGGATGAGAGAGAGAGGATGGATTGGTGTTTAGGAGTTTTACGTCTTTTTCCACCACGTAGGGGTGATATCAAACACGGGGCAACGGAGGAAAATGGCCAGCACAAATATTTGGCCCCAGGCCGGGATTGGAACTCACGACCCCGAACATTGAAGTCCAACACTATATTTGACCACCCCTGCTCCCCAAGAGAGAGAGAGAGGAGAGGTACATGTACAAACAGATGAAGGTAAAGTGGAGACAAACGTTTTCTTAGTTGAATGGACATGCCTGTCGCTTTAAGGCTCCGTACACAAACTTTGCAAGACTGTACAGCACGTCAGTATTACTAGTCATGAGGAGGCTTGATAATTTTGACAGGTGAGATTTCCCTGAGGCTGAAGAAAGAGGGTTTCTTGTAGGAGAGAGGTGTTTTGTTTCTGTTTTAGGCAGCGAATGGTAGTGTTCATGGCAGATGCCTTTTCCACTCAGCAGTGAGAGTCTCGCGGTACTGTCACTGGAGCAAGAGACTAAAGGTCCCACTCTGACGGCTAACAAAGCAAGGTTGAATTGTTGAGTCTTGATCAAGCAAGCACCAATGGACCTTGTAGGTCACATAACAACTCGCTCTCCTGCGCGCGTGGCTCAGTACACAAGTTGCCAGTTGGCACTTACCTGTGAAATTTTAGGTGATGCCAAATGATTAACGCGGGGATGTCGTCTTGGTTACTCCAATGCTTCACGTGCACTGTTTAGTGAACCCTTCCCTTGAAGTTGCAGTTGCAAACAATAGCACTATTGCAAATGTCCCTCATTCTGCATTTAACATTGACTAGATATTTTACAGCAGTATCCATACATCGTATTTTTGTGTTCCCCCCTTTTTTTTTTTTTGGTGTAACGCCGGTCAACGGACATTTCTGACAGAAACCTCTTTTTAAAATGACTTTCTTCATTGTTGGCCACTGAAAAACAGAAACAGGAAGGGGTCACGGTGAGTTGGCCAACTTCTTCCGTGGCGCTGTTCAGTACAAGTTGATAATTACCTGTGGAATCGGGCAGTAATTGTGTACTGACTAAATTCGGGGGTTGTATTGCTTCTGACGTTTCAAGCGCACAGTGTTTCAGTGTGGGGTGGTGTTTGAGGGTTTAACGTCCATTTCCACCAACTACGGGTGGAATCAAAGACGAGGTAACCTAAAAATGACACTGGGGGTGCGCGTTTCATTGTGTTTATTTTCCTTATCAGAGAGAGAGAAACCAAATAAAGATTATAAACTTCTGAGACAAACTTCTTTTTTTTTTTGTTGTTGTTGAATGCACATGCTCATTGCTTTAAAGTTCTACAATCTGAGCAAAAAGCTGTAAACATTGCGTTTAAAAAAAAAAAAGCGAATCCTTCGACTGTGCATAATCCAAGCAACTCTGTAACAGTTGCAGAGTTTTCAGCGCTTCGGGGATGCTTATAAAACCAAAGCACGAGTTTGCTGTGACATTATTTGGCTCTTGGTTAGTGAGCGAGACACAGTGCTAGAGTGTCTAGCGGATGTTTAGTGCTGCACGATCTTTCTCGCTCAGTGTCAAAACGTAAACTGAGCTGTGAAATCAGGCTGCCCGTGGCTTTTATTGGGGTTTCAGGGACACTGAAAACTCTGCAACTGTGACAGAGTTGACTGTGCTTGCTTGTTGACTGTGATTGTAAAATGTGTTCGCACTTCTGAAAGCTTTTTGTTGGGAGCTAAGATCTTTAAGGCTCTGTACACAAACTGTGCAAGACTGTAAGCCACGTCAGTATTGCTAATCATAGGGAGGCTTGTTAATCTTGATGGCCGATATTTTCCTGAGCCTGAGAAAGAGAGTTTCTTGTAAAGAGAGTTTTTTTTTTTTTTGTTTGTTTTTTGTTTTTGTAGGTAGTGTAGTGTTCATGTCGGTGACGCATTGTAAAAATGGAGGAAATGTAACGTGACATCGACCTGGAGCTTAAATCTGCAGGGGCCACAGATAAATTTCGTTTAAATGTGCCAAATATTCACCAGAAAAAAATCGGTGCTTTTGTGCGGCATGTTACGAGTTTTTCCCTTACAGACCGGACTAGGGCATGTCTGCAGTGGAATCGGTTTCATTTAGACGGATACCAACAAGGAGTGTCTGCACCAGAATCAGTTTCATTTAGTTAGATATTTACACGCAATAAAATGTTTGCGTGGAATCGGCTTCATTCAGCAGTAGAAAAACATGGTGGGAATATCACCAGAATCAGTTTCATTTAGTTAGATATTTACACGCAATAAAATGTTTGCGTGGAATCGGCTTCATTCAGCAGTAGAAAAACATGGTGGGAATATCACCAGAATCAGCTTATTTCATCAAATACGGAGTGAACTATATGGAAATCAGCTTCATTAGTCAGCATCATAATCAGCTTCATGTCATCGGACACTGTAATACGCATAATACGTGTCTGCATCCGGATCTGCTCATGTATCTAAACGGGAAAAATGTCACTTTATTACTGATAGATTTCACAGGTAAGTGCCATTCGTAATTGCTCTGGTGACAGTACCGTAAGACTTTCTCGTGGCCGAGTGAGAAGGTATCTGCCAGTATGTGCCACATACGCTTTACTGCAGACGCTTTACTGCACACGAAGTACCCGTAGTTTTTAGAAATTTCAAAGAGAGACTGATGCTTTTACAACAGAGAAATACGATACATACCAACACGGAGTGAATATCTGTGCCGGAATTAGCTTCATTTCACCGGAAACAGACATGGAATAAATCTCTATGTCGGAATCAGGGTCATTACGCCGGATATAAACATGGAGTGAATGTTTGTGCCAGAATCAGCTTCATTTGGTTGGAAAGAAAGGGGGAGGGGTAGTAGAGTTGGGATGTGTGTGAGCAAGAACGAGAAGGGGGGGGGGGTGGACAGGGAGTGGGTGGAGGCAGAGATGGTGTGTTCAGCATGTTCCAACAAAAGAGAAATAGAGGGGAAGGGTATTTTGCACAGAGATAGAGAGGTACTGGTAGGTAGGTGTTTGGGAGTTTCAGCGTCCCTCTTCCACGAACTGGTGGCCCCATAGGGCTTGCCTTCACGCGGCGGGGCTGATTTCGCTGAGCTTGCCCACCCCTTTTGCTCTTTCTTTACTCTTATTTCTGCCTCCATTGGTCCATTCACCTGTCTTTTGCTCTCTTAAAATCTCCCGGGAGGATGGGGGGGGGGGGGGGGATCAGTAAGCAGGTGTATGCTGACCCTTGGTCCAGTGTGACATCTGAGGGTCGCTTCTGAAGGGCCGACCTTCACTGGATTCCCCCCACCTGGTCTTCATCCTAGCGGGCTTTGTTCGCAGCACCCTGCTGGTGCTGCTGAACACCTGTCAAGTTGAGGACCTTCACTTCCTACTCCACGACTGGTGAAATCAAAGATGGGAGGGGAAGGGGGTGGGGGGGGGGATCTGTTCAGAAAGAGAGAGAGAAGGCGTTTGTTGATGAGTGACAGAGAGAGCGAGGTGGATGGGGGATGAAAGGGGGAGGGGTGGAGAGAGAGAGAGAGGATGTTCTGGTGAGAGAGAAAGAGAGAGGGATTATATTTTGAAAAGGCGCGGGGGGTGGGTGGGGGGTGGTGAAGGGGGTAGTGTGAGGAGATAGAGAATTCTGATGAGAAACAGAGAAAGACAGGGGTTGGTGGTGGAGGGGCTGTGTGTAAGGAGAAATCAATGAATTTATTCCAAAATATGTGCGCGCGTTTGTGGGGGTGGGGTGGGGGGGGGGGATTCAGACATTTATCACTGTCTCTTGTCGTCAAAGCATCCTTGATTTCGTTTATTTAAGGTATACATGTCTCTTGTATTCTGTGTATTATTTCAGCAAAGAGAGATGAATTTATATATTTGTATAGGAATAGCAGACAGCATCTACAGACTTTTTTTTTTTGCATGATATTGTAATTCCAATGTTGCCGTATATCCCCCACGACACCCCCCCCCCCACCACCACCACCAAAGAAAAAAATAAGAAAGAAAAGAAAAAAGTGTGAATTTACACAGTTATCTCTACAAGCAAAAACAAAGTAATGTTAAATTGTCCACGATATTCAGGGCTTTAAGTGCATCCCAGGTTTCCAAACGTCCCTACATGGTCCAACCCTTGTCGTGGGGTAGTGGCTTGTGTACCTCAATGACCCAGAGAGCTACGCCAGCGGGAGCACGTGCTCCTGGCAGGGTCACCCAAGCTGGACAGGTCGAAGGGTAGAGGTCAGACGAATGTGGACCACCTCTCCAAGAGGCTAAACGGGTTTGCGTAGGGTTAACAGCCCTACCTGTAAAAAACATAACGTTACAGAAGCATCGACAGCAACAAACCAAAACATTCACCTGCGCAAGGAAGGGTCTCCATCCCGGAGACCTATGACGCATTGCAGTGAAAGCCGAAAGGAAGCTGCAAGGCCGACCCCCCTTCTAACACCCAGGACAACGACGAGAGTAGCCACATGGAACATCAGGACTATGTATGAAGTAGGAAGGACCACACAAGTAGCAAGAGAGATGAAGAACTACAAGATAGGAGTACTGGGACTGAGTGAGACAAGGTGGCTACAGACAGGACAGCTGAGATTTTCATCGGGAGAGCAATTGCTGTACTCGGGACACACAGAGGATGGAGCCCCCCACACTGAGGGCGTGGCCCTGATGCTGGCACCGGAGGCACAGCGGGCACTCATCGGCTGGGAACCTGTCAACTCCCGCATCATCAAAGCCAAATTCATCACCAAGAAGAAAGACATCAAGCTAAACATCATCCAGTGCTACGCTCCCACCAATGATGCGGAAGAGGAGAAAAAAGATGACTTCTACCAACAACTGCAGACAGTGATAGATAGAGGAGGAGCCAAGGACATGACCATACTTATGGGAGACTTCAACGCCAAGATTGGATCAGACAACACAGGCTATGAGAACACCATGGGAACACACGGACTGGGACAGATGAACGAAAATGGCGAGCGCTTTGCAGACTTTTGTGCCCTGAACCAGCTAGTGATAGGAGGCAGCATCTTCCCACACAAGCGCACCCACAAGGCCACATGGAGATCGCCGGACCATGTCACGGAGAACCAGATTGATCACATCTGCATCAGCCGGAAGTTCAGGAGATCGTGTGCGAGATGTGCGCGTGATGAGGGGTGCCGATGTATCATCAGACCACCACCTTCTTGCAACAACACTGAGACTTCGGCTTAAGAGACACACCAACGCCAACAACACACGGACCAGGTACAACGTTGGCCTACTCAGGAACACAGAGACACAAGCAGCATTCCGGATCAGCCTTTCCAACAGGTTCCAGCCACTGCAAGACCTGATAGAAGACAGTGGAATGGATATCGAGACACAGTGGGAACACAGCAAGAAACTCTGGCACGACACATGCGAAGAGGTCCTTGGCAAGAGAAAGACCCAACACAAGGAATGGATCTCTGCTGATACCATCCAGAAGCTGGAAGTTAGGAAAAAGAAGAAAACTGCACTGAACACGAGCCGAACAAGAAGAGCTAAGGCAAAGGCACAGGAAGAATACACAGCAGCTGACAGAGAAGTGAAGAGGAGCACCAGAAAGGACAAGAGGACTACATCGACGACCTGGCCAATCAAGCAGAGGAAGCAGCTGGACAAGGGAACCTAAAAGACCTGTACCAGGTGACCAAGAAGCTCGCGGCAAATTTCAGCAGACAGACAAACCAGTGAAGGACAAGAACGGGCACTCACTGACAACAACAGAGGAACAGCTGAAGCGATGGGCAGAACACTTTCAGGGAGCTGTTAAATCGCCCCATCCCTGAAACACCACCAGACATCCCGCCAGCTGAGACAGAACTACCCATCAACTGCGACAAGCCCTCTGAGGCGGAGATCAGGAAAGCCATCATGACACTGAGAAATGGGAAAGCTGCAGGGCCGGACGAGATACCAGCAGAAGCCATCAAAGCAGACACAGAGACAGCCGTCAACATGCTGCACAGCCTATTCAACAAGATCTGGGAGAAGGAAGAGGTGCCAGCCCAGTGGAAAGAAGGGATCGTCATCAAGCTGCCAAAGAAAGGGGACCTCAGGGACTGCAGCAACTACCGAGGGATCATGCTCCTGTCAGTGCCAGGCAAGGTTCTCAACAGAATTCTACTGGAGAGGATGAGGGAGGCAGTCGACCCTATGCTCCGAGACCAGCAGGCGGGCTTTCGCAGGAACAGGTCATGCGCTGACCAGATCGCCAGCCTACGCATCATCGTTGAGCAGTCACTGGAGTGGAACTCCCCCCTCTACATCAACTTATAGACTATGAGAAGGCCTTCGACAGTGTAGACAGAGAGGCGCTGTGGAAGCTGCTAAGGCACTATGGAGTTCCCGGGAAGATCATCTCCCTGATTCAGTGCACCTACAAAGACATGAGCTGCAGGTATTGCCCATGCCGGCCAGTTGTCAGAAAGCTTCGAGGTGAAGACCGGAGTCCGCCAGGGATGCCTGTTGTCCCCGTTCCTCTTCCTCCTGGTCATCGACTGGATCATGAAGACCACCACAACAGGCAGGAAAAACGGGATACAGTGGACACTCTGGACGCAGCTGGATGACCTCGACTTTGCGGACGACCTGGCGCTCCTGTCTCACAGCCACAGCCAGATGCAGGACAAGACTACATGCCTGGAAGCCACATCAGCCGGAACAGGGCTCAAGATCAACAGGAGGAAAACCGAGCTGATGAAGATCAACACCACTGCCAACACACCAGTCACAGTCGGTGGAGAGTCCATCAGGGAGGTAGAGTCCTTTGTCTACCTGGGGAGTGTGGTTGATGGACAGGGAGGCACAGACCGAGACGTCACAGCCAGAATCGGCAAGGCAAGAGCAGCAATGGTCATGCTGAAGAACATCTGGGCATCCAAAGTTGTCAGCATAAGAACCAAACTTCGCATCTTCAACTCCAACGTGAAGTCAGTTCTGCTCTACGGATGCGAAACATGGAGGACAACGAAGACGATGCAGCAGAAGATCCAGACATTTCTCAACACCTGTCTGAGGCGCATCTTCAACCTCCCATGGCCAGAGAAGATCCGGAACGAAGAGCTGTGGGAGCGAGCAGGGCAGGAACCAGCGGCCAGGCAGATCCTGCGGAGGAAGTGGGGCTGGATTTGGACACACCCCCAGGAAGCCACGCATCCAGCACCACACGCCAAGCCCCTGACATGGAACCCACAGGGGGAAAGGAAGAGAGGCCGGCCTCGCAACAGCTGGAGGCGGGACACTGAGGCAGAGTTATATAAGCAGGGGACCAACTGGACTGGAGTGGCAAGAATAGCCCAGAACAGAGTGCGATGGCGAAGGGTTGTCGATGGCCTATGCTCCACGTGGAGCCAGGGGCCTAAGTAAGTAAGTAAGGTTTCCAACGTGACACCGTTTTTCCAGAGTATTTTTTGAGTTCCCGATAACCAGCGTTCTCTGTCTGTCCCCGGTTTCCAGGTGTGTCCCCGGTCTCCAGGTATGTCCCCGGTTTCCGGGTATGTCCCCGGTTTCCGGGTATGTCCCCGGTTTCCGGGTGTGTCCCCGGTTTCCAGGTGTGTCCCCGGTTTCCTGTGTGTATCGCTGGTTTGCAGTTACATGCTTATATCGTGCGAAACACAGTCTATTGTCACGTGAAAACAATCACAAAGACAAAATAACACCAGGAGATGGAGCTGAGGTAACTCAGGTACGAGAATATGATTCCGTTGTTCAGATATTGTCAATAGTTCCATACCTACATATCGGGGACATATACACAGCCTGTGTATACTCCGGTAAAATTGTGTATGGATACACACGCTCCGTGGCATTTCTGCCATCAAACCGGGGACATTGTCCGATTTTGCTCATATTTCACTAGTAACATCATTTTTAGTCAAGAAATACGATAAAATTAAAAAATAGAACTTTGACACACCGGGGACGTCCCCGGTTCCGGAGTGTCCCCGATTTGTGGGAAAATTTGCCCGTGTGTGTCCCCGGTCTCCGGTAAATACAGACACACACACACACACACACACACACACACACACACACACACACACACACACACACACACACACACACACACACACACACACACACACACACACACACACACACATACACACACACACACTTATTAATCAGTCTACTGGGTCCATATATACATACCCTCATTTGTCTTGATCGCCAGCACGTGTTTCCAGAGAACACAGGCTGAAAAACCTGGCGCATTTGTCGTCACAGAACTAAGTACTATGCGTAGGAAGCACTGATACCCTCACAGTGGCATTATAAACAGAATGTTTACTTCTCGTGGTTTGTTTTCCTCAACAGTAGTTTGTGCTGGCTTTTTCATCGTTGCCCCGTCTTTGATATCACCCTATGTGGTGGAAAAGGACGTTAAACCCCCAAACACCCACCCCTCAACAGTATAGTTGTAGGCGTAGTGTGAAAGGCGCAGTAATGGATGGAAGACTTTCGGATCAGGGAGATCACTTCCGAACTTACAACCCCCCTCATTAAAATCACGGAATGAACCAATGACCACAGTATAGTTTTGGAATCTGAGGGTGGGTGGGTGGGTGGGTGTTTAGGGGTTTAACGTCCTTTTCCACCACATAGGATGATATCAAAGACGGGGCAACGATGAAAAAATTGGAATCTGAAGTGTTGATGTATCATAGTAATAATAATAGTAATAATAATATTAAATTTTCTTTTACTGCTGCTTCTTCTTCTTCTTCTTCTTATAATTATTATTCTGAAGGTTTTATATGATGATGACAATAATAATAATATTGATAACAGTAATGATAATACTAATTTTGGAAACTGAGAGTTTGATTTAATACTAGCAATAATAATAATAATACACTCTGTCAGATTTTTTATATAAATACTTCTTAAATAACTGTTAACACTCCGAGCCCAACCACCTAATGCCCACTGTATGATAAGACTGGTTGAGAAGAACAAGCCACTGCACACCAGCAGGAGCCACTCCAAGCCATTTTTACGCAAGGCGTGGGCTTTCCTCGCTAGGCCCGTGACCGCTGAAGACTGCATAATAGTGGCTTGAAGTGGCTTTTAGTGATCTGAATATTTCAAGTAAAATTGCGATTTTTTCTATGGGTTGTTAAGACATAAGGAGTGGGTGGATAATGGGGAAGGAGGGGGGGGGGGTAGCTGGAGAGAGAGAGAGAGAGAGTCTGTGTGTGTGTGTGTGTGTGTGTGTGTGTGTGTGTGTGTGTGTGTGTGTGTGTGTGTGTGTGTCTCTCTCTCTCTCTCTCTCTCTCTCTCTCTCTCTCTGTGTCAGTGTGTGTGTGTGTGTGTGTGTGTGTGTGTGTGTGTGTGTGTGTGTGTGTGTGTGTGTGTGTGTGTGTGTGTGTCTCTCTCTCTCTCTCTCTGTGCGTGTGTGTGTGTGTGTGTGTGTGTGTGTGTGTGTGTGTGTGTGTGTGTGTGTGTGTGTGTGTGCCTGTGTGTCTGTGTGTGCCTGTGTGTCTGTGTGTGCGTAGGGGGTTTACACAGATTTTAGCGTCAAACATCACAAAATATCACCACTGCGGCAAGTCTGTCCCAACAGGCCATAATCATGCAGTAGCACGGACCGAACTTCACAATGTTATTTTCTGACTTCAACTGTTACGTCTGCAGTGAACTAATGGCATTCTCAGGAAGTGCCAGACAACAGTATGGATAGCTTGTCCCTTTCCCGGCAGCAGTAGGTCACAACAGGAGCACTCGAAACACGAGTCTGCATCATCCTTCACCCGGTCGGTACACCAGGCGTGGTATTCATGAAGCGCGTTTAGGCTATGATAATTAAACGCGTTTAAATCTAAACCAGCGCATAAGAGTGGGAAATTGCTATTGTTAGACGCCAGTTTAGACCTAAATGCGTTTATCCTAACTGAACGCACTTCATGCATACCAGGCCAGAAGGGTAAAGAATTGTGTAGTAACCAAATACACGTGCATCTACTGCCAATTCCCAAATTTTTATGTAGATTTTTGCACCAGTTTTGCACCAGTTTTGCACCAGTTTCGCACCAGTACTACAACTCGAATAAATAAGTAAATACATAAATAAATGAATATGACCCATACTATCATCATTATCAACACGGACATCAACAACATGATCAACTTCAACAAGAAACAAGAACCACCACCACCACCACTCAGCAAAACAAAAACAACAACATTCACAACAGCAGCAACAACAGCAAAAGCAACTTCAACATCAACGTCATCATCAACATCAAGAACCACCACCAACAGAGCAACAACAACAACAACAAAACAAACAAGTAAACAACAGCTACAGCAATAACAACAACAGACTGTACGAAACTATCGTGCAGACAGCTCTGTGTATTATGCGTGTTAGTGGCACTTGTCTTTTACCCTGTTCTTGGTGACACACGTATCTGTGAACATTAGGACGATATAGAATTGCCGTCAGTCGGTCAAGCTGTCCCCTGGGGCCAAATCACTACATAGATCAAATGGGAAAACAGCTGCCCTGATTGTTATCAGGTGTTAGATAATTGATTATGTAGCGAGCGTGCACGTGATCGTGAAGCTTTGATGTACAACCCCTTGCTCCACTGAAAAAGAACAATAACAAACCATCCCCAGAGATCTAAATGATCTGAAGATGATGAGTAGCATTGTATTTGTTTGCTAGTTTCCTGAAAATGGCTCTTCAGTCGAAAGATTTTGCAATCAGTAATCTTGACGGTTGTCCTAGAAGCGAGTTTGAGGGTGGGTGGGTGTTTGGGAGTTTGACGTCCTTTTCCACCACGTAAGGGTGATATCAAAGATGGGGCAACGAGAAAAAGGCCAGCCAAATATTTGGCCCCAGCCGGGATTCGAACTCACGACTCCAGCATTGAGAGTCCAACACTCTACCATTCGGCTTGAACCCTTTTGTATTCTGAAACAAACAAGCAACAACTACAAGAAAATGAAACTGAAAAGTGCAATGTCTGTTTGTGTGGTTACTTTGTCACCAAATCGTGAGGTCAGGTTCGAGTCCCACTCGGGGCAAAGAATTTTTCTTCCTCGTATGTGGGCACCGTCCATTCGGGCCGATCGTCGGGGAGTTCTCTCGGGGTAGTCCGGCTTCCTCCCCCTCTGCTTTGGAAATGCACCCCCCCCCCACCCACCCATCCCGCCCTCAAAAAAAAATAAAAAAATGGAGTTCTAAAATTCCTAAACTTCCATTGCTGAGCTGGCCCTTCGCCCTTCGCTAAACGTGATTGCCATGTGTTCATGTCCAGTGTCTGAGAGAATGCGTGTGATTCACGTGAGCGTGCGTGTTGGGTTTAGCTCGTGGTGCTTTGAGCCAAAATTAATATTTCAATTTGGGATGAAGCGCCTACTTTGATGCGATTATTATTATTATTATTATTATTGTTAGTTTAGTCTGGCTGGAGAAATTGTAGTGCAGGAGGCCGGGCAAGGGGTGGGGGTGGGGGGAGTAGATGAAGGCGTCCAGCGTGCAAGAGGTCGGGGTGGGGGGTGGGGGGAGCAAAAGGTTCCACGAGCCGATGGGCCGGGGACAAACAGCTCTGAAACTGCTTCGGGCATCGGACAGCCGCACTGAAACGGCAACCGTGACTGACCGCGCTCACCTAAACCATTTCACGACTGACATCGCAGGTTTCTACGCGTCTTGCTAGAAAGTTCACTACACGTGATACACTGGCTTTTCAGGGTCCTGCGCAACCTGACACAGTAATTCAAGCCTGTATGCAGAACCCTGTCGTTTGACAGATGTCGGGTTGAGCGAGTGGGCGTGTGTTGACTTCTGGCGAGCGAAGGCAGCTGGAGAGTGGAGCTCAAACCTTGCTATCCAACTCACAGGCGCTCGCAGTGGCGGGAAGGTCAGTTTTTGTGTAAGCGGCTGTCTGCGGTTAAAAAAACTTTGCGTGGCTGTATTACGGGGAAAATGTAGTATGCAAAATACTGCATCGCCGGAGAGAGGGCGCATATGCCAGCCATTGTGTGGTGCGTGCGCACCGGCTCAGGAGGGGAGACAACTAATGTTTACCGTTAAGGAATTCGTCTGCTACGTAAAACCGCCAGTGCATTAGACGAGTAGATGAGAGCGCTTACACAAAAAGATTTATTTTTTCACTCTCCTTCCAGACGTTCAAGTGATAGTAATACCACGACCCCCCCCCCCCCCCAGCCCTTTCCCCGTCCCCACCGCCCACGCCGGCCTCTCCACCCTCCGGAAGCCGTGTTTTGTAAGTTTACCTGGTTTGTTTATAGATATGCCTGCAGTGCGGAATTTACTACAAAAAGCGTGTTCTGTTATGACCCTGCTTGTCAGTCTAGATGATGATGATTCCGCAGTTTAGCAGGGGAACCGGGGTGGCCGAATGGTAGAGCGTTGGACTTTCAATGCTCAGGTCGTGAGTTCGAATCCCGACTGGGGCCAAAATTAATATTTGTGCTGGCCTTTTTCTCGCTGCCCCGTCATTGATATCACCCGTATGTGGTGGAAAAGGACGTTAAACTCACAAGCACCCACCCACCCACCAACCCACCCACCCACCCACCCGCAGTTCAGCAGTAGCAGCCGGACCAAGCACGCTGCAAGCGCCTATGCCCAAGAACCCACGTGATTAATGTTGCCGCGACCTCGCTTAAGACCAAAAGAGGTCCCAGACCACCTCCCGGGGGCAGGAAGGGGGGCGGGGAGGGGGGTCAGCGACACTCCGACCGCGTGACATCCAAATTAAGGAAGAATTCGCACCACGCACGATCTGTCCGGATCATTCCCGCCTCCTGGAACCGGAGAGCTCTCCATCTTGATCTCGGCAGACACAGACTCTCTCAAGGGGCACTGAGACTTTTATCTTTCAGGTTCTGTCTGTGACACAAACACACGCGATAACTAACGAGAGGAGGTCAGTTCAGTTCAGCTGCATGCTTTGCAGGGGTTAATACTCTCTTCTTTTTTTTTCTTTTTTTTTACGTTCACAGATCACACCACTTAAATACCTGCACAGTGACAGCGTCTGAGCCAACGGAAGTGTACTCGATGACGCGGTGACCACACTGAGCGCTCCAGTAGTGTAGCACCAGTCGTAGAATTTGAGTGTTCGGCCGCTCATGCAAAGTGTTAACAATCCTGTATCGCATTAAGAGCTGTACTAATGAAGATAGAGTATTTCGAGCGCACAGGCGCACTCATGAAGCGAAACTGCCCCAAAACATAAACTGGCTTAGCGTAGATGATTTTTTTTATTTTATTCTGGCCAATACAAAGGCTTTGACTCTCTGAGTGGATCAGCGTGGATCTAACAGGCGATTTTGTTGTTTATCCGGATGTTTTGTATATTTTGGTTATTGTCGCCTCATTGGCTAAACCCCCCCCCCCAACACCCCCCCAAAAACACACACACACACACACACACACACACACACACACACACACACACACCACCACCACCACCACCACCACCACCACCACCAACAACAACAACAACAACAACAACAACAACCACCATACATACATACATACATACATACAAACAAACAAAACACACCAAAAAAACAACAACAAAAAAACAACAAGTACATACATACATACATACATACATACATACATACATACATACATACATACATACATACAAACAAACCAAAAACAAAAAACAAAACAACAAGAAAAAACAAAACAACAACAACAACAAAACCGAACACAACAACAACAACAACAAAACCCAAACTGGAGACACAAATACCGGTGTAGCATCCGGTCCGGTCCCCCCTCTGAAGCAGTCCCCCGGGGGACCAATTCGTGGCAAAAACTGCTCTATAATGGTCCCCCCTTAGACATCCAGCCTCGTTTTCGACTGGTCCCCCTGGGCGATTTTGGTCCCCCCTCGCATCCAAAATAGGCCCCCTCTCGAACTGGTCCCCCTCTTTTCTAACCAATGTAGAGCTATGTCAGTATTTATTTTTAACTTTATTGTTACAAAACTTTATTGTCCCCAAAAGCACAGGGCCATAGGAACATTTTTTTTCTTTTTTTTCCGATTTATGTGCTTGTTGTTATTTTTGTGTGTGTGAGATATATTTGTTTGGTTGTGTTCTTGTTTCTTTCAGTTGTTTTTTTTGCATTGGTTCTTTTTTGCTGTCCACATTTCCTGTCATTTTTTTTAAAACTGGAAATAGCATTTAGAGAATAACATCAAAGACCAAGTATCTAATATTTTCTATACAACGCCATAGAAAAAATATTTCTTCAAAATTAAGTAAGTGTCCATGACATGAAAACTAGTTGCCACCTTTGGCTTTCAGCGTACTTCAAGTAGACAGTCAAGACTGAGTACCAGTGTCTCAAATCATGACCCTTGAAACAACAAAAACAGCAGAAGACTAACAGTTCTGGTCTAAGGAGTGACACAAAAACAGGAGCAAAGTGATGTCCAAGATTCATTATATAAATTACTCTGTCTGTTTTCAATGGGGCCGATTGCCAAACTGGCCCGTATTTCAGCCACCTAGGTTGTCGGCCTGGAGCCTCTCTTGTGAACACATACACGGGCGTGTCCAACAGGGTGGCTGCAGCAAATATCTCAACCTCGGTGGCCCAAGTACGGAATGAATTGTCGTGTACTTATAATTATAGGCATGTTTGACACGAGTCACGTGACGTGTCAAGAAGCGTGGCGACCGTTTTCTCATCCCACAAAAAGAAAAGAAAAGAGAAAACAAATCTAAACTTTTAAAAGTGATTTAACTTCGTAGATTTGCCGTTCTATGTAGCCTATACTTTTGTTTTTTAGTGGCGACCGTTTTCTCATCCCACAAAAAAAAAAGAAAAGAGAAAATAAAAAAACAAAAGTATAGGCTACATAGAACGGCAAATCTACGAAGTTAAATCACTTTTAAAAGTTTAGATTTGACACTGTAACCTTGACCCAGTTCAAGATCATCTTGAATAACATCTCTGTACAAAAATGAAAATAATTATACATATAACGAAAGAGGTCTGTGTGTGTGTGTGTGTGTGTGTGTGTGTGTGTGCGCGTGTGTGTTTGCGTGCGTGCGTGAGTGAGTGAGTGTGCACGCGTGCGTGCGTGCGTGCATAATGTGTGTGTGTGTGTGTGTGTTTGAGAGATGGGGGGAGGAGAGAAAGTGTGGGGGGCGAGAGAGAGAGAGAGAGAGAGAGAGAGAGAGAGAGTGAGAGAGATCCAGAGTCACGTTTTCTACTGAGTTGACACACACTATAACAATAAAGTTAAAAATAAATACTGACATAGCTCTACATTGGTTAGAAAAGAGGAGGACCAGTTCGAGAGGGGGCCTATTTTGGATGCGAGGGGGGACCAAAATCGCCCAGGGGGACCAGTCGAAAACGAGGCTGGATGTCTAAGGGGGGACCATTATAGAGCAGTTTTTGCCACGAATTGGTCCCCCGGGGGACTGCTTCAGAGGGGGGACCGGACCGGATCCTACACCGGCTATATTCGGTTCTTTTTTTATTACCAGCTCTGTGGCCTATTTCGTGAAACGCATACTTTGCCAGTCACAGCACAGTGGGAGAAAAACACCGCTTCTGGCGCTCTGAATTTGTCGCCATAAATAAATAATGACGGCCGAGTGCAGGCGATACTGTTAAGCCGCCAATAACCGTCACGGCAGGATGGAGGACAGACTGATAGAGACAAGGGAGTCAGAAAGAGTGAAGACCATGACACTTAACAGGAGTTTGCAAGTCTACCGTAAAGCACGGTTCATCTCCTCATTCTTGTTTCTGGCGGTCGCGGTTTGTCTGGTCTCAGATGGCGCGAAGGGAAGTGTTGGTGGAGGTGTGTGGTAGGGGAGGGTCAGTGTAAGTGGTGTTTGAGTGGTGGTGGTGGTGGTGTGGTAGGGAAGGTGAGTGTAAGTGGTGTTTGAGTGGTGGTGGTGGTGGTGGTGTGGTAGGGAAGGTGAGTGTAAGTGGTGTTTGAGTGGTGGTGGTGGTGGTGTGGTAGGGAAGGTGAGTGTAAGTGGTGTTTGAGTGGTGGTGGTGGTGTGGTAGGGAAGGTGAGTGTAAGTGGTGTTTGAGTGATGGTGGTGTGGTAGGGAAGGTGAGTGTAAGTGGTGTTTGAGTGGTGGTGGTGGTGGTGTGGTAGGGAAGGTCAGTGTAAGTGGTGTTTGAGTGGTGGTGGTGGTGTGGTAGGGAAGGTGAGTGTAAGTAGTGTTTGAGTGGTGGTGGTGTGGTAGGGAAGGTGAGTGTAAGTGGTGTTTGAGTGGTGGTGGTGGTGGTGTGGTAGGGAAGGTCAGTGTAAATGGTGTTTGAGTGGTGGTGGTGGTGTGGTAGGGAAGGTGAGTGTAAGTGGTGTTTGAGAGGTGGTGGTGTGGTAGGGAAGGTGAGTGTAAGTGGTGTTTGAGTGGTGGTGGTGGTGTGGTAGGGAAGGTGAGTGTAAGTGGTGTTTGAGTGATGGTGGTGGCGGTGCTGGTGTCAAATATCCCACTCTGTATCTATTCAAAATAACATTGTGCGTCTCTAATTGTTTGTAATTGTATACATCAGTCTCATAGCCCCATTGCTGTGGTAAGGAAAATTCAGATGGGGGGATGGGGGCGGGGTGGGGGGGGGTGTTAGGTCGCTTCGCCATAGTACAACGCCACCTTTTTTTTTTTTTTTTTTTTTTGGGGGGGGGGGGGTATCAACAGAAGGTGAAGGCGAACAGGCATGGACATTTCAGCCTTAGTAGTGTAAATTAGGCACGTTAGGGGTATCATTCGCCAATAGCAGCGCGTTAGCTCCTTGCGGCCTCTGTCGTATGAGCCTAATTTACATGTAAATGGGCTACGCTATCAGCGAAGTCCCCCTTACGAAGTCCTACCAAACTTGCTTTCTGTGAGTGCGTCTGTACATGAAGTATAAAGGCACCGTTAACGAGTATACACGTGACTCGATATGAAAATTATGATGCTATAAAATCGCGCCAAAGTCCTACCCAGCAGGGGCTCGAACCGGCGCACACCAGTAGGGGCCACTTCAAGCCACTATTATTATTATTATTATTATTATTCCACTATGCATTGACATTATGTATGAACACAAGTGAATCATCCCCAGCGGTCTAATATCTTACCCTGTGATGTGTGTGGGTGGATGTGGGTGCTTGTGCGAGCTCAGAAGATAAGATGTGTGTGGATGAAGGATCTATATATGTAGAGAGAGCTGTTATCTGTGATCTGTATTCTGTGTTAGGCCTGCCCCTCCTTTTTAACTGTTATTCTTAGTGCTTGTTTAACATAGTTTAATGTGAGGCAATGCCAGTGCTTATTCCCTTAAATTGTGTTTTAGCCAATGACTGAGTGTGTGAATGTGTATATGTATTTCTATGGTATGTTTGTGTATATCAATTGTGTTTTATCATCAAGAGGAGCAAAGCAAATTCTTCTTAATTGTAACTAAGAAGCAATAAATCTATCTTATCTTATCTTATCTTATTACGCAAGGCGTGGGACTTCCCCTCTAGGCGCGAGGTGGTCATGGTGTCCCTCTCCTGTACTGCAGGGCCCGCATGTAAAAGTCGGTGTTAGGGAGTTAAGCCCAGCGTTAGAGTCTAACCTCGAACTAAACTAGCTCTAGGGTTAAATTTTCTGGTTTGTTGTTGTTGTTTTTGTTCTTGTTGTTGTTGTTTGGTTGTTTGTTTGTTTTTTAATCAGGAAGCGGGTCCATTCCAGCAAGGTGCCTATGCCGTTATAGAAGGATTTGTGTCTTTCTTTCTTCGCTTCCTTTTTTTTAATTTAATTTTGTTTTGGTGTTTCTTTTGTCCTAGTCTGGGTTAGGCCCGTAGGCGTGGGTTAAATTAACCTCGACTTTACATACGGGCCCTGGATGTGACTTTCCCGATAAACTTTTGGGTTAGCCTTATAGCTAGGCCCGAGACTGCTGGAGACTGCACAAGAGTGGCTTGAAGTGGCTTCTAGTAATATGAAGATTGCTGGTAAAATTGCGATTTTTGCATTGGCTTTTAAGATATATAATCATAGCCTATTCATGCATGCAACAACGTTAAAAAAAATGTTTGCCAAATGTAGTTTCTAACAACAAACCGACAAACACGTATTTCTCGAAGCTTTCTTTTTAAATATAATATCTGAAAAAAATATGAACGGAATAAGAAATGACTTTTAATAATAATAATAATAATAATTATGAGTATTGTATAGGCGCTTTACCCAATTTCATCAATCGGCCCAAAGCGCCGCGAACTGAACGCAACATGCACGCTCACGTGAATCACACGCAATCTCTCACACACTGGACATAAACACATTACAATCACATGGTGCGAAGGGTCAGCTCAGCTATTCAAATTTCGGAGTTTAGAATTGCATTTATTTTTCAAGTTTGGTGGGCTGAACATTTCCAAAAAGCAGAGGGGGAGGAAGCCGGAGTACCCGGAGAGAACCCCTGACGAGCGGCCCGAATGAAGGCCCAAGGCTTAGCAACGCTGACGGCAACAAAGCTTTCATTATCTCGAAAGCAGGCCGGCGTGGGTGTTGCAGCACAGCATAGCACAGACCAGCAACAAACGAGCACGGCAGAGCACAGCCGAACAAAGCGCAACGCAACAAAACGCAACCCAGCAAAGCCTAACACAAAGCAACGCAATACATAGCATAGCACAACGCGTACAGCACAATCAAAAAACAACGTAGTACCTAATACAACGCAACATGACAAGATATGGTACTACGTAAGGATGATATCACACCGGAGTCGCTTTAGTTCGGGGGAAAAAAACAACAACAACCAAAACAAAAACAAAAAAATAAAAAAAATAAAACACGACGGAACACTGCATTTGTCCGTGTTCCTCGTGTGAAATACGGCTACAAGTACAACATGTCTTTGCTGTCATTTTTCGTGTTGGAGCCATGTTCGATGTTTGTTCGGACTAAAACGTCTCCCATGTGATATAAGCCGTACCGAAACGCAAAATACCACAACAAAGCACAGCGCAACACAAAGCAACGCAACGCAGCCTACAGAAAACAAACCTACCGCGGGAAAAACTAAGAAACTACATCGGGGACGGGGAGGAGAGAGAGAGAGAGAGAGAGATTTAATGCTTTTCACGCATAGGCTCATAAAGCGATGGTTGCAAACATAATTTTGAATGCCGCGTGACATGAAACAAAAACAGAAAAGCTGGACTCAAGCGTTAGAGAGAGAGAGAGAGAGAGAGAGAGAGAGAGAGAGAGTCTGTCAAAGTCTTTGGCACCGAATCGCCCCCATGCATAGGGGAGCCGGGGTGGCCGAATGGTAGAGCGTTGGACTTCTAATGCTCGGGTCGTGAGTTCGTATCCCGGTTAGGGCCAAATGTTTGTGCTGGCTTCTTCATCGTTGCCCCGTCTTTGATATCACCCGTATGTGGTGGAAAAGGACGTTAAACCTCCCAAACACCCACACCCACCCGCCAGCATGCATGAATCGCATGCTACAACTTTGCAGTTTACTCACTCAAATAGGAGATACCCCACCGCCTCCATAGTTACAATGAACTGAATGAGGAAACATCATTAGCGGCAAGTCCCCGAGGTTGGCTGGCGGGGGCTGCACACAAAAAGACAAACATACGGACACAGTCAACACTGAAAACATTAGTGCCCGATCGATCGATTGTGTGTGTGTGTGTGTGTGTGTGTGTGTGTGTGTGTGTGGTTATTAAAAAAAACAAACTCTATAACATGTTGATTTAATTATGTATGTTCTGATTGTAAGCGGACGTCACGTCTGTGCCGAGGCGCCGGGGGTAACCTGATTGTGTCCAAACTAAAATGTGCTCTTTTTTTGCACGGTACCGTCTGAAAATTGAGAGAATACAGTCCTGTTCACGTGAGTGCGTGTGTGTGTGTGTGTATGTGAAAGAGGGGGCCGAGGGGGGGGGGGAGTAATTGGGAAAGGGCATGTAAACACGCCGGAAAAAGGAAAAATCATAGCCAGTTTGATCCAGGAAGTCCTGTTCCCACTCAAGCCGTATCGCCAAGTGCAATCATTTCGCTTCTCTTCCCATGCCTTGCTGTTTCCCTGATAACACTGCCTATCGCCCGCGCTGAAAGCTTTTCCATCTCCAACGTCCCAGTAGAAAAACAAGTATCCCTACGAGGAATATCCGTGTTGTATTAAAATCGGGTATTATGTACGATTTACGGAATTAAATGGATCTTAAAGCCTCGATACGTTTGTCAGGTACAGAACACCGCTGTGGACATCGTCTCACCGAACGGGCTTAATTCATGCATCAGAATCAAGTCACTTGAGACACAATATAGCAACACCATTGTGGTGACTCGGGTTGGCGTACTTGTTACTCTAAGCGCGTAGAAGATTACCGCGTATTGAGCAATTCACTTCAATTCAATTCAATTATTCTTTATTGTCCTCAAGAGGAGGCAATTCGGTTGCGGCGTAAAAAGAGACAACAACCACATACACGATATAACATGTTCCAATAGTTAAATATGTAATATCACAACGATAACACACACACACACACACACACACACACACACACACACACACACACACACACACACACACACACACACACACCCACACGCACACGCGCGCGCACCCACACACGCACCCACACACGCACACACGCGCACACACACACACACACACACACACACACACACACACACACACACACACACACACACACACACACACACACTTCCTAATTACCATGCTCTCATTAAATACGCCACTATTAAGACGGGACTACAACCCTTCACTGTAAAAGTAAATTTATAGTAAAATAACTGTATCACAAAGCACACTCATACCCTCACACACACACACGCACTCACACACAGACACAACACATGCGCGCACACGCACGCACACACACACACACACACACACACACACACACACACACACACACACACACACACACACACACACACACTCACACACACACACAACACATGCGCGCACACGCACACGTGCACACACACACTCACACACCCAATTTACACAAGCAGACGGCGTTATTTGGTTGCGGACTGAACTCCAGCCAGAAAGCGCTGATTGGTCGCTATTTTTAGCGATTCGGTCATATCGACGTGTAGTACAGGCATTGAAGCGTTAAGGTGTGAAAACATAAACTGTCTTAGCAAAGATGGATTTAGCCCGTTTTAGACTTTTTTTATTCTGCCCAATACAAAGTTGGCATTGACTCTCTGTATGGATCTGTGTGGAGCAGTGTGTGTGTGTGTGCGTGCGTGCGTGCGTGCGTGCGTGCGTGCGTGCGTGTGTGTGTGTGTGTGTGTGTGTGTGTGTGTGTGTGTGTGTGTGTGTGTGTGTGTGTGTGTGTGTGAGAGAGAGAGAGAGATTTATTTTACATTATGATCTTAGTATAAGGAGCGGAGCGATTGCATGTCTAAAGACAATTTTCTGTTTTAAAATGTATTTTTAGAACATATGATAAAGTATTTTTTTAATTTGAATTTGAATCTGCATGAAATTGGGATGGATGTTGAATGGGACTTTAACATCTCATGCTGAAAGGTTTTTTCGTCTTTGTCATAGAAGCACTTTAGTATTTTTGCGAGCAGCACAGCATCGGTGTTGTAAAATTCCAGAAATGTATCTCCTAAGAGCCTTGGCCCGACCACCTCTACCCTCTATGACAGACCACTGCACACCAGCACCAGCCACTTCAAGCCACTTTTTCAATACCCAAGGTTAGGCCTTCCACGCTAGGCCTGACCGATTCAGATTGCATTATAGTGGCTTGAAGTGGCTTCTTCTAGTCATCTGAAGACTTCAAGTAAAATTGCGATTTTTGAATCTGGGTTTAAGAGTTACGGGGAGTCAATTTTTAATGTGACAGTCTCGTAAAATTCTACAGACTACAACAGACGGTCTTATCGAGATTCTGAAATCTCACAATTAACCGTTTTCAATGTTTAAGAGTTATGAGGAGTCAGTTTTAATGTGACAGTCTCGTAAAATTCTACAGACTACAACAGACGGTCTTATCGAGATTCTGAAATCTCACAATTAACCGTTTTCAATGTTTAAGAGTTATGAGGAGTCAGTTTTAATGTGACAGTCTCGTAAAATTCTACAGACTACAACAGGCGGTCTTATCGAGATTCTGAAATCTCACAATTACCCGTTATCAATACAACACTCCCACTCACTAGACGACAATCAAGCTTGTTGCACTGCTGAAATGGCATTGTCTGTGATATCAGGAACACGCCAGTTTGGTTCGCCCGTCAGGAGCGATACGAGGTGTATATAGAATGATCTGTCAGATAAAAAGGATGCTGTATCATGTTCCCCGGGCTGACTTATGCTCGATATGTTGTTCGTGCATGCCCTTTCAAGGGCAATGAAAATGAAGAGAATATACATGCTTTTTCTTATAGCGTCCGACCCAAAGACATGCTCACAGCCAAGGGCAGATATTTAATACTTGTAGGTTAAGTAAGCATGACCTTAAAGGTCTGCTCAGCTTGAAAAGGAAGCATGCACGAATAGAAATGTAAGCAAAGACGATAGAATCTGTATTTCAATGAGGAATCAATTGAAATTTGTGTGAAAATCAGCTCTTTGATTGGAACGCAGAATGCAGAGAAAGGATTGTTAACTGCAAAATACAACTGTTTTCCATTGATAAAGATGATTAAAACCGCAAAAAAGCAACCCCCCAAACACACACACACACACACACACACACACACACACACACACACACACACACACACACACACACACACACACACACACACGTAAAAAGATGAAGAACACACTAAGAATTCACTAAAGGGAAGGGTGGGAGGTGGGGGGGGGGAGGGGGATGGAGGCGGATGGGAGTCGAGTTTAACGTCATTTTCCACCACGTATGGGTGATATAAAAGATGGGGCAACGAGAAAAACAAAAGTCCATCACAAATAATTATGTGGCCCCCACCCGGGCAGCGAACTCGCGAACCAATTATTGCAAATCCAAAGCTCTACCGTTCGGCTATCCTGCATCCCCGTGTACGAAACAATCAGTCCTTGCCGATGCAACGAAACAGAAGAAAACAACAGCAACAAAAATGTTAAATTAGAGAACGCTCTGCCGCACACAAGACATGCACGAAACACATCAAACTATTTGTAGAGGAGAGCTCTCTAAGTGCTCTATAACGACGTTCACTGTTTCTCGGTCCCCAAGGCAGAAATAATGATAGTAATAAAAACCAACCAGCCAACAACAACAACAACAACAAACCCATGTATGTAAATGTGTATTTATCCTGATTTAAACACACCGACAGGTAAAAAAAAAAGTTTACTTCGCCGGCCCCCGTAGTGTAGTTAGCACTTCGGACCATGGACCGGGAGACCCGGGTTCGAGTCAAAGCCGAGGCAATCGGGACTTTTCCTACCTAGGTCGACTCCTACCCAGAGCGGGTGTGATATGGGCCCAACGGGGAGGCTGTTGCCACATAACCGAGATTCACCCACTTCACTGGTGCGACTTTGGGGGTGCTTCCTTTAGTATGACACGTCCTATGATGTGGATGATTACACGGCCGGCACCGCAGGTGCCGTAGTTCCCGGGCCTGCTTAATGCCGGGATATTTATGACAGGAAGCGTGGAATGCGGTCCTGTCCCGCAGTCCCAAACCACACGGACCTCCATTGCATCATCTTAACATCATCCTCATCTCCATCATCATGCATAATAAAAATTGCCCCAGCTTTCGAGCCCTCCGTGGATTCCACCTATTACCTGGGAGGAACACCACTGGAACTGTCAAAGAGTTGGAGCAGCAAAAAAAAAAAAAAAAAAAAAAAGTTCACTTCCAAATGTTTTGTCAGTTGTGCAGAGCTTTAATAAATCGGTCTGTCACATGCTGGGCTTACGTGGGCTCGGAACTGGGGCTCCATCAGAAACTGATTATCTGTCATGAGTCGTAACTGGCGTGGGTGTCTATATCAGGCATGAGGTCATGCGCGGATACAGCGCTGACCTGAATAAATCCCGAGGGATTAATAATCGATGATATATCACTGTCGAACATGATTTAAATTTTATATTCAACCCTTAGCAACGACAGCGATCAGTTCCTATGTCAAAAGAACTGATGTAATCGTGATCATTACAGAGACGGTAAACAATAAAAGACATGCGGTAAATGAAGATTTATTTTCGCACCTTTCTTGTCATTTTTTTTCTCTTGTATTGTAAATGCGAAACGTCATTCAGACTTAATCGTCCTTTCGCCTTTTTCATTTTTATTTTTTTTAACCACTTTATTGTTCCTTTTGTGAAGTTTGGGCTGTTTCCCCCGCGGTGCAGCGCCACCTAGTACCTATTCTATTTATCAATGTTGCTGGGGGACGAAAGCCAGATAAGCTGGAGAGAAACCCCCGATGAGCAGCCCGGTAATCAGAAAAAAAAAAACGGTATCACATATCATAAGCTCGACCTGGATTTCGCCGTAACAGCGGTGATGGCCGTTCAGTAGCAAAGCGGCTTAGTCCGATACAATCCAAGCCACAATCCCCGTGGTATTTGACCGATCAGTAAACTCACAGTTTACCTGAGATCTTAGTGAATACCGGCCCCCATAATGTAGCGGTTAACACTTCGGACAATGACCGGAAGACCCGAGTTCGAATCCAAGCGCGGAATGCGGCCCTGTAACGCAGTCCCAAACCACATGGACCTCCATAACATCTTCACACCATCATCTTCATCCTCATCACCATGCATGGTAAAAATCGCCCCAACTCCCGACTCCTCCGTGGATTCCACCCATGACCTGGGAGGAATACCACTGGAGCTGGAAAAGAGTTGGGGCACTCACACGCACACACACACACGCACACACACACACACACACACACACACACACACACACACACACACACACACACATACACACACACACACACACATATCTAAGTACGACAAACCGAAGAAGACTGTAATTTTGCACGTGTCCCTTTTGCTTTTGGCATTGTCAGCAGCCAAACCCGAACTGTGAACTTGGAAAAATCTAACTCATATGCCTTTAAATCTTGTCCTCGCCGCGACCTTTTCTGCCTATGGAAAAAAAAAATGCCCAGTCAGGTAAAATCAATTATGCTCTGTGTTAAATGGCCTTTTTTTTTAAACGACGGCATTTGGAAAACGAGTTTCTGCGTTCCAACAGGAGTCTGTTTCTGCCGGACTGCTCAGGGTATTTTATGGGTCTGGTGCCTCCGTTTTGTGAGTGCTTCAATCAAGTTCATGAGCGTGGGAAGCTGTTTTTTTGTTGTCGGTATGTATGAGGAGGTGGGAGTCGTTTCGAAGACACCAGACGTTAGGCTGTGCACGTCTGCAATTTCACTGCCAAGAAATATCCTTGTTTGGGAAAGTTCTATGTGTGGGTCTCAGTCTCTGTCTGTCTGTATGTCTGTCTGTCTAGGATCCATTGTCACCAGCTGTCTGCCTGTTTACTTCTCCTGTCTCTTATCTCTATACCGCTCTGTCTGTCTGTCTCTGTCTGTCTGTCTGTCTGCTTGCCTGCCTGCCACCCCCCCCCCCCCACTTCTCCTGTCTGTCTCTTATCTCTATACCGCTCTGTCTGTCTGTCTCTGTCTGTCTGTCTGTCTGCTTGCCTGCCTGCCTGCCCCCCCCCCCCCTCTCTCTCTCTCTCTTGGTTTTTTGGTTGTTGTTTTTGTTGTTGTTTTTAGAAATTTTTAGAAACGGTAAGTTTGAAAATAGTTCTGCAAGTCCAACAACTTATACCGTTTTCATTTTTTTTGGTTAAAATTTCATTTCATCTCTGTCTGTCAGGGAGCCGTGATAGCTATACTGGTACAACATTGGATTTTCTATGATCACGTCGCGAGTTCAAATAACGACTAGGCGCCAAAACTGTGTGGCGTTTTTTTTTTTTTTTTTTTTTTTCCAGTGGCCCCACATTTGATATTTCCTTTATTTTGGTGGAAAGGACGTTAAACCCGCAACTTCTCTACCAAACATGCAAGTAAGCAACCAACCCAACCAACCTTGTTAGCGTTTGCCCAAGACTCTTCTTTGACGTGGGTGGGGTGGGTGTTTGGGGAGTTTAACGTCATTTTCCACCACGTATGGGCGGTGTTAAGGACGGGGAAAGGAGAAAAAGAGAAGCATGAATATTTTGCTCCAGCCGGGACTCGAACTCACGACCCGAGCATTGAGAGTCCAACGCTCTACCATCCGGCTATCCCGGCTAGGCTGCCCTTCTTTGACGTGGTGTGTTTGTCGAAACCTCGCGAGGGAGGGGGGGTGGGGGTGGTGGTGTTTGGGAGTTTAACGTCATTTCCACCACATAAGGGTGATATCAAAGACGGGACAACGAGAAAAAGGCCAGCACAAATATTCGGCCCCAGCCTGGATTCGAACTCACGACCCGAGCATTCGGCGACTACCGGCTTCCCGAAACCTCGCGAAAAACCAAAGCATGATATCTAAAAGAACTCTTAGGAAAGTGGAGCAGCCACCAAAAAGCCCCAAATCCCAAAGCCGAAAGAAAGAAAACTCCCCTTTGACCGATAAAGCGCCCAAGTGTTTCTGACGGTCCACGAGCTAAGCCCAAAATTACCCATCAGCCCCAATGACCTTTTCTACTCCATACTTCGTCATTGATTCGTGAAATTTCAAGGCGAGGCTTCGCAAGAGCCCGCTTCTCGCCCAAAAGATCGAAGAGGTTGTCGGCCTTTCTATGCAGCGGCCTCCCCTCCTCGCCACCTAGCGACAAGCCCTGGAAACTAACCTTCAGAAGGGGGACAAAACTCTTGGGAAATCAGACAGACAGCGGTGCGTGTTTCACGGTGCCGACGAGATGTAGATGAGTGTTTGTCTTGTCGCACTTGCTACGTCCCAATGTAATCCTTGTTCAAAATTCCGCCCTGAAGGAAGTTGTTGTTCGTGCTGTCTGCGGTGACGCTTAAGGTATACAGGAAGAGTTATCTAAGTCTAAGTTGCTGTCAGTTTAAACCGTTGTTCATGCTGTCTGCTGTGGTGCTTAACTCTTAAGGTGGCAGTACTACCTGAATTTTGGGCCAAAAATCACGTTTTCATGACAGTAGATTCTGTTAGTCTTTTCATATGTAAGATGGCTGATTTTTCAGATTCTGAAAATATTTTTTATCTAAACGTCAATAGTTTTCAAGATATTTAGGGTTAACTGGGGGGTGCACAAGTCGGAAATTAGGAGCATTTCCATCTTGAATTCGAGATTTCTCTCTCACTACATTTATACACTGTACCTCTAAGCCATCGTATTCCAATGACTGCTCCCTCCGCATCTTGACTTTCAGGCTTCCGGTTGCGATCGCTGGCGAATTTGAGTTTTGAAATTGTTTTGCTTGTTTTTTTGTTTTTCCCGCATCCTGGTGGAAAAATGCCTTCCGATCAAAAGATTCGTCCAAATTTTGATGAGGTAGGAACGCTGGAGTCAAATACTGAAAAAAAATTAAGGCTAGTAGAGTTCTAAATACAGTACACCGACGTTCACTAGCCGTGCGAACGAGGAGAACTTCAACGACCTGACACTCTCATAGTCAACCATTCGACAATACTGTGGCAGACGCTGTGCCTTTCGGCTTCTGTCTGCTCAGTGTTGTACTATCCCGGCACTACCCATAGTCTGGAAACCACAACGTTCGATGTCAGCCGTGTAATCATCCACATCATAATGATAAAATTATCACGTGTCATATATAAGAGGGTTAAACTTATTTAACTACCGCTTAAGTCGCACCCATACGCAACGGATGAGTCTCGGGTGCCTGGTAGCAGTCTCCATGATACGTCCCTTGCACGCTCACGTTGGGTGGGGAAACAAAGGAGGTAATAGGCTTTAAGATAAATCCCGTTGGCGTAGAATGAGTTTTAACCTCATATCATACAACCCGCTGTCCCAAACAATAGCAGGTTTAGTACCGCGCTCGAGTATCCCACGTGTTTGACTTTTTCGGTTTTGTGTGTGCGAAAATCAGGACCCGTGTGTAAAAGTCGAGGTTAATGTAACCCACGGCTACGGGCCTAACCCAGACTAGGACAAAAGAAACCCAAACGCAAAATTAAATCAAGAGGGAAGCGAAGAAAGGAAGAAAAAAAATCCTTCTATAACGGCTCAGGCACCTTCCTGGAATAGGCCCGCTTCCTGATAAAAAAAAAAACAAACCAACATAATAACCCCAGAGCTAGTTCAGTTCGAGGTTAGACTCTGACCCGGGGCTGAAAGCGCTAACCTCGAACATTACATACAGGCCCAGGCAAGATCAATAGTTCCTTGACTGCTCTTATTGCAGAAAACACAAGTGTAATCAAAATACAACACTCCCACCGAGCCAAATCTGAATCCATGCAGACTAAAATAATTATGATTTTTTTTTTTTTGAAGCCACTAGTGCACAACCCCAAACATACTTGGTACGAATAGAGTTAAAACACTGAACCAGAGGAATCAGGAAATTTTCCGGCAGACTTCAGTTCTGAACGAGAAGGATGGAACATATTTCGGGATTCCCCCCCCCCCCCCCCGGGGAAAGCGCGTCGTCGCGATGCAGCGCCACCCAACACCTATCCTGTTTTTTTTTTTTTTTTTTTTTTCAAATTTTCTTGAGGAGGAAAGCCGAATAACCGCCTATGAGCAGCCCGGTAACCAGGAGATAAAAACAAACATACAAACAAAGGGTATCACATATCACAAGCTCGACCTGAGCTCCAACTCTCGCTTCATTGCCGTGACGGTGGTGACGGCAGTTCAGTAGCTCAGCTACCTATTGGACCCCAGCTCGCCCAGTCGTCTGGAATTAGAGCTGCAACAAGGAAAGTGAAATGATACCTATATTTTCAAGCCAAGGTCGAAGGAGGTGGATAGCATTACGGAAAAATACATGATGACACTGCTGTATCACCAGAGGTTATAGACAATGACGTCAAACAGCTGTGCAGACCAAGGGCGTACTGGCCTGAATTTAGAAACTGGGAAAAGGGTTTGACATTTGCTGCAGATGACGTTTGTTTCTGTTTCTGTGTGTCATCGCTTAATATGGTTCGCGTGCTCTGAAACAGCAGCTTGCAAAACACTTCGTTTGTTGATACGTCTGTGTGATTATTTATAATGTTTAGATGCCGTGGAGATGGATCTGTTTTCATGGCCAACACTTTTCACTAATTTGTACAGCTATCTGAGTGGTTTGTGGAATAAGTAATGATTAATTTTTATCATCAGACAAATTCACCAGACGAGCAATGGAGCAGAAACCCAGTTGACCATTTAATCGACTAACCGAGTTTAACACACACACACACACACACACACACACACACACACACACACACACACACACACACACACACACACACACACACACACACACACACACACACACCACGAATCAGATCATGTAATTAACTAGACAACGAACCAGAACACCCAGCCAACCAACCTGTCCATCAACCAGCCAATCAATGAATCAACCAACCAAGCAACCAACCAACCAGACTGATTACCGACCAGACAACGAAAGGTTTGCAGTCTCAACAAAACGCTGCAAACAGTTTGTAAAAAAAAAAAAAAATAAAATAAAAATCTGCGACTGTGCGATATGCACAGTCAACTAGCTCTGTCACAATTGCGTTGTTTTTGGTGGCTACATCTTTTGCGTGGTGGCTAAGCACAGGAAAACGTCAGGCTAATGCAAGAGAAAATCGCAGCGTACCTAAACTGTACGATGATGTTTACTAGCTGAGCTTGATTGAAGTTAGGATGGGACCACCTATGGCGCACGGCGAACCTCACCTTGCAGTATTAGCGTTGGACATTTTCCACTGAGACACGCACGCACTGTAGCTTGTAAGGGTAAGTGTCTAGTTTCATGGAGCGTTATTCAGCGTCAGTTGTGTTCTATTATTATAAAATTTAAAAAAATATTGGTCCAGACACCATAGAGATTTTTTTTTTTAATCAATGTTTTGTATTTTTCTCCCATGGTTGGATCCCTGAACCTCTATTACAGGAGAGGGTCACCATACTTCGCTCGCTGTAGTGCCTATAGGCGGGTGTTGTGTGCTTCACGAAGGTTCAGCGATCTTTCTCGCTCGGTGTCAAAACACAAACTGAGTTGTGAAATCAGGCTTCGTTTGGCTTCTATAGGGGTTTCAAAGACGTTGAAAACTCTGAAACTGTGACAGAGTTGACTGTGCATTTTGCCAAGTCGAATTTTTTTTCAAAAGCACACTGTTTGTGGCTTTTTTTTGTTGAGATGCAGACCTTTAAACAACCAGCTGCGGCCAACTAAGCAACCAGCGCCAAACATCCAGTCAAAGGAAAGAAAGGACCAAACAAGCTCTTGGCCATACCAACCAATCAGCCAGTCAACCTACCAACCAACTAACAGCCATCCAGCCAACCAGACACCCATCCTGGAAAATGATACAGTCTAACAAGCAGACGTCACGCTGGTGTTTTACATTTTGCAAGAGAAACTAAAAACACATGGGGGTGGGTAAAAATGCGTATGACACTAAAACATTGTGTTCACATCAGACACTTGGTTTTGCTTTTTATGACATCAGCCTGTGAGGGGAACCAAGTCAAGTCAAGACATTTATTCTTGACCCTCGAGGGGCATTAGAAAGAAACACAAAAAACAACCACAAAAAAAATCTAAAAAGCAAACTCAAAAACAACAAAACACATACGTCGACGCTAACAATGCCTATTAACTATGATCACCAAAGGGCGTAAACACAAAATAGGAGAGAGAGAGAGAGAGAGAGAGAGAGACAGACAGACAGAGACAGGTTCAAAATACACAATGTGCTATCCGGAACATGATCACCTGATAAACTTGTTAATGATAATTATGAAGGAGATTCTTTGTATTCTTTGTACTAAAACAGTTTACTGTACTTTATGACACTGGGCTTTTACCAGTAATATGTAAATCGTTTTCTCACCTCCAAGAGCATTTCAGAGAATGAAACAGGGAATGAAGTTCATCGCCAACATCGCCACTGTTGCATTTGACACAAAAACGGTAAGCTCTTGGTCTGTTCTGAAATCTTTATTTTGGTACAGGGAGACTAGTATTCAACGTTCTGAAACCTATAAATGAGCCAGAGTGACCAAAGTGCCAGAAATTCACACACAGCGCTTCATATTGTCACTGGACTGGCTAGTGACCAGCGTAATCAAATGGCGTCACACACCGCTGACCGCCATCCAGCGGTAATTGGCAAGGGATTAACCCAGCAAGCAGGGAGGCTGCCAAAGCGCTGACTTGTGCGTGCAATAGGGGAGCCGGGATAGCCGCATGGTAGTGCGTTGGACTCTCAATGCTCGGGTCGTGAGTTCGAATCCCGGCTGGAGCCAAATATTTGTGCTGGCCTCTTTCTCGTTGCCCCGCCTTTGATATCACCCTTACGTGGTGGAAAAGGACGTTAAACTCCCAAACACCCACCCACCCTCAAAATGCGTACGAGTACGCAGAGCTCGAGGTCCCTTGAAAATGCGTAAGGCGTACCCAAAATGCAATAGATGAGCCCCCCCCCCCCAAAAAATGCAATAAAAGCAATCCCCGAGGAACCTTTCCTATCATTTTTACAAGAAATATCACAAACATACTCATTTTTGCCTCCATTGCCTCCAGTGCTAAACTGCCTCCATGGCAAACAGAAAAATAATGACAGAAGATTAGAAATCTGCCAGAAGTGTCAATAATTACACTGAACACATGAAAATTTTCGCAATTAGATATTCCGTATTGTAGAAGTCTGTCAGAAGTGTCAACAATTACACTGAACGCATGATAATTTTCGTAGTTAGATATTCCGTATTATACCGAGGTCATTGACATCTACTTTGAATTAAGCGACAGTAAAATCAGCTTTCCTATCAGTGAATCGGTTCAACATGAACGATCACGTGATGGGTTTTTTATACAAACCCCGCACCATGACAGTTTGTCCTGACAGGAATTGTACTGAAAATTGTGAAGGTATTGACAACCCGGAAGTGCGTTGAACCTTTTTGTCGGATATATTAACATTTTATTCCTGGGTTACAGATTCACAGCGGGACTGTATGTGTTCAGTTGCAGTATTCCAGTCAGGTTTGTTGAGTCAGCATTTTTCGGTGTTTGTTGTTGTTGTTGTTGTTGTTGTTGTTGTTGTTGTTTGTTTTTTGTTTGTTTTTTGGGTTGTTGTTGTTTGGTTTTTTTTGTGCGGCGTAAAGCCCTAACTAACTAACTAACTAACTAACTAACTAACTAACTAACTAACTAACTAACTAACTAACTAACTAACTAACTGTTTTGTTGTTGTTGTTTTTTTGTTGTTGTTGTTGTTGTTGGTGGTGGTTTTTTGGGTTTTTTTTTTTTTTGGTTTTTTTTTTTTTTTTTTTTGGGGGGGGGGGTCTTTTTTGGTATTGTTTTTACTTTAAGATCAGCCTTTCGACATTTCTAGGCTTCACAAAAAATGATATGTTTGAGCAATCGTGCTTGTGAGTACACTCGGAATAGGCTATTTTAAGTTTAGCAAAGCTCTTTAGTAAAGCTCTTAATGCAATACCTGCATTTGTACTGGCCGCGGCTAGACTATTTCGAATGTACAGGCGCAGTCACTAGCGCAACTGTTCTAAACCAAGTTTCCCTACAGAGAGTTTTGCACTCTCAGAAATAGCTCCTTTAAACGAGTAATTTCCGGAGGAAGGCTTTGGGCAAAGAAAATTAACTAACTTCAGCAAATGTCATCCCATTCATGCGTAAGGAGCTGGTCAACACGCAGTTGCTTTTTCCCTACAGGTTTGATAGTTATGGAAAATGCCAGGCCTTTTGTTTAACGTTCACCGTGGCCTTGAGACAATAGTACAGAAACGTCAAGCCGGCACGCAACGTCCTTTCTGAACTTAAACCTCCGCCCACACAACTGTCGACTCCAGGCCATCGACTCTCTTGTTTATCAAGCGTCGCAGCTGCCGTCTCCGTCTAAAGACATGACCGGATTTTAACTCTTCCCTTCCCGCTTACACTTAGAAACCCTGCCTGCAGTTGTCGTGTTCCCTAACTTACGTCATGTCAGTGTCAATTTGTTTTCTCTTCCCAACATGTATTTTAAGGATCTCTTTAAAATAAACAAGCACGCATTTACATATCTCAACAACAACAACAACAACAACAAAGGACCGAGAGGGTCAGGTAACTGTTCACCGTCACTACCCTTAACCGAGGAAAATCAGAAATGGTAGTGGCCCTCGAGTTTGAGTACATTTGACAGCTGGCCAAAGAAATCGATCGGTTTTAACCCTTCCCTTGCCGCTCACACTTAGAAACCTTCCCTACACGTGCCAAAGGTTCTCTAAAAGTACATCTTTTGTTGTTGTTGTTGTTGTTGTTGTTGTTGCTTTATGCAACGTGATTGTCTCTTGTCGGTTTCTTCAGAAAAACAGGGACTGGGAGGTTGTGGGAACTGTTTAGGGTCATTTCTGGTCATAGCGTTTCAAGTAAACTCTAAAATTTCACGAAAAAACGTTATGCCTGCCATGAATTTAACTCTCTGCACCACTCTCTCCTTATTCTCTAAAACGAGAGAAAGAAACCAACAACACACACACAACCAAAAATAAGAGCGGGAGAAAATAAATGACAGAAAAAATGAGAGAAAATTGGAAAAATGAGAATAAATGAGGAAAAACAAAACAAAAATGACACCAAAAAGGAAGAGAAAAATGAGAGAAAATTCGACCAAAAATGAGACAAAAAATAAGAGAAAATGAGAAAGAAACGAGAGGAAAAAGAAAAGAAAAAAAAGACAAAAAAATGAAAACGAAATAATGAAGAAAGAAAGAAAAAAATAGAAAAAAAAGGGGGGGGGGAGGGGGGGGTGAGGGGGGGGGGGGCAGAAGAAAGAAAAGACAACAAGAAAATGCCACACACGCGGTGGCAAATCTCCTGCCCATGGAATCTACCCAGTGCCTTTGGTAATTAATGGTGGAAAAGTCTTTGGGAAAAATCTTTGGGAAAAGTGTGAAGCGAACCCCAACTGCATGTCACCCACTCAAGCACAAGCCGAGGTCACCGTTGTTTAACTTCACAACAGAGCTGCGACCGCTGATGAGACAGGTAAGGCTTCTGGGGCAGCGCTGCGATAGGTTGGCGGGGCACAGAGCTGTTCCCCGTGCAACTTCGCTTTAAAAGTTTCGACCGTGATAGCTCTGTTGCAGGGTGGAATCGGCTGAGCAAATCTAATAGGCTTCTTTGGAGTGTGATAATGAACACACACACCGAAAATGGTGTTGATTAGTGCGGCTGTTATTGAGATATTTAACTGAAATACAGACAGACAGACAGACACACACAGACACACACACACACACACACACACACACACACACACACACACACACACACACACACACACACACACACACACACACGACACAGTTGACTGCAATAATCCACGTTCTCGCTTCGTGGGCATGGGCTTAAAAAACACAGAAGAAAAAGACGCTAACTTCTCTCCCGGTTGTCCCTCAGACGATCAATTTACTTTTTTCCCCCTCCGCCCTTAAACCCTGAAGGCGAAATTGAGGTGACAGGCAGAATTAAGACAGATACGTGCTAATGTGTGGCTGATTTTCAGGAGCATGTTTTGCCTAATTAACTGCAAAAGCGAACTGGTGGGTTTTTTTTTTATTCTTCTTCCTCATCTTTTACCGTACCTTATTTATTTTTTTCTTTTGTTGTTGTTTGTCTTTTTTCTTCTCTAATGAAGAAAAAAAATGTTATCAGGGTTGGTTTGTGCCTTGCAGCACCCATTCCCCCCCCCCCTTCCCCCCAAGAAGGAACGTCATCGATGTCAACATTTGTGGCTCTAGATTTCTGAAAGGAACGAATAGGTAAGTGATGCTGCAAGGGAGAAAACTGTGCCTGTGTGGGGAGGATAATTACTAGATCTAGCAGTTCCAAGCACAGGGAAAAAAATAGGAAGGGGGGGGGGGGGTTGGTGGAGATTAAAGGAAACTGAGAAGAGGCAAGATCTGTGTCGCATACACCAGCAATTATTCTTCCCATACAGGCACAGTTGTCTCCCTTGCAGCGCCCACTTACCTATTCGCTCCCCTTGAGCAGTACGTTTCGCTGCTGCAATCACTACTTTTTTTTTTTTTTTTGTTCTTTTTTATATAGATTCCTGGCTCCGAGGAGCAATCGCCGCACCCCCCCCCCCCCCCCACCGACCACCAACCACCCAGCTCTTGCTACAACGGTTACAGAAGCGCGCACAGCTCAAGGGTGTGGCAAAAAACCAGTTGCGCAAAGAAACACCGCCCCTTCAGGCAAGCATGCACGCTATACCCCGCGTAACACAGGCTGGCACTGGAACTTGCCCACACCACCGCCACACAGCTACAGCGTTGCAGGGTCTCTGGCACGCGACAGCAACCAGGCAGCGAAGACAGATCGCGGACAGCTTCTGCCGCTGTGGCCGTGTCGTTAGTCGCTGCTGTTCAGCGGAGGACAAGTACGAATAAGTACCGGATCGATCAACGTTCCGAACTTCATCAAGAGAAGTGCGTGTGTGTTTGTGTTTGTGTGCGGCAGGCAGCTTGTTGGAGTAGGTAGGTACTTAGGTACTCTGCGAGGACAACTTGTTTTTTGGGGGGGTTTTGTTGACAGGGTAAATGAAATTGCTGAGTGATGACGTGAAGTGATTTTCAACGCTCAATAACTCGTGTCGATAACTGTTACGATTATCGTCAAGAGAAGTGTGTGTGTGTGTGGGACAGACAGCGTGTTCGTGTAGGTAGGTATTCAGTGTGGACATAGCGTTGTGGGCCCGCATGTAGAAGTCGAGGTTAGGGATTTTAGCCCCGGGTTAAAGTGTAACCTCGAACTAAACTAGCTCTAGGGTTAAACTTTCTGTTGTTTTTTATTTTAATAAGGAAGCGGGTCCATTCCACCATGGTGCCTAAGCCTTTATAGAAGGATTTTTTCTTCCTTTCTTCGCTTCCTTTTTCTACTTAATTTTGTTTCTGGGTTTTTTTCCCTCCTAGTATGGGTAGGCCCGTAGCCGTGGGTTAAATTACCCTCGAGTTTTTACATACGGGCCCGTGGTTTTGGTTATTACTGTCGAGGCAAATTGGCTATGCTGTGAGTTGATGTGAAATGATTTCAACCCTCAGTAACTGAAACTGATCGTTAAACGGGTTAACTCCGTCTTTCCTGAGCCAGTTTACGTTTTGGAACAGCTTCCTTCGCGAGTGCGGCTGGACGCTCGAAATACTCTATCCTGATGATTAGTACAGCTCTTAATGCTGTTTTACACTGTGCGCGAGCGGTCGAACATTCAAATTCTACGACTTTTGTGACGCTACTGGAGAGGGGTCGCCGAGTCATCGAGTACGCTTCTGTTGGCTCAGTGCCAGCATTACAGACTCTGTCACTGTCCAGGTGTCTAAGTGGTGTGATGATAGATAACACGGAAACAGCTCAGAACCATCCGTCAGCATAAAAAAGGTAGCATGAATACAAAGAGAGAGAGAGAGAGAGAGAGAGAGAGAGAGAGAGAGAGAGAGAGAGAGAGGGGGGGGGGGGATTTGTTGACTTGGTTAGGCATCGATTGAAGTATCCAGCGCGATTGTTTTGGTTATTTTTGATGAGAGCAAACTGACAGTCTTGTGAGTCGACGTGAAATAATTTTAACGTTCAATAACATGAATTGCTCTGTTTTCGTCAAGAGAAGTGTGTGTGTGCGTGTGTGTGTGTGTGTGTGTGTGTGTGTGTGTGTGTGTGTGTGTGTGTGTGTGTGTGTGTGTGTGTGGTGTGTGTGTGTGTGTGTGTGTGTGTGTGTGCTACAGGCAACTTGTGAGTGTAGGTAAATATAGAGGTACTCAACACAGACAAACTGTTTTCCATAGAGCTGAAAGGGCAAACTGAAAACGACAACGTAAACTGATTTTACCTCGATTCGACAGTTAAACTATTTTCATCCAGAAAAGTGCGCGGCAGACAGACTGTTGACGTAGACGTTATAAAAGTATTCAGCTTGGACAAATTTGCATGGTTGTTTTGGTTATTTTTGTTAAAGCAAATTGAAATTGCTGACCAACGACGCAAAAATAATTATAAATGGAATCGACTGTCACTACTATTTTCATCAAGAGAAGTGCTTGATAATAAGATTGTTTGTGTAGATCACAGACGTATAGAGATAGACGCACCGCGGTGCCGGAAAAGTGACGCCGCCGCGCGCCATGTTGCTAGTACCTGGAAGTGCCAGCTGTTTACATAGCGCGCATAGCATTGGCCAGACGCTATCAGCTGTTTACATAGCGCGCATAGCATTGGTCCGCTTTATCTTACGTCACATTTCTGATGACGTCTTTCTAAAGAACTTTGTATTTCGAACGAGGCGTCCTATACACAGAGCCTCTGAGTTCTGGTATTAGTAAGATGGCCGCGATAGCGACACTCGCAAGCAGCGGTGGCAGCGTGCGGCGGTGCGTCTATCTCTTTACGTCTGTGGTGTAGATAGGAAAACAGGTGTTCAATGCGGACAACTTGTTTTGGTGTGTGCTGATAGAAGCAAATTGGAATTACTGCGCGACGGCGTGGACTATGTTGACAACGCGAATCGATCTTCTATACGGTTTTCGTCAGACAGTGTGTGTCAGACAATTTCTTGGTGTAGGTAGGTACAGAGGCCTTTCAGCGTGGGCAGTTGAACGCGATTGTTTTTGAGATTGCTGTCGCGGCAACTTGACAGTGGTGTGAGTGGATGTGAAATGGTTTTAACCCTCAACAACTTGAATTGATCTGTAATAAGATTTTCAGAGAAGCGTGTGGCTGGTAGTTTTACGGGTGTGGGTATGTATAAGCTTGGATATATCAGCGTGACTGGCAAATCGACAGTGGTCTGACTCAATGTGAAATGTTTTCATACTTGAATCGCTCCAACATACAATTGTTATCATGAGAAGTGTGTGGTAGCACCCCTCTGCCTGCTGTACCCAAGCAGGGGGGGGGGGGGCAAGAGTGTCTTTTTGCCCCCCCCCCCTGGAAAATCAGGTGACTATGGCAAGAGGGGGGGCAAACCCATAGTCTTGCCCCCCCCCCCTTCCCCTACCTCTTCCCCTACCCCTCTTAGTGCTCTCTCCCTCATCCCACCCTACAGAGAACTTCTGTTTTTGCGGACCGAAGGCTGTCCGCTCTTCTGATTGCCCCCCGCTTTTCACTTTTTTCGGGCAACGTCTGGTTCGTAAAGGTTTTTTGTCTACGCAGCATTTGATCGCCCCCCCCCCACCCCCCCGCTTTTCACTTTCTTCGGGCAACGTTCCCCCCTCCGAGATTCTGCCCCCCCTCCCCCCAACATCTTCCGGCGCCCCTGGTAGCAAGATTGTTGGTGTAGGTATGTACAGAGGTACTCATCGCGGACATTTTTTTTTTTTTTTTTTTTTTTTTTGGGGGGGGGGGGGGGTTAGTCTAAAATTGCTGAGTGACGGCATAAGATGATTCTAACCTTTGATACCTTGAATTTACCATTGACACGATGTTCGCCAGAAAGAGAAGGGTATAGGTTGTTGACTTAGGTAGGTGTAGAAGCATTCTAATCAGCGTGACCTATTTGATTGTTTTGTATTTTTGTCTACCAGTCGACTTAACCAGCTCTCCTATTGCTGTTAGGGCAGATCGAAAATGCTGTGAGAAGACGCAAAGCAGCTGCACTCAGTTGAAAGTGCGTCAATTCTCTACCAAACTTTCACGCTCAGTAACATGTTTGATATACAGTGTAATCGTGTCTCGTAAAAGAAGTTAATGAACCGATAAACAGCCATGATTGCAATGTCTGAGACTGAAGAAAGGAGTTCCGTCCCTTGATCACCACTCTTTCCTAACGGCTGTCGCGCCGGAACTCGATTTTGAATTTGGTTGACCCAAACTGAAACATTTTTCGTATCTCCAACACAATGTCATAAGACTTTGTTGAAGTATCATGTAGTTGTTTTCAGTGTTCCCTACTCTTCAGCACGAAACCTGTGTACAACTAGAAATACACCATAGACAAAGTTTTCAAGGGGCTGTTGCTACCATTTGTGACCCTCCACCACGAAATGAGTCGTCTTGTAACATGAACAAATAGCACAAGAAGACTCATTTCGTCATGGAGGGTCACATTTTATGTGATGACAGATCGCTCTGAACTGTTTTCATGTGATGACAGATCGCTCTGAACTGTTTTAATGTGATGACAGACCGTTCTGAGCTGTTTTCATTTGATGACAGATCGTTCTGAACTGTTTTTCGGGTAATGGCAGATCGTTCTGAACTGTGTTCATGTGATGACAGATCGTTCTGAACTGTTTTCAGGTGATGACAGATCTTCTGAACTGTGTTCATGTGATGACAGATCGTTCTGAACTGTGTTCATGTGATGACAGATCGTTCTGAACTGTTTTCATGTGATGACAGATCGTTCTGAACTGTGTTCATGTGATGACAGATCGTTCTGAACTGTTTTCATGTGATGACAGATCGTTCTGAGCTGTTTTCATGTGATCACAGATCGTTCTGAACTGTTTTCATGTGATGGCAGATCGTTCTGAACTGTGTTCATGTGATGAAAGATCGTTCTGAACTGTGTTCATGTGATGAAAGATCGTTCTGAACTGTGTTCATGTGATGACAGATCGTTCTGAACTCTTTTCAGGTGATGACAGATCGTTCTGAACTGTGTTCATGTGATGACAGATCGTTCTGAACTGTGTTCATGTGATGACAGATAGTTCTGAACTGTTTTCAGGTGATGACAGATCGTTCTGAAATGTGTTCATGTGATGACAGATCGTACTGAACTGTTTTCAGGTGATGTCAGATCGTTCTGAACTGTTTTCATGTGATGACAGATCGTACTGAACTGTTTTCAGGTGATGACAGATCGTTCTGAACTGTGTTCGTGTGATGACAGATCGTTCTGAACTGTGTTCATGTGATGACAGATCGTTCTGAACTGTGTTCATGTGATGACAGATCGTTCTGAACTGTTTTCATGTGATGACAGATCGTTCTGAACTGTTTTCATGTGATCACAGATCTTCTGAGCTGTTCCGTATCTATCACCACACCACTTAGACACATGGACACAAAACCGAGCACTGACCTGTAGCAATCAGCAGCCCGGGAGTAGCTTTTACTGACTGGCTGATGTGGTAAATTCAAGGGTTAGTGCTACCATTTTTTATGCTCACAGATCGTTCTAAGCTGCTCGTATCTATCACCACACCACTTAGACACCTGGACAGTGACAGCGTCTGAGCCAACAGAGGCGTACTCGATGACGCGGCGACCACACTGAGCGCTCCAGTAGTGTAACAACAATCGTAGAATTTGAATGTTCGACCGCTCGCGCAAAGTGTAAACAACACTGTATCGCATTAAGAGCTGTACTAATCATCAAGATAGAGTATTTCGAGCGTACAGGCGCACTCACGAGCGAAACTGTACCAAAACACAAAGATGGAATTCACCCGTTTCACCGGATGCATGACATGTGTAGGTTTGATCGATTTTTAAACAGCTACAGTTCATAAAAAAAGCCAAGCGGAATGCAGTTGCTTTGACTTGAATCGACCGTAAGGACTATTTTCACCAAGAACAGAGCCATGGAAATAGAATGTCGGCGTAGAAACGTAGAGATGTATTAAAGGTCTGCATTTCTCAACAAAAAGCCGCAAACAGTGTGTGTGTGTGTGTGTGTGTGTGTGTGTGTGTGTGTGTGTGTGTGTGTGTGTGTGTGAAATTAAACTGCGATTCCTGCATAATGCAGGCAACTCTGTAATAGTTGCAGAGTTTTCAGCGCTTCCGAGACCCTTATAAAACCAGAGCGTGGGTTTGCGGTGACATCATTGTGCTTTCGGTCAGTGAGCGAGACACATCGCTACAGCGTCTCGCGGGTGTTGTGTGCTGCACGAGAAGACTAGCCTCTGCGATCTTTCTCGCTCAAAAACGCAAACTGAGCTGTGAAATCAGGCTGCCCTTGGCTTTTATAGAGGTTTCAGGGACGCCGAAAACTCTGTAACTGTGACAGAGTTAACTGTACATTTTGCAGAGTCGGAGTTTTTTTTTTTTTTTTTTTAAACATTGTTTGTGGCTTTTTGTTGAGATAGCAGACCTTTAAGCCCAGAAATGCACGGTTGTTTTGGTTACTGCTGTCGAGGCAAATTGAAAGCGCTGAGCGAGAACGTAACATGAATTCGTTTCCTCGATAACCGATCATTACTTTACACGATTTTCATCAAGTGAAGTGCGTGCGTGGTAGCCAGCTTACAAGGTAGGTAGGTTCAGAAGTCCTCGACGCCTACACATCGGCGTGACTGTTTCAGTTATTTCTGTAAGGGGGATTGCGATTACGTAGCAGCGTACGCGTAGTTACTTGAATCAGTTAACACATGACGTACCGCACTCGAGTACCCCACGTTTTCGGTTGTTTTGGTTACAGACCAGTGTTAGCTTCCGGGTCATATAGTAAGAACGACGCTAAATATACTAGGAAATCTTTGCCCCTTTTAAAATTTGTGTGCAGAGTAACAAATGGCAATCTGGTGCTTTGTAAAAAAAAAGTTTCATGCCAGGTAATAGTAAAATCAGGGACAAATGAGGCTTGCTTGTGGACTATTTGTATTCATGCGCGGCTGGCACAGGAGCCAGGAGACGACCGTTGAATGAGGGGGTATGTGGTCGCTGCCAACACTGCCAAAAAACGGAATATTGGAATTTGTTGAAATTTATTCTACACATAAGTCTATGGCTGTCTAATTTTTGTGATATTTTTTTTTTTTTTTTTTTGGGGGGGGGGGGGTAAATTTTAAAGCATTTCTAGGGTGTCATCCGCAACCTTATGTGTAAGAGGAATATATAGCGTTCTCCTCCAAAAATGCATGTATGGTAAGTAGTCTTTCCGGTTTTGGCCCTGTGTGCGGAAATCAGGCAAGGTTAACGGCTCCCTGGCGGCTCTTACTGCAGCAAAACACGAGTATAATCAAAATGCAACACTCCCAGTGAGCCAAATTTACATTCATGCATCCATGAGGACACTGGTGGAAACCCGGACTTATGTGGTGGGGGGGGGGAGGGGGGTGTTTGGGGGTTTAACGTCCTTCTCCACCACACAGGGTGATATCAAGGACGGGGCAACGATAAAAAAGCCATCACAAATATTTGGCCCCAGCCAGGATCGAACTCGCGACCCGATCATTAGAAGTCCAACGCTGTACCATTCGGCCACCCCGGCTCCCCACTTATTTGGTGGGACCTGAGTTGATAATACGACTTGAATAGGAGAGAAAGGTAGCTCATAGCCCATAGGCGTTGGTAAGTATAGTGATAACCACTGACATTTGAATGGTCTGGTTATTTCTGCGGAAGTAAATTGATATTACTAAGCGACGACGTTAACTGCAAAAAGTCACGTAGGCCTTGGATATGATTTTCAACAAGAGAAGTGTGTGTGTGTGTGTGTGTGTGTGTGTGTGTGTGTGTGTGTGTGTGTGTGTGTGTGTGTGTGTGTGTGTGTGTGTGTGTGCGCGCGCGCGTGTGGAAGAAAGCTTATACGGGCTAATTGCATCTTTGCTAGGCCAACTCATGTTTCGGGACAGTTTCGCTCGTGAGTGCGCCTGTACGCTCGAAATACTCTATCTTGATGATATTAGTACAGCTCTTAATGAGACACAATGTTGCTTATACTTTGCCCAAGCGGTCGAACATTCAATTTCTACGACTGTTGTTACGCTACCGGAGCGCTCAGTGTGATCGTCGCGTCAACGAGTACGCTTCTGTTTGCTCAGTGCCAGCAGTACAGACTCTGTCACTGTCCAGATCTCTAAGTGGTGTGATGATAGATACCACGAAGACAGCTTAGAACGATCTGCGAGCATAAAAACTTATAGAATAGGTAGGTACGGAAATACCCAGCCGTGGGCTGGTAGGAGCCATTGGTTTGGCCATTGTTGCTTTGCTGAGAAGCAAAGTATAACTACTTAGCGACACGGTAACGTAATTTTCACCAGCAATAAGACCAACATATTATTAATGCATTATTATTAATATTTGGGGCGGTCGGTGGTCTAGTGGTTAAGAGACCTGTCACCAGTGCGAGAGGTCAAGGGTTCGAGTCCCACTCGGGGCAAAGACTTTTTCCTTCTCGTATGTGGCACCGTTCATTCGGGCCGATCGTCGGGGGTTCTCTCCGGGTACTCCGGCTTCCTCCCCCTCTGCTTTGGAAATGTTCAGCCCACCAAATTTGAAAAATAAATGCAATTCTAAATCCCGAAATTTAAATAGCTGAGCTGACCCTTCGCACCACGTGATTGTAATGTGTTTATGTCAAGTGTGTGAGAGAATGCGTGTGATTCACGTGAGCGTGCGTGTTGGGTTCAGTTCGCGGCGCTTTGAGCCGATTCAGGAAATTGGGTAAAGCGCCTATACAATACTCATTATTATTATTATTATTATTAATGCGATATTCACGAAGAGGATCGGAACTGCTCAGTAACTATATAGCCTGCTGACGTAGACAGATGTCCGTATATTGTTGCTGTCGATGGTCGTGGGTAAACTGAGCGTGGACGATTGAAAATGTTGGCGCTGGTCATTGCTGCATGCATCGCGGGGTCTAATCAAGATAGACGTCAGTCTTTCTGGTGCTGCTCTGCTTCAAAAGTAGCATGCACCGCCAGGGCAGAGTGTTTCCAAACAGTAGCACCAAGTGTTTCCATTTTCAAATTTGAGTAGTAAGGGTTTTAGTCTAATGGTTAAGGTGTCCCACTTCGGATACTGAGCAGCCCGGTTCGAATCCGTGGTGGGCAGGAGTTTGGATGGGGTTTTCCCTTTCAAAATTGAGTCAAAATCACGAGCAGACTTGTTGACCGCGCCTGCTCCGTCCCCGTGTACACACGCACGCACAAATACCATGTGTGCACGCTAAAAATCTCACGTCCGTCTTTCGAGGAAGAGTAGGCTGTGGCCGGTGGCGTGGAAAAACAGAAATACTGTCGCACGCACCAGAGTGAATAGCAGGGTGGAGATCTGCACATAACGTAGCACTCAGCGGCAGCAGGTTTTCACTGCTTCGTCCTCCAGCCCTGCGGTGCCATGAGCATTTCAGGAGAGATGGGTATGTGCGCCGAGGAGAAGTCTACCATACCATACCATACCATACCATACCATACCATACCATACCATACCATACCATACCATACCATACTAACGAGTGTTTCCAGCGGACTTTTGGTCTGTCGGCCTGTAACTGAGAAAGCGCACGTTTGTCAAGCAGACGACTTTCACTAACGCGCGTTACTGCAATGCAAAAGACGTGTACATGTTTGTGGGTGAGCGGTGGTCTAATAGGTAGCGCGTCGGACTTAGCCGCTGCGCTACTGAACGGCCGTCACCAATGTCATGGCGATGAAGCGTGGGGTTCGAGCCCAGGTCGAGCTTGTGATTACGTGATACCGGTTTTTCCTGGCTACCGGGCTGCTCATCGGGGGTTTCTCTCCGGATTATCCGGCTTTCCTCTCCCAGGAAAATTGTAAAAAATATATATAATTATATGCATACAGGATAGGTGACCGGGGGAAGCAGCCCCAATTTCCGGAAAGGGATAATAAAGTAGTAAAAAATAAAAATAAAAATAAATGCTCATATTTCAAACACTTATCTTTGCTCAGGAGCAATCGTCTTCGAAACCTTTGAAGCGAAGTAGCACCAGAAACACTAGTGTCCATTTTGAGTGCACCCTCCGTGTGCATGAGGAAACTTAAAATTGCGGGTCGTCGATGCAAAAAGGTTTGAACTCACGCAGTGAGGAAATTCATCAGGAAAAGTGCGCGCATTTTCGTGATTGCTTTCCGACACAGGGGGTGTGTGTGCTGAATGCCCTGTGATTAGTGTTTGAACGAAACTCCACGGAATGTGAATATTCATACTTGAAAACCAGGACTTCAGCACTGCAGAAACACGCGTCAAAATTACTTGAAAAGCTAGATCTTAACACGTGAAGTTTCACTACTTGAAAATTGCGCGCATTTAGGTGATTACTTTCCGACGCAGGGGGTGTGCTGAATGCCCTGTGATTAGTGTTTGAACGAAACTCCAAGGAAAGTGAATATTCATACTTGAAAACCAGGACTTCAGCACTGGAGATCTGAGCAGAAACACGCGTCAAAATTTCTTGAAAAGCTAGATCTTAACACGTGAAGTTTGACTACTTGAAAATTGCGCGCATTTAGGTGATTGCTTTCCGACGCATGTGGGTGCGCTGAATGCCCTGTGATTAGTGTTTGAACGAAACTCCAAGGAAAGTGAATATTCATACTTGAAAATCAGGACTTCCGCACTGGAGATCTGGGCCCGTATGTAAAAGTCGAGGTCAATTTAACCCACGGCTACGGGCCTAACCCAGACTAGGACAAAAGAAACCCAAAAGCAAAATTAAATAAGAAAGTAAGCGAAGAAAGGGAAGCGAAGCGAAGAAAAAAAAATCCTTCTATAACGGCTTAGGTACCTTCCTGGAGTGGGCCCTCTTCTTGATTAAAAAAAAAAAAAAAATTAACGCTAGAGCTAGCTTAGTTCGAGGTCAGACTCCAACCCAGGGCTTATCAAATCACGGGCCCTGAGCATAAACACACGTCAACAGTTCTTGAAATCCTAGATTTAAAGCTTGAAATTTGATTACTTGTAAGTCTGGATTTCAACACTGGCGGTCTGAGAAGAAAATTGCAACAAAAATGCTTGAAAGGCTAGATTTTGAACACTTGAGATTTGTAATCTGGATTTCAACACTGGTTGTCTGAGAAGCAAAATGCAACGAAAGTGCTTGAAAAGCTAGATTTCAACACTTGAGATTTGAGAAGTAGTCTTAAACGACCGGTGTGGCTTTTTTTTTTTTTAAACACGTAACGGAGACAAATTTGTAAGACTAGAACAAAGTTGTTACGACAAAAAAGAAGACTTGCATAGATACGACGATAGTGAGGATTAAATTTGTCACAAGTTAAAACAAAAGCATAGAACTGTGAATTTTCCCTCAGTTCCAGAATGGATAATTATGTCTGAGAACTTGACCTCGCAGTAATTTGACTAGTTCGTTATTATACCAGCTTATGTCAGCAGGTCGTTTGCAAAACAACTTTGATTGATTGATTGATTGATTGATTGATTGATTGATTGATTGATTGATTGATTGATTGATTGATTGATTGATTGATTGATTGATTAACTGACTGATTTTCTCCCTTAGATGGACCGGCAACAGACCAGTACTGCCGCCCACAATATAAGGAAGGAAACGGCACCGTTTGTGGCCCCTATCAACGGTTACTAGCGTGCTACCGGAGAGGTCAATTGGATTCAAAGTGACACGATCACGGAAAGGCAGTATCGCTCTACGTGACGCTGTAATCTACCACAAACTGCAAAGTCACCAACCTCGACAGCATAGCATGAGTGCCTTGAGACTGTGAGAATTCATCTTCGAAAACGTGTTAACGTTCACAAAAGAAGAGCTCCAAAATAGACGCCCTTTCCACGATCCTTTAAGAAGGGTTGTTAATGCGGTATCGCTTTTCACAAATGGCTGACTCAAGGGGCTGGAGTTACAGAAAAGTCCAGAAAAGGCACTTCCTGAAAGATAAAGCCTACTTTATCTGAATCGACCGTATTTGATCCCTTTAAAATTGGACGTTGAGCGCTTGGCGTTTTGTTCGGTTTAACTCAATTCTTACCAAGTAAGCTTGGGTTTGTGCACCAGTGGCATCACAAAAAAAAACAACAACATCAATTTATATCTGCATGGATTTACATTTGGCATAGTGGGAGTGTTGTACTTTGATTTTCACACGTGTTTGCTGCAGTAAGAGGCGTCAAGGAACCGTTAATCTTGCCTGATTTTCGCATACAGGGCCAAAACCGAAAAAGAGTCAAGAACGTGGGATACTCGTTGGCGGTACGGAATGTGTTAAATATCGCAGAATAAAACACGTGTCTGAAATCCATAAGTGGTGATGGTCTGCATTCCTGAAGTTTGTCACACAAATGGAAATCGTGACTTGTGAACAGAGACTGTGATTTTGTGCTGCAAGTGTGGATATTTGTCTTTGAGAATCGCAGACCAGCCGAGCTGGTGGAACGTTGGACTATCAATGCTTTGGTCGTGAGTTCCATTCCCGGCTTGGAGACCAGAAAACAATTGGGCTCGCTCTTTCTTACCCGTCTCTGACATCGCCTAACGTGTTTGAAAAAGAGTTTAACCAACCAACCAACCAACCAACCAACACATCAACCAATCAACCAGCCAACCAGCCAACCCATCCAAGGAACTGGAATAGCTGCAAGCCCACGGCTACACAGAAACAGAACTATCCTGAAATAACTCCTTCATCATAAACAGCCCGTCAGTTCAGTTCAAGACATCTGCAAGCCAAGCACGTGTTCCGTGCCACATAACAAAATTCAAATAAAAAAACGCGATCCTTTGACTGAACATCTGCCAGCGCCGAGTACAGGCCATGGTCACTACTTCTACGTCATTTCCGGTTGTTTTTGTCGCTGGCCCCCATTAAGGCATCGCGCGTGACAACATACCAATCTCCGGGACAAGATCTGTTGACGCCTGCATGACTGGTGAGGTTCGAGGTAAGTACGCTAAGGAGATTAGCCGAGTTCATAAATTACTTCTGACCATGGCGGCTTCATATTGTAGCGGGCAGTTCCGTGTTAAGAATCACTAGGGTAATTATGTTGACAGTTATTAACGGAAATGGATGTTGAAGAGAGGAGGGGGGGGGGGGTGTCTTTGGGGAGGGGGGGAGCGGAATGACAATCCGACACGCCCACATTTCCTTACGACACGTTGGATCCCCAATGCTCGGGTCGTGAGTTCGAATCCCGGCAGGGGCCAAATACTTGCTCTAGCCTTTTTCTCGTTGCCCCATCTTTGATGTCACCCAAACGTGGTGGAAAAGGACGTTAAACTCCTAAACACCTACCCACCCTCCTTACACCCTGTAGAATCCAGTTATATTGCATTATTCGTTTCCTTTCGACGACTTTCAATCAACAGGTCAGAACTTTAACATGTGCTATACGCAAGAACATCACCATTACCGCAGGCCCGCCTCTCCCCCTCCCCCACCCCGGATCCTCGCGACCAATAACTAAGGAAGGGTAAGGGAGTTTGGGGGTTTAACGTCCTTTTCCACCACTTCAGGGTGATATCACAGACGGGGCAACGATGAAAAAGCCAGCACAAATATTTGGCCCCAGCCGGGATACGAACTCACTACCCGAGAATTAGAAGTCCAACGCTCTACCATTCGGCCACCCCGGCGCCAACAGCCCACGACCCCCCCCCCCCACCCCCACGATCCCCCATCCCCACGACCCCCCCCCCAAAAAAAAAAAAAAAACAAACAAACAAACAAACAAACAAAACCCCAAAAAACAAGAAAAAAAAAATAACCATAACAACTAAGAAACAACAATATTGTGGGTGGGTGGGTGGGTGGGTGGGTGGGTGTTTGGGAGTTTAACGTCCTTTTCCACCACATAAGGGTGATATCAAAGACGGGGCAACGAGAAAAAAAGGCCAGCACAAATATTTGGCTCCAGCCGGCGGGATTCGAACTCACGACCCGAGCATTGAGAGTCCAACGCTCTACCATTCGGCCACCCCGGCTCCCCCAACAATATTGCAAAAAAGCACAGAAAACAAAACCCAAAACAAAATAAACAACGTCACCACCACAACAACAAACCAAAAATCACAAGAAAGCAAAACAACAACAACAAAACGGATTACCGAATCTTTTGAGTCGTTATGTTGTTATAATTGTCAAAGCTGACACCATTCAGATTAAGATATTTTAATGTCAGTTATTTTCGTCACTTTTGTCAAAATATAGAAATTGTCACGAGAAGAGAACATAAAAGATGAATTCGAAATTCTGGACTAAATTTATCCAGCCTGTTCCCCTTATCCTACGCCGCATGACAGTCTCACATGTCGCGGCCACATCAATTTTCCATCTGACTCTCTTCCGAACAAGCAGTGAATAGCTCGGTGCACGTGATGATAGCAATGTCATGACCCACTTCGGCTCAGTAAGGCTACATACCAGAGATGCAAATCTGGAGGAAAACACTATATATTCCTCTTACACATACCGCTGCAGATGACACCCTAGAAATGCTTTAAAATTCACCAAAAAATTCACAAAAATCAGGCGTAGAGGAAATTTAAACAAATTCCAATGTTCCGTTTTTTGGCAATGTTGGCAGCGACCACATACCCCCTCATTCCACGGTCGTCTGCTGGCTCCTGTGCCAGCCGCGCATGAATACAAATAGTCCACAAGCCAGCCTCATTTTTCCCTAATTTTACTATTACCTGGCATGAAACTTGTTTACAAAGCCAACAAAAAGCACCAGATTGCTATTGTTTACTCTGCACACAAATTTTAAAAGGGGCAAAGATTTTCTACTATATTTAGCCGAGTTCTTACTACATGCCCCGGAAGCTAATACCGGCGCGTAGCCAAAAGCGCCGCTCGCAGGCGCTCGCGAAAGTCGCAAGACTGAGTTGTTGAATAATCTCAGGAAATCCATCGTCTCAAGCCGGCTCTCAACTGGGTACTGCGGAGCGCCACAGTGCTGTCCACAGTTGTGACACAGTTGTGATTTTGGGGGGTTTCCGCCGCTGTGGCGTCATCACAACAACCTGGATTTCAAATAGCCACAACTGTGACTGTGGTTTCCACAACAGATTCTGATTGGATGTACTACGTCACTCGGCGCACAAACATGGCGGACAGTGCATCTTCAATCGGTTCGTCACCGAGCACAGCTGTGTTCAGTTTTGTAGCTAGTAGACACACCGAGCGCAACGACAGTGATGTGCACATGTGTGTTTCGCGCGCTGTGCCCAGTTAAGAGCAGGCCGGCTTCAGTCGGTCCGCTTATTAACTGTCGTCGATGGCCGTGAGGATTTGTCTGCTGGGGTCTGATGCATAATTCGAGACTATACACTCCATAATTATACTCCATAGACTTCAGGCGTATATTCTCCATCTCAGTCCTGGTTGTCCATCCCTGGGTTTCATGACTGACACCATCACCGAGAAGCGTTTAGGAGCTCGCTCCTTTGAATTGAGTGCTCTGCCCCTGCTCTGTCGAACGCCCTGCCGCCATCTTTGAAATCCGAGGCTGTGTGAACTGTCCATCACAGTCAAGGATATATCAAACATGGCCGACCTCTCACAATCGTGACTGGTTACAGAGCAGTAATAGCTTCCGGGTGATGTAGTAGAACTACGCTAAATATAGTAGAAAATCTTTGCCCCTTTTAAAATTTGTGTGCAGATTAAAAAATGGCAATCTGGTGGGGTTTTTTTTTTTTGGCTTTGTAAACAAGTTTCATGCCAGGTAATAGTAAAATTAGGGAAAAATGACGCTGGCTTGTGGACTATTTGTATTCATGCGCGGCTGGCACAGGAGCCAGCAGACGACCGTGGAATGAGGTCGAGGGGGTATGTGGTCGCTGCCAACATTGCCAAAAAACGGAATGTTGGAATTTGTTGAAATTTACTCTACACATGAGTCTATGGCTGCCTGATTTTTTTGTGAATTTTTTTTGGGGGGTGAATTTTAAAGCATTTCTAGGGTGTCATCTGCAACCTTATGTGTGAGAGGAATGTATAGCGTGTTCCTCCAAATTTGCATCTATGATACGTAGCCAATGGTATTCAACTGGTAGGGTACCCCTCCTACCCCTTTGCCCTCCAACCTGTCCCTTTGGTCTTCTCCAATCACTCGTTTGACAGGGGACGTTAAACTTCAATTAACCAACCAACCAGTTCGTCTGCAGCTGTTCGTATGTCAAAAGCCAGGTTTGACATTAAGCCCATTTTTAGCGAACGCTGTCCACATGATGTGACAGCTGAAAGCGCGCTACCCTGAACGGCGACTTGTGTCGGGTTTGTGCTGTGTATAATTAGTCCCAAGGGTGAACTCCAGATCTTGTTGGGCAGAATTACTTCATACGAACGCACCTGCTCTCTTTCAGAATGTGGTGCCTGTGGGTTTGGTTGTTGGAACCCTTTTCGCGTGGCTCTTTTTTGTGTCTGATGTAGAAATGATACATTTTACTTTTGGTACTGCTGTTGTTGTTGTTGTTGTTGTTGTTGTTGTTGGTGGTGGTGGTGGTGGTGGTGGTGGTGGTGGTTTCATTCGACGCAAGTTTCACCGACACAGGCTAGCTCTCTCTCTCTCTCTCTCTCTCTCTCTCTCTCATTTTCAAAAGCAGTCTTTCATTTTCTGGAGCGGCATTATGGAACCATCTTCCAGCCCATGTTAAGCACGCATGCTCTGTCACAAATTTCAAACAGATTTTCTTCAAATATCTTATACCACACGATGTTTAATCTTCCCACAGTTTATTCTCGCCCATTCCTACATATATTGACATATAACTGGTATGTTCATCACGCTTCTTAAATGTTCCTGTCTTATTAGAGTGTAGTTTCATTTCCTTTGGTTTTCTTGCTATTTAGCTTTTTTTCCACCTGTTGCATTACACCACCATTACGTGGTGGCAAAAGCCATGAAGTGTTTGATTTGTTTTTATCAAAATAATTGTTCACGTCCGTCACACACACAATAAAAACAAAAATCTTGGAGACACCCTCCCTTCCCTCGTATTCCTGGAAAGGAACCGAGAGTGAGGGGAGGGCGTTTGAAGCAGTAACTGAGACACTGAAAAAGGGCCTAAAGTTAGAGATTTCAGCCCAGTTGGAGAAAGAGAGAGAGAGAGAGAGGGGGGGGGGCATGGATGGGGGGAGGGGGGAAGTGATATCGTTTGCCTGACACAAAGCTTCCATCTAGGCAAGACCAAATTAAATTTCTGTCAAGGTTTCTTCGATTTAAATTCTCCGTCTTTAATATGTAATGGAAACCTTGGTGCCTTTGACAGATTAAATGTCTTCCCAAGCTGTTTCCCGCGCGCGAGAGCTGTTCCAAAAAACAACATCAAGGACGGGAGGTTTTGTATGTTGGGTTTTTTTTTTTTTAACAAGAAAACATGGACTGGTTAGCTCCCAGGCTTTGGTGATTTTATGAGGGAAATTGCGTTTTGATATATCCTGAAAACTTAGAACCATTCGTTCACACCCACCACCTCTCCCCACTCCCCTTCACCCACACAGCTTCCACTGTGACGTCACAATTCCCTAACCTTAGCCACAGTTTGGAAAATTGGCGAAAAAGCCTCCTTCATCTCCCGGTGTCCTTATACATGTATCTGACACTCTAGATGTTTAAAATGCCGGAAGATGTACAACTTAACCAACGATACTCAAACTAGGCTCACGATTTCCAGGGAACTATTTTGCGGATGTGATCAACTGTTGACGTTTGTGCTTCGGTTCCAGTTCGGTTGTTATCGTGTGTCTCATGCGGCTGGGAGGTTTTTGGTTGGTTAGGAGTAAAAACCCGCAGTGCACGGATATTTACCGATCGACCTACTTGCGCGTAGTGATTATCAAACTGTGACAGAGATCAGAAGAGAGGTGAAATCGGCGCGTGCAGTTTGCCCTTCACCATAATTATGTGGAGGTTAGCTATATAGCTTGACCTGTATTGCAGTTTTGACCGTTCAAGCTGTCACTTAATTGTTTGACTAATATCCTTTACCCACTTTGTAAAAAAAAAGTTCATTTTTGAATGCTCTCTCTCTCTCTCTCTCTCTCTCTCACACACACACACACACACACACACACACACACACACACACACACACACACACACACACACACACACACACACACACACACTAATTATTATTACCGTAGTCATTTATAAACACCCAACATGTACATATTTACATAATCTTGTTAGTTTTCATTAACTTTAATCATTTCTGTTTCTTGGCTATCTTTATCGTCTATTTTTGCTATTATGCTTATTCGCCGCCTTCCTGTATTTCAGTTTTAATGTCTATAATGTGTATAATCCTTAGCTTACTTTTACTCTCGTACTGTAGTCTAGCAACGGCAAGGCTGCAAACTGGCCTTTTGGCCAGAATCTTCTACCGTTGGAAAATAAAGGATTGTCATTCTCTCTCTCTCTCTCTCTCTCTCTCTCTCTTATCCTTTGAGCAGATTTTGTAAATAGATTTTGTAGTGTTAGCAATGGCAGGCATAAAACTGGCTGTCAATGTGAAATTTGCCTGTACCATTGTAAAATAAAATTTCATTGATTCATTGATTCATTGACTCTCTCTCTCTCTCTCTCTCTCTCTCTCTCTCTCTCGGGGCGAGCCGGGATAGCCGAACGGTAGAGCGTTGGACTTTCAATGCTCGGGTCGTGAGTTCGAATTCCGGCTGGGGCCAAATATTTCTTCTGGCCTTTGTTTTTTTTCCTTGCGTTGACCGTCTTCGATATCACCCTTACGTGGTGGAAAAGGACGTTAAACTCCAAAACACTCACACACCCACATCTTCTCTCTCTCTCTCTCTCTCTCTCTCTCTCTCTCTCTCTCTCTCTCTCGTTGTCGTCTGGCTGACAGTTTTGCGCATTCGTGAACATGTGCATTACAACAGAACGTTAGCAACCAAATACATACTGAGTTCGTTGACGACGGAAAGTTCCTGCTGCATTATTTATATCAGCTTAACAATTCATGGTTTTAGGCCGTGGTAATTGTGTCCCAGCGAACACATTGTTGTGTCTGGCACCAGAGGTGGTGGTCTTGACTTTGGCAGTGTCAGAGAAGTTGTTGCCAAGAGAAGCCATCCGCTTCTCTGAGGACTTAACTCTTAAACGCCCATTCAAAAATCGCAATTTTACTTCAAATCTTGAGATCACTAGAAAGTAGAAACCACTTTACGTCACTATTATGCGGTCTGAAATGGTTTTGGGTCTAGCGCGGAAGGCCCACACCTTGTGTAATAGTGGCTTGAAGTGGCTCCTACTGGTGTGCAGTGGCTTGGTCTCTTTGTTTTTTTTAACAAGTCGTATCATATAGTGGTCAGGGGGTGGTCCGGCTTGGACTCGTAAGAGTTAAAGGACTATTCCCAATAGTTCTTTGTTTCCCGTAGTGTAGTGGTTAGCACTTCGGACCTTGGACCCGGAGACCCGGGTTCGAGTCCCAGCCGAGGTAAGCGAGATTTTTTTCCTACCTAGGTCGGCTCCTGCCCAGAGTGGAGGCTGTTGCCACACAGCCGAGATTCACCCACTTCACGGGTGCGACTTCGGGGGTGCTTCTCTTGGTATGACACGTCTTATGATGTGGATGATTACATGGTCGGCACCGCAAGTGCCGTAGTTCCCGGGTCTGGTTAATGCCGAGATATTTATGACAGGAAGCGTGGAAAGCGGCCCTGTCCCGCAGTCCCAAACCACACAGACCTCCGTAGCATCATCTTACCATCATCCTCATCTCCATCATCATGCACAATAAAAATTGCCCCAGGTTCCGAGCCCTCCGTGGATTCCACCCATGACCTGGGAGGAACACCACTGGAACTGGCAAAAAAAAAGAAGAAAAAGAGTTGGGGCAGCCAAAAAACAAAAACAAAAAACCAACAACAAAAAAACTATGTTCACAAATCATTTCCAGCGATATAGTGTCTAGTATAGAACCACTTCGACACCTGCACTGACGACATCCCACATACTGGCACTGAGCCAACAGAAAGCTTTATGCGCGACACTGATATAGAGTAGTCAGCTAGAACTGAGGGCATTCACTGAGGTGAAGAAATCAAATTTTCGCTTGCACGGACTGCAACGGCATTTGGAGCTGTATTCGTGTGTGTGTGTGTGTGTGTGTGTGTGTGTGTGTGTGTGTGTGTGTGTGTGTGTGTGTGTGTGTGTGTGTTTGTGTGTGTGTGTGTGTGTGTGTGTGTGTGTGTGTGTGCGCGCGCGTTTGTGTGGGGGTGGGTGCGTGCGTGGGTATGTCTCTGCTTCCCACGCGCTGATTCTAATAGCATCCTTTTTCGTCTGCCCATTTGTACTGCACGGATCATTTTCTACCAAGAAACGAGCACAAATTATGTGCTATACGACGGATTTATTCTGGGTCCTCAAATAGCAAAATGTCACGAAATAGAGCCCTCCCCGACTCTTTGGATGGGCCACAGAGAGAGAGAGAGAGAGAGACAGACAGACAGAGAGACAGACAGACAGACAGACTGACAGACAGACAGCATGAGACTCAGTGAAAGACAAAAGACAGAGACTCAGCCAGACAGACCGACAGTACCAGAGAGACAGAGACTCACAGACAGACATACAGACGGACGGACGGACAGACAGACAGGACCAAAGAGCACCAGAGAGACAGAGATTCTCAGACAGACAGAAAGACAGGTAGACAGACAAATAGACAGGCAGACAGAGACTCAGAGAAAGAGAGAGAGAGAGAGAGAGAGAGAGAGAGAGAGAGAGAGAGAGAGAGAGAGAGACAGACAGACAGACAGACAGACAGACAGAGACTCAGAGAAAGACAGAACAAGAGAGACAGAGACTCAGAGAAAGACAGAACAAGAGAGACATAGACTCAGATAAAGACAGAACAAGAGAGAGACAGAGAGGCAGACAGACAGGCAGACAGGCAGGCAGGCAGGCAGACAGACAGATAGACAGACAGACAGACAGGCTGACTCAGAGAAAGAACAAGAGAGACAGAGACTCAGAGAGACCGAGACTCAGAGAGAGACAGACAGACAGACAGACTCAGAGAAAGAACAAGAGAGACAGAGGCTCAGAGACGGAGAGAGAGAGGGGGGGGGGTGGGTATGGGGGTGGATAGAGAAGAAGGGAGACAAATGGACAGACCGGATTCGCAAAGCCAAGACTCAGGAAGTCTTCAGCAGCACAGCCGCGCAAAACCGGCGTCAGCGGAACTGAAACAATTGGATAAGTTAGAGGGCAGGCCGCTGGAAACATAACTACCGATGCGCGAATGTAGGGCGGCGGACGCTGTTCTCCAGGCGCTTGGGTGAAAGTAGGTTAGTGCGAACGCGTGGGTAGGGATGGTCGGTTCGCTGCAAAATGACAGTCGCGTTCGTTTTTTTTTTTTTTTTTTTTTGGCTTTCTTTCTTTTTTCTTTTATAGGCGAACATGGTAGAGCACAGAATTGTAGGTGTGGGCGACTTTGTCAGGACGAAACTTGACAAGTCACTGTGAGCGAACATCCTCCGTGTTCGTTACTTAGTGATGGGGGAGAGGAAGCGGGGGAGGGGGTGGGGATGGGGAGGGGAGGGGGGAGGGCAAGCGAGAGGAAGAGGGAAATGATCAAGGGCGGTAAGTGATTGGACGATTGGACATCATTAGCAAGAGCCTCCTGATGAGGCCATCTGTTCTGAGGAATGAGAGAGACAGAGAGAGAGAGGGTGTTTGGGGGTTTTACGTCCTATTCCACCACATAGGGTGATATCAAGGACGGGGCATGCAACGATAAAAAAGCCAGCACAAATATTTGGCCCCAGCCGTGATACGAACTCCATTACCCGAGCATTAGAAGTCCAACGCTCTACCATTCGACCACCCCGGCTCCCCAGAGAGAGAGAGAGAGAGAGAGAGAGAGAGAGAGGGAGAGAGAGAGAGAGAGAGAGAGAGAGAGAGTGCGAAAGAAGAAACGATTTTTTGTTGTTGTTTTTGGAAAAATTTCATTGTCGTTTTGCAGGCAAACAAAGAAATACTATGACTTACACAGACGTTCCGGGACAAAAACAACAATAGCACAAAAAACAACAACAACCCCCCCACACACACACACAACACACACACACACACACACACACACACACACACACACACACACACACACACACACACACACACACACTGTTTTGGTACACTTTTGCTCGTGAGTGCGCCTTTACGCTCGAATTACTCCAGCTTGATGATTAGTACAGTTCTTAGTGCGATACAATTCTACGACCGTTGTTACACGTACTGGAGCGCTCAGTGTGGTCGCCAGCTCAGCATCACAGACGCTGTCACTGTGCAGGTGTCCGAGTGGTGTGGCGATCGTTCCCACGAAAACAGCTCAGATCGCTCTGTGAGGATAGATATGGTAACAACAGTCCCCTTGACATGCTATGACTAGACCAAAGCCTTCCACTGAAACTTTCTAATGTAAAATTCAGGCTCCGCATGTAAAAGTCGGGTTTAGAGAGTTTAGCCCCGCGTTAGAGTCTAACCTCGAACTAAACTAGCTCTATGGTTAAATTTTCTGGTTTTTTTTTTTTTTTTTTTTAAATCTGGAAGCGAGGCTCATTCCAGGAAGGTGCCTGAGCCGTTATAGAAGGATTTTTTCTTCCTTTCTTCGCTTCAATTTTTATTTAATTTTGCTTTTGGGTTTCCTTTGTCCTAGTCTGGGTTAGGCCCGTAGCCGTGGGTTAAATTAACCTCGACTTTTACATTCGGGCCCAGGAGACCTTCCTTGATTTTGAAAAAAAAAAGAAAAAAGTTCGCATGAAAAGAAATTGAAATGAGGCTTATCATTCATCATACTGAAGAAAAAAAAAAGAAGATAAAATCATAGGGGAAAAGATAATTACAAAAAAGGGGTTGAATCCAAAAGTATAATTTACGAAATGACTCATCTCTTTTTTAGCTATGTACGTCATGTTGAACCCTCTCCCTCTGTAATCATATCTAGCGCTGTGCTTTAAATTTTCTCGATAATCTATATCCCTGAGGGTCTGTCAGTATGCTGGTGAAATGGACGGAACGGATAGACGCACTAGTCAGGTATGCGCTTGCGCGAAATATTCGAAACGAGGCGGAGCTCTTGCGAAAGATAAATAAAAGGCAATACCACATCAAAAGAACCCGTATTTGACTTCTTTTTTTTTTTTTTCCTTTTTTAAATTTGTAGTCTTTATCTCGTTAATGGTACTGCGCACGTCCCCCCCCTCCCCCCTCCCCCATCACACACACACACACACACACACACACACACACACACACACACACACACACACACACACACACACACACACACACACACACTGGACATGAACACATGACAATCACGTGGTGCGAAAGGGACAGCTCAGCTATCTAAGTTTTGGAATTTAGAATTGCATTTTTTTTCAGGTTTTATGGGCTGTACATTTTCCAAAGCATGTTTGTAAGTGTTGCGATGGTACACGCTATCAAAAGAGGTCGGAACGATCTGTAAACATATCGGTGTGTTGTGGTCTAGTAGGTAACGCGTCGGACTTAGCCGCTGCGCTACCAAACGGCCGTCACCGCTGTCACGGCGATGAAGTGTGGGTTCGAGCCCAGGTTGAGCTTGTGATATGTGGTACCCGTTTTTTTTTTGTTTTTTTTGATTGGTTTTTTTTGTTGTTGTTGTTTTTTTGCTACCGGGAATTTGTTTCCGGGTTATCCGGCTTTCCTCCTCCAGCAAAACTAAAAAAAAGAAAGAAAAAAAAAAGGATAGGTATTGGCGGGTGGCGCTGCACGCCGACAACGCGCTTCCCACGAAGTAGCCCGAATTTCCCGAAAGGGACAATGAAGTAGTATTTAAAAAAAAAAAACAACACCAACAACAACAACAACAAAAAAAAAAAAAAAACACGCTGATGGCCTTCATGCCAGTAAAGTACACTACATTTCTTACAAAACAGGAAATTTGGGGTCTTAGTTCTCCTGAGGGAAGAGAATGTTCCTTACCGCCAGTCCTTCCGGAATTTCCCTCTGAGTCCTTATTGAGTCGGAAAAAAATCCGTACAGTTCTATTTCCAGGCCCATTTCCTGTTTCACTCAAAGCTGCACCCACATGCAGAGCTTAAATTTTCGATCGGGGGCAAATTTGCACCCCCCCCCCCCCCACACACACACACACACTCCCCTTTAGTTGGCTGGATTTTCCGCCAGAAAAGGTTAAAGGCAAGAGCGATATTATGACTACCTCTAGGCAGATCTAGGGCGTTTTTGTGGTCTGTTATAATAAAATGATGAGGGTGAACGATGATGCTGTTTCCATTTCGGAAAGGAAAAAAAAAGCAGAAATCGTATTGAGAAGCAAATTAGTATCAGCTTTCTGCTAGAATTAGAAAGAAGCAAGAAATTAAACGCGAATATGAACCCATTCTAAAAATACGCCAGTCCTTAGAAACCGACCTTATGAGATTAGAAAACAACAACATCAACAACAAAAACAACAAACTTGAGGATTCATCATCATCATCATCATCATCACAATATCGAATATCGACAGTATCTCTTAAACGCCAATGCCAAAATCGCAATTTGACTTGAAATCTTCAGATTACTAGAAGCCACTTCAATCCACTATAATGCAGTCTGGTGTGTTCTCGGGTCTAAACGGGGAAGGCCCACGCCTTGAAGTGGCTCCTGCTGGTGTGCAATTGCTTGTTCTTTTTAACCAGTGCTGGGGCTCTTGAAGAGACAAAGGGAGCTATAATTTTGAACGACGCAGGTTCCAACCGTCCGACGTAAAGACACAAATAAACAGGTCGAGTTGTTGTTGAAGTAAACGACTCAGGCAGTACAAAGTGTAATGATGTACAAAGGGCCAAGGACACAAATACACAGGGCCTCAAAATGCCTATATATTCCCTATTAGCCTCAGGCATCATAGTCACCCCTAAAAATCATTAAATCTAGAAATAATTACTACCATGAACAGACCATTCAAAGGCACGCACCTGACAGGGGTTAAACAATTATGTCTCCTTTCCGCTCAGGCCTCACTGGAGTAATATAATGCATGTCTACTTTCTCTTTAGGCCAGAAGGGCAGTTCACACAAATCTGCTTGCCTCACTTGTGTCCGACCTCTGTGCAAAACGTCCCAGCTTCACTGACAGCTTGCCTCTTTTTGTGACCGCCTGCCATGCACCTTGCCCTACATAACACAAAAATCACGAAAATCACGCTTGTTCATAACAACAAAAATCACTACAGACTAGCACACTTGCCAAACAGGGTACCTTAAAGATCTTAGCCCCCAACAATAAACTTTCCGAAGTGTGAAAAAAAATTACAGAGTCGACCGTGCAAGCACAGTCAACTCTGTCACAGTTGCAGAGTTTTCAGCGTCCCTGAAACCCCAATAAAAGCCAAGGGCAGCCTGATTCACAGCTCAGTTGGCGTTTTGACACTGAGCGAGAAAGATCGTGCAGCACTCAACATCCCGGCGCTGGACACTGTAGCGATGTGTCTCGCTCACTGACCAAAAGCCAAATAATGTCACGGCAAACTCGTGCTCTGGTTTTATAAGGGTCCCCGAAGTGCTGAAAACTCTGCAACTGTGACAGTAGCGTGCACGGTAGACTCTGTAAAATTTTTTCACACTTCGGAAAGCTTTTTGCTGGGAGCTTAGATCTTTAAACAAACACCAAACATGACCCCACGGTTATTTTGTGTCCTTACGCCAAACAACTTCTGACTGACAAAAGTCTCGCTATACGCTGGCTACTTTTCTGTACACTCTGTGTACCCGAATATATAACCTACATATATCGACCCTTCAAGATTTTGTTTGACTGATTATTTTCAGGTCTATTTCAAGAGGTAACTTAATCCCGTCTGCTAAGTATACAAATACCGGTGGGAAAGGTGCGCTCCCTTTGTGTCTCGGCTAATGAAAGAGCTGTTTTCTTCCGACCAGATTAAGGTACTCAAAAAGACATTTGAGCTGTAAGAACGTGATGTTGAAACTCCTTTTTGCTGGAACACGCTGAGTAATTTTGTTAGAGATCGTCTTGGCGGGTGATGAAATGATTTTTTTTTTTTTTTTTTTTTTTTGGGGGGGGGGGGGGGGCGAAACTGCGTGGGAAGCGTTTTGTGGAAGTCAGACGAGAAAGAGTTTGTGGCTTGTACTGTTAGAGAAATACAAATGTCTTTGGGCCTATGGTCTATTCCTGAACAGAGTGGGTATCGACAAATCTTCTAAAAATAGCTTTGGTTGTCTTTCTAGTTGCACACAGATCTAAAGAGCAATGAGACGTGCAAGTAAGTAAGGGGTGAGCGGTGGTCTAATAGGTAGCGCGTCGGATTTAGCCGCTGCGCTACTGAACGGCTGTCACCAATGTCATGGCGATGAAGCGTGGGTTCGAGCCCAGGTCGAGCTTGTGATATGTGATACCGGTTTTTCCTTGCTACCGGGCTGCTCATCGAGGGTTTCTCTCCGGGTTTTCCGGCTTTCCTCCCCCAGTAAAATTATAGAATATATAGGATAGGTATTGGGTGGCGCTGCACCGCGGCGACGCGCTTCCCCCGGGGAAGGCAGCCCGAATTTCCCGAAAGGGACAATAAAGTAGTTTAAAAAAATATATCAATAATTCAGCGAAGTCTCTTGTATTGGAGGAGAAAATATTTCGGTTTGGGTAACCCAGATTCACAATCGGTTTCCGGCAGCCGTGATCAGGAGCGCGACAATCAGGGGACGGAATTCCTGTTGTACGACAATCAGGGGACGGAACTCCTGTTTTCAGTCTCTGATAGCAAAATTGTAATCTAAGCACCGGCCCCCGTGGTGTACTGGTTAGCACTTCGGACCATGGGCCGGGAGACCCGGGTTCGAGTCCCAGCCGAAACAAGCGGGATTTTTCCTACCTAGGTCGGCTCCTACCCAGAGCGGGTGTGCTATGAACACAATGGAGAGGCTGTTGCCACACAGCCGAGATTCACCTACTTCACGGATGCGACTTTGGGGGTGCTTCCCTTGGCATGACACGTCTTATGATGTGGATGATTACACGGCCGTAGTTCCCGGGCCTGGTTAATGCCGGGATATTTATGACAGGAGGCGTGGAATGCGGCCCTGTCCCGCGGTCCCAAACCACACGAACCTCCATAGCATCATCTTACCATCATCCTAATCTCCATCATCATGCATAATAAAATTGGTATCTGCGGTACGTAGCCTGTATAGCAATAGTCGTATAATCTGTGTATTCGACCGCTCGCGCACAGTGTTAACAACTAATTCGTATCGCATTAAGAGCTGTACTAATCATTAAGATAAAGTATTTCGAGCGTACAGGCGCACTCACGAGCGAAACTGATCCAAAACATAAGTTGTCCTAGCAAAGATGGATTAGCCCGCTGTTAAAAAAAAAAAAAAAAAAAAGCCACGCTGCACGCAGTCACGTTAAAGATCTAAGCTCCCAACAAAAAGCATTCCGAGGTGTGAAACAATTTTACAGAGCCGACCGTGCAAGCACAGTCAACTCTGTCACAGTTGCAGAGTTTTCAGCGCTTCGGGGACCTTATAAAACCAGAGCACGAGTTTGCCGTGACATTATTTGGCTTTTGGTCAGTGAGCGAGACACATCGCTTACAGTGTCCAGCGCCGGGATGTTGAGTGCTGCACGATCTTTTTCGCTCAGTGTCAAAACGCGAACTGAGCTGAGAATCAGGGTTGGGTTTTACTGGGGTGTCAGGGACGCTGAAAATTCTGCAACTGTGACAGAGTTGACTGTGCTTGCACGGTCGACTCTGTAAATTTTTTTCACACTTTTTGTTGGGAGCCTAGATCTTTAAAATGTGCCCAGTCCCAAGGTTACAACGCTTCACAGAAAATTTTGAACAGTTGCCAATGACCCCTCACACACTCCAAGCGTACACGGAGCTTGCTCTCCTGGAAACGAAAATCTGGTTACACGGCAACTCCAACAAAATAAATCTGATTTTGCCATTTTCTCGATTTTGTCATCCCCCCACAAAAACCACGTTCTCTCGGCCGTGCGCGCGTCATCAGGGCTTCCTGTTGATGACAGGACTGTGAAATTTAATTTTACAGAGCATGTAAAATATTACTTGAATTTGAAAACGTGAAAAAAATGTTGCTGTCCAATGCATTTAGTTAATCGGTGCAGAATTCCACCTCCTTTTCCTTTTAACAGCTAGCCAAGCCCCCCCCCCCCCCTTTGTTTATTGCCGTGTAAAGTAAACAAACGAAAACCCAGAGACAGAAAGAAAACAAAGAAAGAAACAAACGCAAACATACAAGCAGCAAAAGCAACAGAAAGCAAAGGAACAAAGAAACAAAGAAAGAAACAAACACAAACATACCAGCAGCAAAAGCAACAGAAAGCAAAGGAACAAAGAAAACAAAGAAAGAAACAAACACAAACATACCAGCAGCAAAAGCAACAGAAAGCAAAGGGGAAAAACAAACAAACAAACAAAGAAACAAACATAAACACACCAGCGACAAAAACAACAGAAAAGAGAAACAAAGACAGAAGGAAGCTAAGAAACCAACATACCAGCCAAAAACAATTCAAAATAGAGAAACAAAGACAGAAGGAAGCTAAGAAACCAACATACCAGCCAAAAACAATTCAAAATAGAGAAACAAAGACAGAAGGAAGCTAAGAAACCAACATACCAGCCAAAAACAATTCAAAATAGAGAAACAAAGACAGAAGGAAACTAAGAAACCAACATACCAGCCAAAAACAATTCAAAATAGAGAAACAAAGACAGAAGGAAACTAAGAAACCAACATACCAGCCAAAAACAATTCAAAATAGAGAAACAAAGACAGAAGGAAACTAAGAAACCAACATACCAGCCAAAAACAATTCAAAATAGAGAAACAAAGATAGAAGGAAGCTAAGAAACCAACATACCAGCCAAAAACAATTCAAAATAGAGAAACAAAGACAGAAGGAAACTAAGAAACCAACATCCCAGCCAAAAACAATTCAAAATAGAGAAACAAAGACAGAAGGAAACTAAGAAACCAACATACCAGCCAAAAACAATTCAAAATAGAGAAACAAGATAGAAGGAAGCTAAGAAACCAACATACCAGCCAAAAACAATTCAAAATAGAGAAACAAAGACAGAAGGAAACTAAGAAACCAACATACCAGCCAAAAACAATTCAAAATAGAGAAACAAAGACAGAAGGAAACTAAGAAACCAACATACCAGCCAAAAACAATTCAAAATAGAGAAACAAAGACAGAAGGAAGCTAAGAAACCAACATACCAGCCAAAAACAATTCAAAATAGAGAAACAAAGACAGAAGGAAACTAAGAAACCAACATACCAGCCAAAAACAATTCAAAATAGAGAAACAAAGATAGAAGGAAACTTGGAAAGAAACAAACACAAACATGCCAGCAGCAAGAACAGAAAAGAAAGACAGAAACAAAGACATAAACCAATCCAACTTAGAAATATGAAACGCGACAAAACAAAACAAAAAGCAAAACATTTTTCTCTCGTTCCGCCAGCTGACGCTAGAGAAACCCCGAAACCTGTAACTGTGTAAGCGTGGGTTGCTTATAGCTTGAAATGCCACACATGCTAAACCATTCTGTACAGGGTGTTTGGTGTAATTCGAGCTGCAAAAAGACACAACATATACCCTGGAATAACTTCTAATGGATGTTGTCTGATCCTAATGGTAGACATTTACATTGTCGTATTTTGAAAGACTGCACGACCATTTGGGAAAACATTTGGGTCCGATTCCCCCCCCCCCCCCCAAAGTGCACATGGCTAACTGTTGTCGTTTTGTGTGTGTGTGTGTGTGTGTGTGTGTGTGTGTGTGTGTGTGTGTGTGTGTGTGTGTGTGTGTGTCTGTCTGTCTGTCTGTCTGTATTCATCCCAAGTCCTGGAGATAATCTCGTGGTATCCCAGCTTGGGCCAAATATTTGGACTGGCCTTTCATTCTCGTTGCCACGTCTTTGATGTCACCCATGCGTGGTAGAAAAGGACGTTAAACACCTACCCCCCCCCCCCCCCCGTCGTAGTACTCTCTAACAGTCAAACACAGTGCTACTTGCATAACTGAAGCGGACAGGGGTCACGGGACGTAACTGCACGATCGATAGGAGTAATCTGTCCCTCGTGTCTGCTGCTGTCTAGCATTTCTTGTCAGATTTCTTTTTCAACATGAAAAAGCTTGTGATGAAGAAGGACAGGTCGGGAGAGAGAGAGAGAGAGAGAGAGAGAGAGATTACATTAAAAGGAATCTTATAAAAAGCATATAAACTTAGTTGACAGTACAGATACACAATGCAATACAAGACACATCACCTATCACTCAGTTTGAAGGACAAAAAGAACGATTTACAAATGCGACGTCAAAGACAAAGAAACAAAAATATATCTACAGAGAGAGAGAGAGAGAGCTTAACATCAAACAGCGGAGACCACACGTTACACAACACTTACACGAACAAAACAACACTTGTATTTATCCACAAATAAAACGAGATAAGCTCCATTATCTAACCTTAACAACGCCACGGCACTATCAAAATAATGTCTGAGAGATACTGGAAAATCCATTCTTGCGTTGTCATCATTTTGTACAGGTTTCACGTGCACGGTCGTTAGTGGGGTCACGTCTGTCACTATTTGCGATGCTTTATGGTGGTGAGGGCCGTAGTATGTACAGTCACAACTCCCATTCTGATGATACCCACGGTCTGTTTGATGTTGCTATCGACTGACGCGTCTGTTCCTGTTATCCGTAACTCACAGTCCATAGCTGTCCAGAGAAAATTTGTATGGGTGTGTGGAGAAGAGGAGGGGTGGGGGTGTTATGGGGGAGTAGGTGGGTGGGTGGGTAGCGAGGTTGAGGGGAGTGGGGGGTGGAGGGTGCTGTGGGTAAGTGTTCGGGAGTTTAACGTCCTTTTCCACCACGTATGGGTGATAGCAAAGACGTGGCAACGATAAAATAAAAGGCCGGAACAAATATTTGGCACCAGCTGGAATTCGAACTCACGACCCGAGCATTGAAAGTCCAAAACTACACCATTCGGCTCTCCCAACTCCCATCTGGGGTGGAGTTGGCACAGAGAGAGAGAGAGAGAGAGAGAGAGAGAGAGAGAGCCGTGATGTCAGCATTTTGGGCGCTGTCATTCCATTCGCGGAATTGTCGAAGTTATGTCCGACAGATTGACAGCAACATTCTAGCAGCGACATCCCCTTTGTTACTGTTCGTGTTATCCGTAGGACACGATCCGACGTGATGTACAGAACATGTGTGTGGCTGGGTGCGAGTGGCTACTGCTACTAAGACCCATGGATCCAGGTGGAGCATAGGCCATCGACGACCCTTCGCCATCGCACTCTGTTCTGGGCCACTCTTGCCACTCCAGGCCAGTTGATCCCCTTCTTGCATAGCTCTGCCTCAGTGTCCCGCCTCCAGCTGTTGCGAGGCCGGCCTCTCTTCCTTTTCCCCTGCTGGTTCCATGCCAGGGCTTGGCGTGTGGTGCTGGATGCTGGCTTCCTGAGGGTGTGTCCAATCCAGCCCCACTTCCTCCGCAGGATCTGCTTGGCCAGTGGTTCCTGTCCCGCTCGCTCCAATAGCTCTTCGTTTAGGATCTTCTCTGGCCATCGCATGTTGAAGATGCGCATCACACAGGTGTTAAGAAAATTAATAATGTCTGGATCTTCTGCTGCATCATCTTTGTTGTCCGCCATGTTTTGCATCCGTAGAGCAGAACTGACTTCACGTTGAAGATGCGAGATGTGAGTGGAGGGAGGGGAAAGGGACAATGACAATGACAAATTTTTATTTCAGTTAGGCTTTTGGCCCAGAGGGGAAAGGGAGAGAGAGAGAGAGAGAGAGGGGGGGGGGGAGGGAGGGAGGAGGGCGGGGGAGAGTTAAGTTAGACTTGCACTTCCTTGTGTGACTGGCTTGTTAGTAGTCTTCTCCCTTGAGAGTAACACACGAGCCCCATGTTATTTACAAGAAGAACGGAATGGGACAGAATTCTCAGAGTAAAGGCTTACTGACAGTGGACATAATGCTTAGTGAAGTTGTTGCTCTCTTTTGGCCACAAACTTTCAGCTGAGAGAGAGAGAGAGAGAGAGGCGTTCGTTTTCAGTAATTGGCGTTTGTCATTCCGCAAGGAGGGGGATGGGGGTGGGGTGTGAAGGGGGAGGGGAGAGTGGGGTGTTACAAGTCTTATAAGACAAAGAAAAAAGTGATGAACCGCCAAGTAAACACATTTGAAATTATTTGTCTGAGGCATAGTCCCATTTTCTGGGTTGCGCGCGAGCTCGTCTCCCTGACGGGTTGCCACACTATAGCCCTCCTGGGCATAGTCAGCCTCACTCCGACTTCGTTGGCTTGGTTTTATTGGCTCCTTGTGTAACAAAGGGAGTCTGTGTAATAACCCTCCGTCGTCTGTGTGTGTGTGTGTGTGTGTGTGTGTGTTGTGTGTGTGTGTGTGTGTGTGTGTTTGCGCGCGCGCAGTATACCTTAACACTAGCATTTTCTCAGAATCTACAAACAACAGAGGCACCAAACTTGGCATGCTGATCGACAAACCGTGAGACCTTGCAAAACGTATGACTTTGAATGACCTTGACTCAAGGTCAAGGTCACAAAACTGTCTGTATGAAAAAGTTTACATTGGCATTTTCCTCGGAATCTACAAATACCAGAGGTTTTAAATCTTGCATGATGATAGACACTGATAAGAACTTTACAGACATACGTGTATTCAATGGCCTTGGTATAATGAAACTTAATGATAATGATAAGATCTCATTTGAAGGACTTGACCTAAGTTCAAGGCCATACAAACTGTTTTGGGGGAAAATTGTAATACTGCTAGCAACTAAGAACACCAGAGACACCTTGCTTTGCATGATGATAGATAGTGATAAGAGATTTACAAACATACTCTTTTGAATGACCTTGTCCAATGTCTCAATTAAGGGGGACATGGAGGCTTCTGCCTCTCTGGTTTTAGGTTGAAGTTTTCCTTGTCCTGTGAGGGCGTCCTTCACCTGGATGTAGAGAGCCCCTCCTGCCCTCACGTGACCCTGTTAAAAGCAGGGGATGTTTATTCAGAATTTTCCTTTTCCTAGTATGGCAGAGCGGGGAGCGACAATCCGTGCAGTGACTCGCGGCAGGGCTGGCTGGCGACTGTGCAGTGAGGCGTATGCTTGCCTACCATGGCTGATGACTACATTGGGCGGTCGGTGGTCTAGTAGTTGAAACTTAGTCACCAATGCGAGAGGTCGGGTTCGAGACCCACTCGGGACGAAGAATTTTTCTTTCTCGTATAATTATGGCATCGTTGATTCGGGCCGACCGTCAGGGGGTGTTCTCTCCGGGTACTCCGGCTTCCACCCCCTCTGTTTTGGAAATGTTCAGCCCACAAAATTAAAAAATAAATGCAATTCTAAAATTCCGGAAGGTAAATTGCTGCGCAGGCCCTTCGCACCACGTGATTGTAATGTGTTCATGGCCAGTGTGTGAGAGAAAGCGTGCGATTCACGTGAGCGTGCGTGTTGGGTTTAGCTCGCGGCGCTTTGAGCCAGATATTTGGGATACTAAAGCGCCTACACTAATGCGCTTATTATTAACATCCTGTCCTGGTGTTCTAGCTGTCAGTGTTTTTCCTTCACTTAACTGGATTGCCTGCCGCAGCTGGAGGGCTGTAGCCACCCTAAACCCAGAGTGCACATTTGAAATTATTTATCACGAGTGAGAAGGACGTGCCCTTTTAGTAACCGAGTCTGAAGTTTAAACCGGCGGACATCAAATAATTATGAGATATACGTTTACGTTTGTGGCCCTAAGCCATAATCAATCATGCATGAAATTCATTATAACTGCTGCAACCCTTATCTCATTCAGCGGTGCGTGCGCTATGGACACAGAACAAATTTCAACGAAGCAACAAAGAACTTCAGGAAAACAGTCTACACAAGAGAATGAATGGGTTTGCAGTGACCTTTGCTATTTTGTTGAACAGGGCTATGAAAATGTTCTGTGCCACTAGTTTCAAGGGGGTCAATCGAAATGGCACGAAAAGTGGGTTTACGAAATTGCCCAGAAAAAGTGAGTTCATGAAAATGGCACGAAGAAATGAATTCATGTAAAAGGCACGGAAATGCTAGTTCATACTAACGGCACGAAAAAAGCGTGTTCGTGA